>JAIVFJ010000046.1:0-361026 GCA_025765615.1 Zopfochytrium polystomum
CTTTGAACCCTCGACTGATGATGTGGTAGAAGCTGCCACTCGACTCACTAAGTAACTAAGAAATGCGCTCTTGCATCCCGCCGCTTTGAGCGCTCGCTCCCCGCTAACCCCACACACCTTTTTTTTTTTTCTTCTTCTTCCCCACTCACAGCGAGCCTAATCCCGCAAACCATCGACATCCCGACCCCATCGCTGCAAACGACGGTCCGCCTTCCGCGCCCTCACGTACTCCTTCTTCGACCTGAGGGTTTCGCGTGTCCGGGCGCTGCGGCACGCGGTTCCAGCCCGTGATCCAGTTTGCGTCGACGTGCGGCGCCGAGTCTCGGTTTCTGCTTCCGCCGGGCGACGGGCGGCTGCGGTTCGCCGCGGACGCGGAGTGCGGACAGACGTGGCGGATCTGGACCGACCACGGGTGCGGGTCGGTCGCGGTGCATGTGTCGGTCGACTGGTTCGCCACGCTGGGGAACCTTGCCAGGCGTTACGGCGTCAATCTTATTTCGATGGGGACCGGGGTGGTTTTGCTAGCTGTTTCGCGGGGATATGCGAGAGGTTAGGTTATACACCGACGTGGTTTCGCTTGTTTGCTTTCCTTTTCTAACCGTCCTCGCACCTTTTAAACGTCACGTCCCCTCCCCTCCCCCCCCCCCCCACCTCGTGTATCACAGGGCAGAGCTCCAACTTTGAAAACTTTCACACCGGCCTGGTCCGCGTCCTATTGCTTCATATTAGCATCCTTTTTTTGGAGCGCGTTGGACTCTTGAACATTCCACTCCTTTTGGAATCTAGCGACGCGCGCTTGTTGGTGGCATCTTGCATTCTTTACTCCATCGCACATTCGATTATGCGGGTCGCTATCATTGCGTTCGATGCCGTCGTGGGAGTCGCCCGCTTCGTCAGCAAGCGGATTCCGGCCGTTATAAGGTAAACTTGCCACCCATCCCCAGTTTCTTTCTTGTTCCAATTTGGCCCACCTCCTGTTGGTGTTTGTTTCTAACGCCTTCGCTTGCAATCCCCTCGCCTCTAAACCCCGACCACCCACCACCCAGCGCGCGCGCCCCGCCCGCCGTTCTCCTCGCCGCCACCTCCATCGCCTTTGGCACTGCACTGACCCCAGCGCTCCTCTCACCGCTGACGTTCCTCGTTCTCGTGTACCGCGCGGCGGGTTCACGCCGCGCGCCAGGCGGCGGCGGAAGCAGCGGCGGCGATCCGCAGCTCCTCCTCCGCGGGCTAGGCGTGCTCGCGCTGGTGGTCGTCGCGTTCGACGCCGGGCCGTTGGCGGCGTGGGCGACGCGCGGCCGCGGCAGCGACAGCGGGCTGCAGCTGCTGCACGGCGTTGCGGCGGCGCGGTGGGAGCTGTGGCTGGGCGCGCCGCTGCTGGCGCTGGGAGTTGCGGCGGACAGGCCGATTCGAGGGTGAGAGACCCCCCCTTTTTTTTTTTTTTTCTCTTTTTTTTCTTTTTTTTCCTTTGCTCTATCTCTCGCTTTCTATCGTTTTGACGACCAGCCCAACCCAGGCGCGGACGGTCGATGCGGCTGGTGACCATGGTTGCTGCGGTGCTGGCGACGGTCGTGCCGGCAAGCCATTTGTACCTGGTGAAGTGGATTATTGCGGCGTGGGCTGCGTCCCACTTTTGCGCGACGGTGATCTGAGGCGGGAAAGAACAATGTAATACATGTACATGTATGTGCTGCTTTTTTGTTGTTCTTGACCATTCCGTCGATTGGTGTCCACCGCTGTGCAAGAATCTCCAGTATTATTAACCCAGGTATCAACCCTTTTGCGTCTCCTGCGTGTCAAAAAGGATACGAATATTTGAGCTACAAAAAAAAAAATTAAATAAAATGAAATAAAATAAAAAGCGTGGCGATCCGCAAGATTGACGCCCGATTGCAAACCGCCACAAGCCGTCCACCAGCTCTAATGACAATCAAACGCGCCGGGTACACTCTTTGGCCCATTCCTTTTATGTGGCGAAGGTTTCAGCTCTCCTTATGGCGTTGCTTGTGGCCTTGGAAGTCATCCTTTGAAAAAAGGCATTAAATATGAATATCAAATATTAATATGATATCTTGAGTTTGACACCCTTCCCTTTATCCAAATAAGAAAGTTATAGTGTGAATTTATGCAGTGCTTTTCATTCACCTTAAATTTGATGACAGATTGCGCAATTTTTCCTGAAGAAAACAACACACAAAGATGGACAACCACAACATCCAGCGACGAACGGCCGAAACACAAACCACCGCCACAAAAGGTCAGTTGAAAGGACCACATTGCAATCGTAGCCTCCGTAACACTAACCAATCAACCATTTGAAAACTTGAAGCAAATTCAGGAACAAAGATGGTGTCCTGGCATGAACTCTTGTCGCTATTAAAAAAAAAAAAAAAAAAAAAAAATCACAAGAACGACAAGTTCCTGCTGTTGTGAACGATTTTCGTTGCTGCTGATGCTGCTTTCACGAAATTCACTAGCTCTGCCTCAGCTTAGCATTGGCAGGACACCTGCTGTCAACCCCCAACCACCACCAAACTCTGCATTGCATACTATTTTCAAAATCCTATTGGCAGCTTCTCTCTTAGTCCTTGCTTTTGTGACCTAATTTGAGTGGTCTAAGCACGTTAACAAGAGCAAAGGGTAAAAAGTTTCCAACCAGACTTTTCCAAAACCTAAACATGACAGACTTTGAAATGCAACTTTGTAAGCAAAACCCTTGTGCAAAGCTCATTTGATGTTGCGTAGAGGATATGCCAATTGCATTTTCCTCCAAAAGAGCAAGTCTGTTAGTTGGTTGAGCAGGATTATGGGCATGTGTTGTTGTCCTCTTGTCTCCTGAGTCCCACTGCACAGAATCATGTGAGACTATACTCACTCCTTTGACCCTGGGATCTGGGCCCTAGAGTGAGGGAAAGCAAATAATAGGCTAAAACTAACTTTATTGGGCTGTTGTCTAGGGGGTGTTTCAACCCTACTACTTGCCTAGTCCACGAAGTATCCCTACTGATCTGTCTAACAGGGGTCTCAAACACAAAGAATGAACATTCAGAGGGACAATCCTCTGAAGGATCGGTGCCAGAGCACCGATTACTCGTGGGGCTGTGGGCTGATGTGAGGGGAAACGGAAGGGCACTCCTGAGGGCGCAACACAACCGCAGAATAAAGAGAGAGAAGAGGAAATGGGGGTTTTTATCTCAGGAGCCTAATCTCAAATACAACAGGAGCGGTTAATAGCGACGGGACGGACAGGGCGCGACCTAGCGCCCCTTGTCGCGGACAGTGCTGCGGGAGCCCTCGTCGTCGCCAGCGACGGGGGGGAGAGAGAGAAGGGAGTTGACTATGTAGGGGTCGGAAGGTCGCCAGCAGGGAACTCGCACGCGGAAACACCTGCGATCGTACACGCACCCCGCCGGGCTGCGTCGGCACGATCACTTGACCAACGGGCTTTATCGCATCGCACTCGTACTCACACATCTCGCCCTCACAGCAATAGGACCGAGGCAGGCGCTTGTAGATCGAACTCTCAGGTGTCGGGGGCTGCACCAGGCGCAGCCACCAACACCCTCGCGGGGACGGGAAGGTTGGAGACAACGACGCCGTCGTCACCACCACCACCACCGTCGTCGCGGCGGGCAAGCGCCAGGGATCCTCACTCCAACACAGAGCCGGCAATGTCACACAGTCGCTGGTGGGGCCAGCTGCATTCCCCACCCACGGCCCCTTAAGAGGAGCCCCACGAAGGGACCATGTACACACCCGGGTGTGTACCATCTCTCACTACCCTCACCTTTGCAAGCCAGATGGATTTGAAGGGACTCTGTATTGGTGCCAATGGACAGAAATCAGATTGAAGAAAAAAGGAAAAAGAGAAATGGCCCAAAAACAGAGAGAGAGAAAATTGACAAGTCAACCCCCCTGACTTGGAGCATCCACCACAAATGCTCTAAGTCCCCCCCAACCCTATGCATGTATGTACAAGTGCCAAAAATAAATAATAAATTAGGCGGGCTTGGGGTACGGCCTGTCAGGCACCCATCCCTGGGCAGTCAGGCAGTCTCTGTTAGTCACCGAAAAAGAAAATATGTTGAGAAAACCCTGGCGCAACGGAAACTGTTAAGACGAAAGTAGTAAAAGCAGGCCCAATAATAAAGACGGGTTAGCCGCAAATACACTTTGATAACGCCTTGGAAACTAAAGAACCGGGAGCAATAATAGGGGTCCCGATCCTTGCAGTTTTATGACAGGTACGCTTGTTTTTGCGAATAAAATCCTAGACTTTATCACTGAGACCTTGGTGTAGTCTCACAATAATCATCCCCAAAACTTTGGGAAGCCTACTTGAAAAGAAGTCGATATTGAGTTGAAAACAGATTGAATTCGAGTTGAGTCCAACTCAAAATCAATTGGGACGGATTGCGCAATCTGCGCTGCGGCAGAAGAGAAAAACCTGGGCAGAGGGAGCAATCTGTCTATCCTCTATCAGAGGCAGTCTCTCAGTAAGTTGTACAACAAGAGGCTGTTTCGAGCAGAGGGTTAGACAGAATTGCAGATTTTGCAGGTTTGGTTTCCTCAGGTGCTTGTCTCTCTGTATCTCTTCCAAATCTATCAGTCCAAACAGTCCGATTGAGGAAGAGGCAGAGACAACTGCTGTAAAGCGTCATGTTAGAGAGTAGCCCGAACTGTGCGGGGGCGTGAACTGGGCGTGGGCCTGAACTGTTGAGAGAGAAAAGAGAAAAAAGGGAAAACCCAACAAAAGAGAAATCAAAAGAAAAAAAAATTGTTCCTAAAGATAGTGAGAGACCAAAAAAGATGCACATTGAAAGACAAAACTCTTGGCGGCAAGTCTTGGCGGGAAGACAGAAAAAGAAGAAGAGAAAAAAAAAAGGAATGCAAAACCTTCCAACCCAACGACCCTTTGGGAAAAAAAAAAAAAAAGAGGCATGACGTGGACCTCTTCTAAACGTACAGTCCAGAAACTCTACCACATTTAGAGCGCTTGTAACAAACGAAAACAGAAAGAGATATGAATGCAAAAGGGAGTACAAAGAAGAAGAAAAGAAAGAAAGAAAAAAAGGAAATAAAAAAAGGAGGCTGGACCTGCACCACACACTCCCTCACCAACCCCCCCGTCACCGTATCTCAGTAGCCTCTGGCGTTCTGAGCATCGGCACCGAAGGCATCCGTCCCACCGAGGCCTGCCGCCGCCCCGGTGACAGCTCCCTCGGCCGCGGTGCGTCGTCTGCTGGTAACGACGCGCCCGCTGCCGCCGCCGCCGCTGCTCGCGGGAAGGAGGAAAACGCTGCTTCCGGGGACCGAGGTAGCGACGCTGTGTTGCCGGCTGCTCTGCTGCCGAACGACGGCGATGGCGACGGCGATGACGGTGACGATGACGATGACGATGACGATATTGTTGAAGGGACGGCAAGGTAAGTCGCGGCCGAGAACGTTGCGCCAGGGAGGATGCCGGACATGCCGGAGGAGGTGGGCGTAGGACTGGTTGTCGGCGCAGGTGCTTCGTCTGCGTGGAGCGCCGCCGCGCCCCAGTTGGGCAGGAAGCGCGACGGGTCTGGAGGCATCGGGGATAGGTGCAGCTGGTGCTGGACGGGAACGGCGGCCGCCGCCGCCGTCGTCGCCGTCGCCGTTCCACCAGGCGCGCCGTAGCTTCGGTGGAGCGAGGTTGTGGAGGAACCTCGCGAGCGCGAGGGTGAGGGTGACGAAGACCGTGCCGATGGCGCGGTGGGCGGCAGCGATGCGGCGGCCACGAGGGGAACCGACCCGCTCGAGTAGACGGTGTTGTCTGCGGATACCCTGCTCCCGCCGCCGTCGCCGACCGACGAGCCTCCATCTCGGGTGCGCGACGACGACCCGCCGCCACCTTTCCCGCTGCTTCCGCCTTGCGACGACACGTTGCCCATCCTCACGTCCCCGCTTCTGCTCCGCAGCTGGTCTGTCGGTTGGCGCCCCTGCACGATGTAGACAACGCACAGCATCACCCCTCCGAGGTTTACAAGAAGCGCTATGCTGAGCGCCAGGAAGAACGGTACTTGCCCAGTCGTTGCGATCATGATGCAGTATGCAGCCGAGGGAAGAAAAGTGATAACGGTGACTGTCTCAAACTCTGTAATGGTCAAACAAATCAGCCCCGAGAATCAGGATTTCGCAGTCTTTCTCACGTGTTATTTTGCGAACAATGGCGGTTTTGATGGATTGAAGAGATATGTCCTCCGGAGGAGATGTCCCGCTGTAGATGACACGCGAACTATGCCATACTCGCTGTACCCTTCGAAATACAACCAGGCCGCTGAAAGAGAGTAAAAGCCTTGTCAATCGCACGCAGGTGTTTACAGTAAAAAAAAAAAAACTCAATTCAATTACCAGACGATGGGCGTAACCACAACGACAATCGAGAAAACAGCCGATATAATGGAAAAGATGCGCCAATGCGGACCGTTCATGTTGAAAAGGCACCAGTAAATGTCCGCTCCGAATGCATCGTAGTAAACTGCCCACGCGAAAACCGAAATGATGAGTCCGCGATTGGTGGGGGCCAATTCCTTGCACACACACTCAAAGCAAAGCAACGGCGCCCGCCCCGACTCTTTGCCCTACCCCAACTCACCAGCGCAAACAATCCAAATAAGTGGACCGGAACAAGTCAACGCCCACAAGCCAACGTCGCCGCGGCCAAAATTGAGGGGCACGCCCCACATGACCGACAGCATCATTGCGAAGCTCATGACGGAGGTGAGGACAAGCTCGATGGCCATGAAAAACATGAGGATGGCGCCGATAGCGGTGCACATTGTCGGCGGGGGGTACTCTGCGTTGTGCAAGACGGTGTAGACGTGGTCGATCATATGCGGGATGGACCAGCACAGTTTCAGCGTGGCAAGGTATAAGGGAAACCGGTCGGCTGTTTGCCCGGTGGGGAAACGAAGGGGAAGGGGGGCGTGTGAACATTTTTTCGTTATAAGCCTACCGCACGGTGATGGAGGTGGGGGCTCAAACTCACCAACAGTAGCATACTTCCGCGAGCGGGCGACGAGCACGACGAGCACTACGCATGCGAGGATCGAGAGCGAGAGTGTGGCGAGGGCCGTGATGTTTAATGCAGCAGACTGCCAGGAGGGAATTCCATTCTTTGGCGATGCAAGGTCGAGTTGGAGGAGGGGAGAAGAATGTCAGCCTCAAACCCGTTCTCACGATCCGTCGTGCGGGCCTACTTCCCCCTCCTCGGCCCAGTTCACACCCACCAAGTATCCGCCGCCAGCAGACTCGAGCTCCGCGTTGATGGACGAAGAAGAGGTGGAGGTCATTTTCGCGGGCGCTGAGTGTGTATGTGTGAATGTGTGTATGTGTGTGTGTGTCTCCGTTTGGGCGTCATCCAACGGCCAAGTCCAAGGAAGGAAGGGCTTCAGTCCCGTGCCGTTTGCCCTCGATCGATCGTGGGCGGCTCAGGCGCCCGTCGTCGTCGTCTGCCGCTGCGGCCACCGCCGCCGTCAGGTGCCAACACAGCCCGCCGTCCCTGAATCGCGGGCTGTTGCTGCTGCTGCTGCTGGCTAATGTTCCTCCCTGCGCGTGCGTGTGTGCGTGTGTGTGTGTGTGTGTGTGTGTGTGTGTGTGTGTGCGTGCGTGTGCGGAAAGAGTGATGTGTATTTGAGTGAGCTGCTGTCTTTCCTCCTTTCTTTCTTTTTTCTGTGTTTTTCTGTTTTCTTCTGTTTTTTTTTGTTTTTTCACCTTTTTCACCTTTTTTCTGTTTCCGCCATTTTTTTTTTGTTTCCATGTTCCGCAACTTTTAACTTTATCACCGTTTTTGGCTTGTTTGGTTGCGCAACGAAGGTCTGTCTGTCTGTCTGTCTGTCTGTCTGTCTGTCTGTCTCGCAATCGATTCTCTGTCTGTCTGTCTGTATGCTTGATAGTTTGCTCGTTTTGTCTCTTGGGCGTTTGTTTGCCTTTCGTGCATCTGACCATTTTTCATACATCTGTTTGGGTCCCGTCCGTCCCGTTTTCCGCACGTGTGAATATTCTGTTTCCTTGTTTCTTTTTTTCCTTTTCTTTCATGCTTTTCTTTTTAATTTTTTTTAAATTTTTTTTTTATCGCTTTGGAAGTAGGGGTACGAGGAACGTTCGTTTTTGAAGCTTACGTTTTTGCCGGTTTCGTAAGGTCCTTCTTTCTACACCAGCCACCCTGCACACCAAGTTGGTTATTACGCTCAAACAACGGCCAGCGCCGAAAAAGGGGCGTGAACCAACAGCAATAACAACAACAACGACAGCAACAACAACAACCTACACCAAACCAATTGCTAATTACCAAAAAACACAGCACTTGTATTCTCACAGCCAACGCCGCCAGCCACACAGGGGCTTCCATCTTCGGACATTCTCAAAAGGAATTGAAGGACAAAAACATCCCCTTTGGTTTCGAGGAATGGCGGCTGAATCCGAACAAGCGCACAAACAAACAAAAAAAAAAAAAGAAAAAAAAAAAGGGAACAAACGAGAAGAACGGGGGGGACATAATGGAGAAAAGCTGGCCGGAATAAGCGACGAGGGAAAAAAGAGGGGAAAAAAGGCAAAGGTCTCGAGAAAGTTGTAGCAACCAAAGGGGGAAGGCAACAGGAAGAACTAGGGGGAAAAACAAAAAAAAAAAAAAGTAGTAGTGACTGACTCTTTTCGGACAACAGAATAGAACGATGCTGCCGATGGGTGGCAACATCAAACAAAGAAAAGAGAGAAAAGCAACAAGCGGCGAAAAGCCGTCAATCCGGGAAACCTAATTGGAGGTGGAGGTGTGATTCATCCAAAGCAAATACAATATGTAGATGGAGAAGAATAGTGCTTCAAGCACGGGAACGCCGGGGGGAAGGAAGGGAAGCGGGACTCTTTCTTCGAAGAGGGGGGTTAAACTGTTGAAAGAAACACAAACAAACTTAGTTTTGCACACAAGGATCACCCTTCTTTTAGCGGGAGGGAGGATTCATTCTTTCAACAAGTCTCTTGGGATCGCACTGCGCCGCTCGTGCGAGGAGGGCGCTAAAGGAAAAACTGGGAAGAGAGAGTAGGGGAGGCGGGAAGGGCGTCGGATGTTGAGAGAGAGAAAGAGGGTGGTCGAAGGGGGAGAAGGGGTGGTGTAATTGATTTTGTGTACTGAGGGTGACGATTCGACGAAATAAAGAGTCAGCGGTATTCGACGAGCTCTTCAACAACACGCCATTGCTCTGATTGGTAGGGCAGGACTTCTGCTGTCGTCTAATGAGAAGCACCCCGGTTTACATGGCCGGGGGTGCACTGGTGGACCGGTTGCGCATTCCCTTGCTAGCGCTCAACGCAATCGCCATTGGGCGGAAGGGGCCTTCGCGACCTCTTTCCGAGTCTCGGAGTGCTTCTTGGGAAGCTCCTTGTTGTGATGACGATGCAATAGATGATGTAGCCTCAGCAAACAAAGGCGGGCCAGAAGTGCTCGGCCGTGGGGAGGAACGGTGAGCCGAGGAAGATGAGGATGATGATGACGAGGAAGCGGCGCCACCCGCAAGGGGAGATGACACGGACGCGGTGGCGGCGGGGTTGAAAAGGTCCCCGGTGATTAGATCTTTACCGCCGGGGCGTCTCCATCCGGGCATGCGGCGGTGGGTTCCAGGCGCAGGGTTTGGACTGATAGGGTGGACATCGTTCGCCGAAGCCGGTCGCGGCGGGAGGCTATGACGGGCAAAGTAGTCTGACGACGAAGGTGGTGTCGGCGAGGTGGATGGAGCCAGTCCGGAGCGCTGGCGGATAGTTCGCCACGTCTTTTTCAAAGAGGCGACGGAGAGAGCCGAACGAAGGCGACGCAGAGGAGGGTCGCGACTGGACGAGCTACCGTCGGATGGTGCTGGGTTTTCCGGATTGCCAGAGGACGAAAGGGTGTCAATGCTCGACCCCGACTCGCGACGGCCACCGCCTACAGGGGTTTTTCGACCGGAGGCGCCGAAGGGAGAGGGCGCTCTCCACGAGGGTCGCCGGAAAAACGATCGATCCAGAGCAGCCGGAGCCGATTCAGGTGTCAGATCGAAGCTCTCGTTAGAAGCTTTGTTCCGCCGAAGGCCAAGCAGTCCAATGACACCAGTTTGTCGAGTCTCGCCGGAAGAATTAGCTGGGCGGCCTGGAGATTCACGCACCATCTGAACTGAGAACCAGCCTTTCGAGGATGGGCTTGCGCCGCGAGGCACCTTGAGCGAAGAGGAACTATCATGGTGGGGATGTTCTTCCGGTTGCTCCTCCGGAGGCTGGGGTGTTCGACTTTTTCCAAATTTGAACAACTTGGAGGTCCGGAAAATGCGCCGTGTTGCTGATGGAAGCTCAATGGAGGCGTTTTCGGGGGTTGTTTGATCAACTGATACTCTGCCAATCATGCCAAGAAGCGCTGCGGGGATTACGATGGAGCCGGGGATCTCTGACGAAGCAACTTGCGAGGAGCGGCGCATCGAACCATTCTCGTTAGAAGGGGAAGCCTCCGAGCCAGGACGCGCGGTTTCATGTTCGCTATGCCGGGGTAATGACCGCACTGCTGGCTCGTTCGCTTGCTCCGATGACGGCAGCTTGGCCAGTTCGCCATCTCTTTTCGCTGAATCCTGCACAGATGAGTCGACCACTACGGAGGCATTCTGGGATGGTCGGGAAGGTCCTGCTCCTCCCAAGTCCGAAGACAGCCTCGCTTGAGCCGACAAGGGATCTGGAGTTGGTTTCATCAACGCTCTCGGGCTTGCAGCTGAGATGGAGTGGGCGATTCTTGCAGGAACGGTGTTGTTCCGAGATGGAGTTCCCACGGCGGACTCGAAACCAGAGTCTCGGCTACGGGAGGACGGCGTGTCGACTGGGTTTGCCCCAGTTGTGGCAGCAGATGATGAGCCGGTGAGCGAGGCGGGTGCGGGAGGTGTTCCGTTAGCGGCCAAGTCCTCTGTTAGTGTTTCAGAAGAGGTTGCCGGAGAGGAAGTTGGGGTTGCATTCGCAGTAACCTCTGCGCTCCTGCTAGCGGAAGATGCTTTATCCACAGCCATCGGTTCCGCCACGGGGGCAGCTGGAATATTTGCTGGAGCTTGCAAATCATCCGTCGCTTGTTCCTCTGTAATCGCTGGAAGGGGAGAATCGCTGTCAGCGACTTCGGGTTCTGCGGGCGCAAAGCTGAGCCGACGGCTTCTACGTTCGCTCGGACTTTGTACGGCTTCAGCGGATTCCACCGTGGAGATTGGAATGCTAGTCTCTACTTCCATGTGTTCCCCATCCTCAGCCAACTCCGGGTCTGAATCAAACATGCGCTCAGCCATACCGGACGACATACGCTCCCGAATATCCTCCGCTGCTGCTCGGTCGTCATCTTCAAGATCGTCGGAGTCGTCCATGGAGAAAGAGGGAGACTGCAATGGACGGTTGAAAGAAGGTTCTTTCGCCCTGTCTGGATCGGCTCCAGTGGAAGAAGCTTCAGGCTCAAGCAACACTGATGTCCGCTTGCTCCATTCTTGGGACTGCCGTTTTGCATCAGGTGGAGGAGGCAAGCTTGGTTTCACTTCCGCCGCCAGCATGCCAGCCAGACCATACCGTTTCAAGTTCATCGGCAGTTTCACAGAATGGCCAGCAGGTACCACAAGGCCAGGTCCGCCAAGAATACTCTCCTTGGCATAAGCGAAAAATGGTGGAGTGGGGCTGGGACTCGGTGCAGGGGTGCCAACAAAGGTAGTAGTTGCCTCTACCATGTGTTTCAAGTCAGCAACTGAACAACGGCGGACAGGGTCCAGCTCAAACGCTCTTCGGAGGACAGCGTCGAACTGTGGCGACAGGTTGAACTGCTGGCGAAGGATGTTCGGGTTGGAGCTGCAGTATGCACTGAATATGGCGTCCGTTTTGTGAGCCTCGAACCAAGGATTCTTGCCGAATAAGAGATTGATAAGGATGACACCAAGTGCCCACACATCATTCGCTGGTGGTGAATAGCCGAAAACTTCGGGTGGCGGGCGAGAAGGACCGTGATCTTCCGGAACGTGGTGCAGTGGATCAAAGCATTCAGGTGCCATGTACCGGACACTACCGCACCCCATTTCAGTCGACCATGGGTCCGTTGTTGCCAATCCAAAATCGGCCAGTTTAACTTTGTAGTCTGCGGAAATGAGGCAATTTTCGGGCTTGAGGTCTCGGTGGTAAATTCCGGAGGCGTGGCAGTGCATGACCGCGTCCGCGATTTGGCCAAACACTTCTTTCACGACGTCGTCTGGGAACCCGCCCTGTTGCGTAATCGCCTCGTAGAGGTCTTTAAAGGACATTTGGTTACGCATGACAAGGTCGAAGTGGAGAGTCTGTCGTCCAAGCATGGACGCGTTCTCAGAGGAGTGTAGATGAGGAGTTGAAACCCACCAAGCTCGCAGTACTCCATGATAAGGTAAAGGCATTCGTCGTCCTCTACAGTCGCGAGAAGTCTGATGATGTTCTGATGGGGCTCGATGGCCTTCATCAGTTCCGCTTCCTGCCGCTGCAGCACCAGCTGTCGTGCATCAAGGCCTGTTTTGAATAGCCTCTTCACGGCCCTTCGCTTCTCGAGCGTGCGAGGGGAGTGGTGGTGCTGCTGATTCGATGCGCCGGGAACGCCCGCGTGCGGGGACCGTGGGCGCAGCGATGGAGCGGGGGTGGAGGCGGCGGCGGTGGTGGCGGCGGAGGAGGCGGCTGCGACTGGTTCGGGCTGAGGCACTTCCTCTGCAAGGTAGACATGGGCAAACGAGCCAGAGCCGATCAGAGAGTTCAGGACAACCGCATGCGTCCCGGTCGGGTCAACGAGGGTGGACCCGAGGATTGCCGATGGATCGACCGAATCCATGCCGATTCACGTGGCAGCCTGCAGGCGACTTCTTTGTGGGGGATTGCGCACGCTTGAGGTCCTTCCCGCTGTTGCAGTGGGGTCGTGGGGGGGAAGGAGCGAATGTAGAGGAAGGTGGTGACAACAATCGAAAGAAAGAAAAAGAAGGAAACGGACAAAAGAGAGAGACAGAGTATGTGTGAGTGATTGTGTGCGAGAGAAGTAGGAGACAGACCACACCACAAAAAAAAAATGAAAACAAAAACAAAAACAAAATATGTGGTGGCTGCAAGAGAAATTTTTCGCGAAGATCGGGGGACATATGGGCATCGGAAGCTTGGAGTGGTGGGGACAGAACGCTTTTGCGGCTACTGCCCAGGTCGACTGCATGGCCACGCGCGTACGTTCGCTGGCGGAGCACAGCGGCAGTTAGTCGCTTGTATCAAATGTGATGTGGGTGGGCGTTCGGCGTTGTCCGGACGGACGCGCCTGGGCGGTCGCTGTCGTTGAGCCAGCGTGACAAGAGAGACCAGTGTGAGAAACGAAAAAAAAAACCACCACACAACACAGACAGAAATGGGAGGAGGCCACGCCGGTCACTTCACGCCAGGCGTATTCACCCCGCCGAGGGTCCGCGGCGTCTGGTTCGCAAGGCTCTTCTCTGCGGGCGCCTGGTTCTTCGTATTCTACCGAATGAAGCAGGACGGCCCCCACCACTTTGTGAGTCCGCGAGCGTAGACGGCGTGCAAAAAACGAGGAGGAGGCAGCCGCAGCCACATCGCATCGCAGCCACCCCCGCCTGGGAATGGCAAGATCGTCGGCAACACTCCTTCCTCCCTCCGGATTAAACCACCGAAACGTGCAATCCACGGATTCGCGCGCTACCCTCCACGCCGCGCAATCGTGCGCACTGCACCATCGCAAGTCGGCAAATCTGCATACCCACTGCAGAATCTCGATCGCGTTGATCGCTTTTCAAACTCTTGTCTGATCGCTTTGCTAACTTCGCTTCTTCGTTGTCCATCGTCTTCCCCCTCCATCTCACAGTTCAAACACCACGATTGGTCCGAGCCACACAACCTTGCCTACCTGGAAGAAATCGATCGGAAGTACGGGACAAGCTATGCCACCGACAACATGCACCACCACTGATCGTCTTTTTGGAGGGAAGGGCGAGGTCTTGTCCGTTGAAGTCGTGGAGAAATAAAAACGTAAAAAACACCTGCAATAATTGCTTCCACCGCTCCCTCTGAAGATTATGGTGGAGGGCGGCAGCGCGGGGCTCATTCGACCTGCCACGACGTGGCGTCATCGTTGGTCAACAAGAACGGCCAAGTGCGCGGTGGCCGTCGCCACCGTATCGAATCTTAGCAACCCCAGGACCAGGCGGATTTTTTTTTATTTTTTAAACGTTTGGTGCCTGGGGCTGAATAAGTCCACATCGCCAATGATTATTTCGTGTGAAGACGGAACACGTTGCCTGCACTGGAAGCGTGACAAGGACGAGACGAGGGCTTCCAACTTGTCTCGATGGTGGCATGCTGCTAGTGAAGGTACTGCGAGCGTGCGGATGGGGGAAGAGATTTGCAGATAGATAGATTCTCCGCTGGCAGCGGCAACCACGCGCTCAATGAAGCGCGGCAACTTGATGAAATTGAATTGCCTCGTTGGCCGCTCTGCAGTGTCATGCGTCCTTCCTCCTTGTCTCCTGTCTCTCTCCCTCTCCCTCTCCCTCTCTCTCTCTCTCTTCTCTCTCTGTCTCTCTCTCTCCTCTCTCTCCCTCTCTCTCTCTCTCTCTCTCTCTCTCTCTCGTTGGTCCTCTGACTCCCTCGGGTGAAATTTGAAATATTGCGGGGCTAGTTGGTCTTTGGGGTTGCGTGCGGCCTTGCGGCCCAATCCGTACTGGCCCAGGGTCAGACAGACCTTCTGGGGTGTGGGTGTGGGGGGGTCGATTGGTGCGGGGAAGGCGGAAGAAAACGGAAAAATTTCGTCCCTCAACCTCCAAAAGAAAAAGTGAAATAACGCCTGAAAGCAAGGAAATTTGGAAGAAAAAAAGTGCGGTTGGGAACTCGGAGAGGAGAAACGAGAGAGAGAGAAAGAGACAGAGAGTGAGAAAGAACAAGAGTGAGAGAGAGAGACAGAGCCAGATCACAAACACCAAAACGGCTGGCCGTTATAAATTAGGAGAGGAAAAGTTCACCTCGAAACGAAAGAAAAAAAAAATTGTTCCTTTCTTCCTTCCTGCCCAGAAGCAAGCTCCACCACCAGCAGACTGTTGTACTCACTGTTGCAAGAGCCCCTCCGTGAAAGAGAAAAGAAAGATGGAAGCGCTCCTCACAAACGCTACCCGCACCTGCCCCTTCTTGGCCAGCAGCTCCTCGGCCACCCTCCGCAAGCTGTCCACCGCCGCTTGCCCGCACGCCTTTGATGCCTCGGCGTCCACCCCCGCCGGACTGGTCGGCACCACCATCGGACGCTCCGCCCTGTTCCGCGCCGCCGAGCAGTGCCCTGTGATGGGCCGCGCCCTCGCCGTCCAGTCTGCCAAGCTCTCGTCGAGCGGCACTTTCAGGCACCACCAAGGTCAATCGCGCCGAATCTCTTCTTCCTCGAAGAAGCAGATGGCGACCCCGGTCACCCCGACTATTGCCGGATCGGCGGAGCTTCCTGCCTTTGTGAAGCGTGATCTCGCATTCGCCAAGTCCAACCAGTCTGGTCAGGCGCCTGCTCAGGCCGCCAGTAAAGCCGGCGCGAAAGGTTAGTAGATGGTTCGTGCCGGGATTCTCTATTGTCTGTTAGCGTCACTTGTCTCCTCCCCTTCCTCCTCTCTCTGTGGCTGGCCATGTAATTTTGCGGTCACGTGTTTTTGATGACACCTTTTTCCCTCTCGTCCCCAACCAGCTGCCCCGACGCCAGCGACGTTCACCGGAGGACGCTTTGATTACGAGAACTTCTTCGAGGATGAGCTCAACCGGAAGAAGCAGGACAAGTCGTACCGTTACTTTAACAACATCAACCGTTTGGCTCAGTTGTACCCCATGGCCCACACCGGCGCTGGCGAGCACGTTACTGTCTGGTGCTCGAACGATTACCTTGGAATGAGCAAGAGCCCACTCGTCATTGATACCATGAAGTGAGTACCTTCTTCTACCCAGTACCCACGATTAATTCTCTTTTGACTCAAAGGCAAACTCTGGATAAGTATGGCGCGGGCGCCGGTGGTACCCGCAACATTGCCGGAAACGCGCAGCTCCACCTTTCTTTGGAACAAGAGCTGGCCTCTCTCCACAACAAGCAAGCTGCACTCGTGTTTTCCTCCTGCTTCGTTGCAAACGATGCAACCCTTTCTACCCTGGCTTCAAAGATGCCTGGCACCGTCATTTTCTCGGACGCGTCCAACCACGCCTCAATGATTCAAGGCATTCGTAACTCCCGCGCCCCAAAAGTCATTTTCCGCCACAACGATGTGGCTCACCTTGAGTCTCTCCTCCAGCAGTACGACATTTCCACTCCCAAAATTATTGCCTTCGAGTCGGTTTACTCGATGTGTGGCTCTATCGGCCCAATCAAGGAAATTGCGGCTCTTGCCAAGAAATACAACGCGCTCACTTTCTTGGACGAGGTTCATGCTGTGGGCATGTACGGCAAGACTGGCGGCGGTGTTGCCGAGTACATTGATGCCATGGAGGACATGGACATCATCACTGGTACCCTTGGCAAAGCGTTTGGTGTCGTTGGTGGCTACATTGCTGGTTCGGCCCGCCTTGTCGACTATGTCCGCTCTTATGCGCCGGGCTTCATTTTCACAACCTCCCTTCCACCGGCCGTGGTTGCTGGTGCCCTCGTCTCCATTCGCCACCTGCGCATCTCTGGAGTAGAGCGCGCTGGCCAGCAGGCCCACACACGCCAGCTGAAGTCTATTCTTGACAACATTGGCATCCCTGTAGTGCCGAACCCCTCGCACATCGTTCCTGTCCTTGTCGGCAACGCCGAAACCGCGAAATCCGTTTCGGACGAGCTCTTGGCAAAGTACAAAATCTACGTGCAGTCCATTAACTTCCCCACTGTTGCTGTTGGGGAGGAGCGTTTACGGATCACCCCCACCCCTGGACACAACGAGGCCCACATGGAACGTCTTGTGAGCGCCCTCACCACGATTTGGAAAGAACGCGGCCTCAAGAAGGAGCACGACTGGGCGGCAGAGGGCGGACGTGCTGGCGTTGGAATCAGCCGCACTGTCCCCCAGCTGGTTACGGAAGAAGACGTCGAAGCCGACTTTGGCAGGGTCAACACCGACTTCGTTAGCTTGAAACCCGCCGGTCTGCGTTCGCTGGTCGAAGCCACTGCTTAATCACAGGGCTGCACCGCCCTCCTCCAACGTCCCATTGTGAACTCTCCCTTTCCCCTTTCCTTACAGTTGTCTCTTTTTCAATTTTCTTTCTTCTCTCCTCCTAGCCACCAACCCACTCCTTTACCCCCAGTTTTTTTGTTTTGAGTTTTTGAGAGAGCGCATAAGCGCGCTGGATTTGAGAGCGCATAAGCGCGCAGGGAGACTTGTTCCCCTTCAGCTTGTTCAATTTCCTGTCCGAGCCGTCCGTCTTTGTCATGCTCGAACCTCCCCAACCCTTTGTACTCTTCTGTATTGATCGATGTGATTTGCACCACCTTTCCCTCCCACGTCCATCCCCAGAATAAAAAGCCGACTGGCCTCTGTCACTCCCCTCACAGGCTTGTTACAATCACAGTCTCGCCGCTGGTTAGAGAGAGAGAGAGAGATGACTCTTGTGTGGAGTGACGAGTGTTTTTGCGTGTCACCATGACAGCGTCAACAAGACCAACAACGCCAACTCCGCTGTGGCAAGCTTGCGAGCTAGCGGCGCTACCCATCCTGGCGCGAATCCGGCAAGACATTGGCGAGGCGCAGGCGCGCTCCTCCTTCTGGCGTCGCACCGACCCGGCCCTGGCGCTGCTGGCGTCGCGCCGCCTGCTGCCGGCCCTCGACGCCCTGATCTCCCCCGCAGCCAACGCCACAGATGGGCACGTAGATGGGCACGTAGACGATAACGCCAAAACCCACGGGCGCATCGCCGCAACCCTGTCCGCCGCCTGCTTCCACCGCGCCGAGCACCTCCTGCGCGCGACGCACTATCACGCCGTCACCCCCCGCGCTCCGCGCCGTCTACGAGGCGTGCGCGCTCCTCCGCGCCCTCGCCGCCGTCGCCGCCCCATCCTCAGCCGCGGCCGTCGTCGTCGCCGCCGCCGCAGCCGCAGCCGCGGCCCTACGCACCATCGACACCGCGCTCCTCGTCACCGGCTGCCCGCGCACCGGCGCCGCCGTGCACGCCCTGATCGCCGTTCTCCGCGCGCACCTGCCCCCGCCCCCGCCCCCCCCGCCACGTCCCCCGTGCCTCGCAGCGCCGCCGTCCGCCACCGTCCGCCGCCCCGTCGCGTCCCAGCCCGCGACGACGGCGCCGCCGCCGCTGCCGTTCTTCGCCGCGCGCCGGCGGCCGTACGTTGTGCGCGGGTTCCTCGGCGCGGCGGGTTGGCCCGCGGTCGCAGCGTCGTCGTCGAACTCGGAGGACTGGGATGGCGGTGAGGCTGCTGCCGACCGGCGGCGGTGGACGGCGGCGCGGCTGCGGGCGGCGCTACGCGGGCGGTGGGTGCCCGTCGAGGTCGGCGGCAGCTACTTGGCGGACGGGTGGACGCAGCGGGTTGTGGAGGGGGCGCGGCTCGTGGACGCCGTGGTCGGGTGGGATGCGGCGGCGGCGGCTGCGGCGGCTGCGGCGGTAGGGCAGTGTAGGGAGCGGAGTGAGGACGAAGAAGAAGTGGAGGAGGAGGGACGGGGAAGGAAGCGGATGCGGCGGGGAGGAGGGTACCGCGACGGTGGGGAGGCGGAAACGGAAGCGGGCTGTGAGGACGCGGAGGGTCGCGCGACGAGCTCTGGCACGGCGTGGTCGAATGCCGGTGACGACGCCGACGACGAGGACGAGGAGTCGCTGTCGCGGGCAGCGGAGGGGCCGTGGTACCTCGCGCAGCACGACCTGTTTTCGCAGGTGCCGGAGCTGCGCGACGACATAATCGTTCCGGACTACTGCTACTGGGAAGCGGACGAGGACGGCGGCGACACCCCGTCGCCGTCGTCTTCCCGCTCGGCGTCGCCGGCTCCGGCACGCGACGACGTGTCAATCTCGGCGTGGTTCGGGCCGGGCGGCACGGTCTCGCCGCTGCACACGGACCCGCGGGACAACCTGTTTGCGCAGGTGATGGGGCGCAAGTACGTGCGACTGTACGCGCCGACGGAGACGGAGAGAGTGTACCCGCACGAGGAGGAGATGCTGCGGAATTCGAGCAGGGTATGAACAGTTGGGCTGCTCTGTTTCTTTCGTTTTGTGTGTGTGTGTGTGTTTTCGTGTGAATGCATTTTCCGACCGTGACCGCCCTTGCCCCAACCCGCCGAAAAAAGGTCGACGCGGAGAACCCCGACCTCGAGGCGTTTCCCTTGTTTGCAGAGGCCGACTACGAAGACTGCATCGTCGAGCCGGGGGATTTGCTGTTCATTCCGGTGACTCCACCTGTCGTCTCCATTTTTTTCATCGTCTTTATAATTTTTACTTGGCAAGCTCTGACCTCTCTCTTCGCGACACCGCGTCTTTCCGGCCCTCCTGGCCACCCTTTACTCCCCCCCTGCCCTCAACAGAAGGGATGGTGGCACTACGTCCGGTCGCTGGAGGTTAGCTTCTCTGTGAGCTTTTGGTACGGGTAGATGGAGAGAGCGCCTCGGCCAAGGAGTTTGCCTCGTTCGCAGGCATCAGAATATAGAATGACTTTACATACGAACATTACCGTAACAAAAAGAAAGGGGGGGGCCGAAGAAATGCTTTGCCTGAAGTTGTTGCTGCCTTTCGATGTTATTTTTTTTTTTTTTTTTGGGCATTGGCAAAAGCGTTGAAACCACGATGATTCGAGTGAATGGAAGGGAGAGTGGGCGAAGTCGCTGGGGGGAGGTGGTCGTTCTGACATATTTCGTCAATTTTATTTTTATTTTTTACTGTGTTTCTTTTCTCACTTTCTTTCTATCTTTCTTTCTTTCTCGCTTTCCCTCTTCTCTCGCACTCTTAATCTCTCGCTCTCTCGCCCTCCTCCTCCTCACACACGCCCGTTTCGTCGCGACCTTCCTTGCCCCGTCACTATGGGAGAAGACGCCCCCGCCCCCGCCGCTGCTGCCGCCGTGACCCGAAGACCCGGCGATGCCCCCATCAAGGTACTGTCAATCCCCTAATCATCACCCAGCTTCCCTCTACTAGCTCCCCCTCGTGTGTAGAATGGAACCTTGTTGGGGTAGACGAGACCTGCTTCCCGGGCACAGTTAGTGTGTGCGAGTGTGGAAGGAAATCAAAGAGGGATCACGGCGGGCGGAAGGGCGAGGCGGTTGCTTGTGGTTGTTTGTGGAAGGGGGTCTGGGCATGTCTGCGAACAAGTGGTGTGCGACGGTTGCGAGTTTCCAACTCGGACCGAATGCCAGGGGAATCTTTGCGCCTCTATGATCCAGCGTGCAGGCTTCTTGATCCTCTGCCCTTGCGGCATGCATGAACGCCATTAGACGCGCTCAGTCCCACAGCCTTGTATTGCTTGCCTTCCATCGCTCTTTGACACGTTTTGGCCTTGCCTGCCCTGCCCCCCTTTCAGGCAGAGTACCTGCGTATGAACACCAAACGAGCCGCCGACTCCGCAAGCAGCGATTCCCCCGCGACCAAAAAAGTGAAAGCGGAAGGCGAGTCGTCATCGGCGGCGCCCGCGGCAGCTGCGGCGATGGCGACGGACGCGGGGCCTTCGAACGACAGAAACGGAAACGACAACGGAAACGAGCACAGCAACGACAGGAGTCGAGACGAGCGAGGCGGACGGCGGGATCGAGGCGGCTGGGGTGGTCGCGGCGGCCGCGGGGGCGGCCGCGGGGGTAAAGATAGGAAACGCGGGCAAAACCACAATCGCCAAATCCGCCCGTCCAAGGACGCGGTCTCTCTCTGCAAGAGGCTCGGCGATGGCAAAAAGTGCGAATATGGCGACGATTGCTCGTACTCGCACGACGTGGATCTGTTTATGGCGACAAAGGGGGAAGACATTGGGCCCGAGTGCTTTGTCTTTCGCCAAACGGGCAAGTGCAAGTTTGGCATCCGGTGCCGCTACGCCGGAGACCACATTAAGAAGCTGGAGGACGGTTCGTACGAAAACATTATCAATGAGGAGAAGGTGGCTGCGGTGGGCGAAAGCCTGTCCCCTTTGAACGTACTGCAACAAGAGTACCTGAGCTCGGTGCGAAAGAGCGAGAGAAGCGAGACCATCACGAGCGACGCCGTCGCCGACTTTTCGGCGTGGTTGGACGCAGGCAAGAAGGTGCATGCCGCTCGCGAGAAGGTGGATCGCAGCATCAACGCCATCAAAGAGGCGCGGGAAGCGGAGGCTCGCGCGGCCATGACTGAAGACGCTCCAGAACAACCCCGGGATCAGATCAAAGACTACCAGGAAACGTCAGAGCACTCGCGACGGTTAAAGAGCATGGAGGAGAACCTCAACATGGAGCAATTCCAAGCCGAAAAGGCCATTCTCCTCGAGCACGACGAGGTGACGCGGGGCCTAAAGAGCAGATTCCCGGCGAAGAAGAAGATTGACTTCCGCGGCAAGACTTACCTCGCTCCGCTGACGACCGTGGGCAACCTGCCGTTCCGCCGGCTCTGCAAGACGCTCGGAGTGGACATTACGTGCGGCGAAATGGCGGTGACGACGGCGCTCGTTCAGTCGGAGAAAAAGGAGTGGGCGCTGCTCCGCCGGCATCCGTCGGAGGACATTTTCGGTGTCCAGATCTCCGCAAGCAATTCGATGATGGCGGCCAAAGCGTGCGACATGATCAACAAAAACTTTTGCGGCGGGCCCGACCGATCGACGGAGCCCACTATCGACTTTGTTGACCTCAACTGTGGCTGCCCGATCGACATGGTGACGCGCGCCGGCGCGGGCAGCGCGCTGCTGGACCGCCGACCGAAGCTCAAGGAGATCATCTTCGCGATGAACCGCACGCTGAACGTGCCGGTGACGGTCAAGCTGCGGACGGGTGTGCAGACGGAGAAGCGCGTCGCGCACAAGCTGATCCCGATGCTCCGCGACGCGGGGGCGGCGATGATTACGATGCACGGGCGGTCCAAGGAGCAGCGGTACACCAAGACCGCCGACTGGGACTACATCCACGCGTGCGCGCCGCTGGCGGGGGAGAATGTGCCGTTCTTTGGCAACGGCGACGTGCTGTCGTGGGAGGACTACTACGCGCAGATGGAGCGGCCGGGGACTAAGCTCGGCGGCGTGATGGTCGGGCGCGGCGCGCTGATCAAGCCGTGGATCTTTACCGAGATCAAGGAGCGGCGCGTGTGGGACATTCGGTCGTCGGAGCGCCTCGACCTGCTGAAGCAGTTTGCAAACTTTGGGCTGGACCACTGGGGGTCCGACACGCACGGCGTGAACGTCACGCGCAGGTACCTGCTCGAGTGGATGTCGTTCACGCACCGTTACGTGCCCGTTGGCCTGCTCGAGGTGGTGCCGCAAAAGTTTAACGACAGGGTCCCCCTATTTTACGGCCGCGATGACCTCGAGACGCTCATGGGATCGCCGAACGTGGCGGACTGGATTAAATTATCCGAGATGGTTTTGGTAAGGAGGGGCCGTTCCTGTTTTGCCTTTGATATTTTATGTTTAGTGTACGCTCCGTCTCACGCTTGACTTTTACTCCTCTCCTCGTTTATCCCTTTTCTGCAGGGCAAGTGCCCCGACGACTTTACGTTTCTTCCCAAGCACAAGTCGAACTCGGTGGACAGCGAGGCGGGGATGGCGTTGGCGTCGACCGAGGAGTGATGTGAAATGCTTGGATGAACCGAAGCGGAGGCGAAGCCCCGAATCATATCGCATTAAGAAATGTTTAAAAGGAGGTGAAGGTTTGCGGGGGTTCCGTGGTGCGAATGGATACTTTACTTCTCCTGAGAGGGAACGGGTTGATGTGCGCGGTATTTGATGATGAGTATCATATTTTAGCGCCTGCGACGAAATGGGATCGAAGAGAATTCAAAATTCGCAACAAAAAAGAAAAAGCATTATTTTTGCGAATGACGGATCGCAACAACACGCGAGAGCAAGGCGGAGGAAGCAGCGGCGCTGTGGCGGCATCAGGAGCGCAGCACCGGCCGGCACAGCAAGCGACGACAACGACGATGGCGGCGGCCGCAGCGGCAGCGGCAATCCAACCGGTCTTCCTCCTGATCGTCGGGCTGGGCTGGACGGGCGCGTACGTGCGCGAGCTCGCGCAGCAGCGACAGCCGCCGTACCCGGGCGGCGTGGCGGCGACGACGACGACGGGGCGCGACGGCACGATCCCGTTCGTCTACGACCCGGACGCGCCTGCAGCCGAGCGCGCCCGCGCCTTTGCGGCGCTCCCCGCCGCGCGCGCGGCCGTCCTCATCACCTTCCCACTGCGCGACGCCGCCGCCGCGTCCCGCTTCGTGGACGACTACCTCGACACCCACAACGACCACCCGCCGCCGCGCTTCGTGCTGCTCGGCTCCACCGGCGCGTACGAGCCTGACCCGGCCGGCGGCTCGCCGTGGTGCGACCACGCGTCGCCGCCGCTGCCGTCGCCGCGCGTCGCCGCCGAGGCCGCACTGCTGGCCCACCCGCGGCTGGTCGGCGGCGGGAGCGGCGTAGACGGCCGGGTTGGCCGGACCGGGCCCGTGGTGCTGTCGCTGAGCGGGCTGTACGACGGCGCGTCGCGGCACCCGTCGCGGTTCCTGGGGCGCGTGGCGCCGAGCAAGGCTGCGCTGGGGGGGAAGCGCAGCGTGCACTATATCCACGGGCGCGACGTTGCGCGGGCGGTGCTCGCGGTCGCGGAGGCTGCCTTGCCAACGCCGCAAGCGGGGGCGGGGATGGAGCCGCCGCGGCCGGAGCGGTGGATCCTGACGGACCTGCGCGTATACGACTGGTGGGAGCTTGCGTCGCGGCTGGGCGGCGGCGGCGGGGGCGGCGGCGCGGCGCCACCGTACGCGACGTGGGTCCGCGAGCTGATGGACGAGACCGGCACGCGCGCGGTGCCGAGGCCGCCCGAGGCGCTCGGCCGCGCGCTCGACTCGCGCGCGTTTTGGCGAGAGTACGGGCTGGTGCCGGTGCATTTCGAGTTGTGACGAGGGAGGGAATGTGTTTGTGGTGTGTGTGGGGGGCTCGTGCGTGCTCTTCTCCTCTTGTCATGGATGCTTTACCTTCATGCTATGCCTTGCAGTCCACAGCATAGCGAGAGCCCTTTTTGCTCTCTTCGTCTCTCTCTCTCTCTCTCCCTTTCTCCTTCTCGCGCTCCTTCTTTCGCCTTTTACTTTGCTTGTTCCCGTGGAGCGCTTCTCTGCGGGTTGCGAGAACCGAACCATTCATTGCTAAGGAAAACCAAAAAAAAAAAAAAAAAAAAAAAAAAAAAAAAAAAAAAAATTCTTCGCCTTCGGTTGCACCGAAACCTTCCCGAGTCAATTCATCCACAGCTTTCGATATTGCTTCACGTGCCAATTTTACAAGCTGACCAATGTCTTTTCCAGTGGGCAAAGTGGATATGTCCAGTCATTTTCAGTTTTTGGCTGGAAGTCAACTCCGCCAAGTTCCTGGCCGATGCGATTGTTGGACAAAATCGAAGTTTTTGGGACACTAAAGAGGGATCAGTGGCAAAGTCAATGGTTGGATTGGGAAAGCTGTGCGCGCTCAAGGCCGTCGCCAGGAAGCTTTGGGGATCTACGTCGAAGTTTATGGAACGAGGCTCCAGGATGATGTTGCAGAAGCTCTGTGGATACTGGGAGAAATCCGCGACGATGAGCAAAGCTTTGGTCAAACAGTGCGAATGACTTCGGGAGACGTCTGGATGGCCCAGCCTGGGAGACGATGACACCCTTGTTGCATCACGCTGATGTGGCCAAAACTCCATGGAGTATGTGAGCAAAGGTGATCATGGCTGTGATTAATGCCTATCAAATTGCTAGTGTAAAGCACAATGATGTGGTGTCCAGCCGGTGGTTTGAAACCTCAGGAACCTTACCAAGCACTTGTACAGCACTGAAATACCCTCAGAGGAGTACCAACGGGTCAGAGGATCTTGAATTAAGTACTACCAATACGCGTATACTCCAACACTCCCTCTCAATTCGAGAGGAAAGTTAATCAATGCTCAAGTCTGGGGAAAACCGCCTGCAGGAACTTTACTTTGTACAGTGCTGAAATACCCTCAGAGGAGTACCAACAGGTCAGAGGATCTCGAATTAAGTATTGAAGTACTACCAATATGCATTTTCTCCAACAATGAGAACGTCTCTTTGGTTTTAATACGACAAGACATTCCTCGGGGTGTATTTCTTTCGTTTCTCTCTGTTTGTGGTCGAAGCTATGAAGCTTTTTCTCATTTGCCCTTGTTTCGTGACAACGCAACCACTATTTTCGCTACCTCTCTCTCTCTCTCTCTCTCTCTCTCTCTCTCTCTCTCTCTCTCTCTCTCTCTCTCTCTCTCTCTCTCTCTCTCTCTCTCTCTCCCTCTCCCTCCTTGCAACCTGTCTGTTCTATTTCTGCGGAGACACCTACTTAAACCTCACACGGCTCTCTGTTCGATTTTCTTCGAGTTCATCTCCTGTTGCCCGCCGAATGATTCGGTGCAGCCAGCACGCCTCTTATCATTGTCAACAGCCGATCTACCAATCACGTCACTGACGGCGAAGATGTGGATGCAGAGTAAATCTTTGGCTGCAATTAGGAATCGTGATGAGTTTTCTTGCATGAGCAGTTCCAAGGTTAACAGTTGTTGCCTTCACAAGCCAACTTCAAAAGATCGCTGTTAAGTTGCCGAGATATCATGCCGCATTCCTCCGACTTGAGCAAGCCAGGGCCAGCCACAATTGGTCGCATGGCGTTGTAATGAAGGGTTTTTTCTTTCAACAGTGGGAGTAACGTCGGAGTAAGACAGAGTTAAATGTACATTGCTTAACATATATTTCTTCCGCCGGTCCAGCTATCACAAGTAATACGCGGACGGCGACAATCGGCGCCGCGTACCGGCGCACTTCGTGAGCTAACGGCAAACAGCAAGGAGAAGTGGCGGGCACGAGGGTATCCGCTCCGTGGGCGGGTTGGGAAGGAGGACCCGATGTAATTTTTTTAATAGCTTCATTCGGCACTTGCGAGTGTTAATGTTGGCTGAATGAAATATCATATCGCGTCTGTGGGCCGGGAAAGTACACTGAAGTTGCCAATGAACACCGTGTCTGTCTGTCTCGCGAGCCTGATCCGAAAGGGGACCGGGTGCGGGACGAAAGAGAGAGAGAGAGACAGAGACAGTGCACACGGAAATGGAGGACGGACAGAGAGAGAGAAAGAGAGAGAGAGAGAGAGAGAGAGAGAGAGAGAGAGAGAGAGAGAGAGAGAGAGAGACAGAGAGAGACAGAGAAAGAGAGAGTGTGAAAGCAAGAACAAGAAGGAAAGCAAGAAAGGTACAAGATGAGACTGAGAAACCAACCAACCAAAACAAAAAAAAAAAAAAAAAAAAAAAAAGAAAGAAAGAAACAATTAACAAACCCCTCCTCGAAGCCAACTCGCGTGCGCCCTCACTCTCACATGCCACCGTCGAGGACGCCGCCGTCGTTCCACGCCGCCGTCACCGCGCTAGCGGTCGGCCGCCGCCTGCCCGCCGCCGCCTCTGCTGTAGCCCCAACCGCCACCGCCGCCGCCGCCGCCGTCGCTCTCCTTGTCTCGTCCGCCTCTCCGTTGTCGTCGTCGACTTCGTCATCCCGCCGGGGCCTGACCGCCACCCCTGCTGCCCGCAGCTTCTGCAGCCCCGCCGGCGTCCCCGTCCACCTTGCCACCACCACCACCGCACCGCCGCCATCCCGCCTTGCCTTCGGGTGCAATCACTCAAAACCGCTGACGCTCCGGCTTCCGCACCACCCTCCCCGCCGCTCCTTCCACGCGTCCAAGCCCGCAGCCGCCCGTATTCCCTACGTCCTCGCCGACATTGGCGAAGGCATCACCGAGTGCGAGGTCATCCAATGGTGAGTTTCCCGCCAGCTTGCCCAACACTCTGTCGTCTTTTCGTTGTTTGAGCCGCCCGCCTTCAAACAAGTTGGGAGGCCCTACAAATCGTTGCACCACCGCGAGGGCCGACGCCCGTTGCATCGAAACCCGACACGAGCGACGCGCTTTTGGCCATGCCCACCTGGCACGAACTTACTCTCCATCGGTCCACCCAGGTTCGTCAAGCCGGGCGATCGGATCGAGCAGTTTTCGAAAATCTGCGAGGTTCAGTCGGACAAGGCGGCGGTCGAGATCACGTCGAGGTACGACGGCGTCGTGAGCAAGCTGTACTACAACCCGGGCGACATGGCCAAGGTCGGCTCGCCCCTTGTCGACATTGAGTCTGACGAAGACGATGCCGGCGCCCCGGAGCCGCCCTCTTCCTCCACCCCCGCCGCCACCTCGCCAGCGCCATCGTCTGCCCCTGGGCCCGCCGCCACCGCCACCCCGGCGCCAGCAGAACCCGCATCGGACCGCCTTGTCCTCGCGACGCCTGCGGTGCGACGAGTCGCGCGGGAAGCCGGCGTGGACTTGGCAAAGGTCGACGGCTCTGGCCGGAACCGGCGAGTTCTGAAGGAGGACGTAATCGCCTTTGCAGAAGGAAAAGCTGGTGAGACCGAGGGTTAGGCCGGCAATCTGCCGTTCCTCACGCGCAAACTAACGAACCTTCTTCCCCACTTTCAGCTCCGTCCACTGCCTCGCCAACGCCAGCCCCCGCGCCCGCCGCGACCATCCCCGCGACCGTCGCCGCCGTCTCGGCGTCGCCGGCCGGCGACACGACGGTCCCGCTGACGATGATCCAAAAGGCCATGTTCAAGCAAATGACAAAGTCGCTGACGATCCCGCACTTTGGGTTTTCGGACGAGATCATCATGAACAACGCGTCGGCGTACCGCGACGCGATCAACCGGTACCTCAAGACGGCCGTGCCGGGGCGGTACCCGTTCAAAAAGATCAGCTACATGCCCATCTTTATCAAGGCCGCGTCGCTCGCGCTCGCAGAGTACCCGATCCTGAACGCAAAGATTGTCAACCCGGACGACCCGGCAAAGGCTCAGCTGCTGTACCGCGCCAGCCATAATATTGGCATTGCCATGGACACGCCCAACGGGTCAGAGTTCCCCTGTTTTTCTCTGTCTCGTCCTCTCGTTTAGTTGCTTTTTTTTTTTTTTTTTTTTTGGAACGTGCCGCTTATCCTTCCCCACAGTCTCCTCGTGCCCAACGTCAAGGACGTGCAGACCAAGTCGATTCTCGACATTGCAGCGGAGCTGGAGCGTCTGAAGGAGCTCGGTCGGCGCAACGCGCTGGGTGCGGCGGACCTGAGCGGCGGGACAGCGACGCTGTCGAACATTGGGTCGATCGGCGGCACGGTGCTGCACCCGGTGCTGGTGCAGAGCGAGGTGTGCATCGGCGCGATCGGGCGCGCGCAGCGGCTGCCGCGGTTCGAGGACGAGGGCGACGGCGAGCGCGTGGTCGCGAGGGACGTGGTCGCCGTCAGCTGGAACGCGGACCACCGGGTCATTGACGGCGCGACGCTGGCGCGGTTCGTTTCGTTGTGGAAGTCGTACGTGGAGAACCCGGCGCTGATGGGCGCGGTGACCAAGTGATTTTTTTTTTCCTTTTTTTTTTTGAAGGGGAGTGGGAGTGGGTTGTGGTTGCCCAGTGAGGGTGATTTCGAGACGGGGGGATTTGTGGAGGCGCACAAGGTTTTGCGCTGTGTAGGTTTGGGTGCTCCCTTTCCTGTGTGGATGTTGGTTTTGTTCGTGCCAAAAACCAAGAGAAAAAAAGAAAATAGTCAAAGATCACGCACGCCAGACCCTACTTTTACTTTTTGGTGGCGGTTGAGACCGAGTTTGCAGATAGTGAGGGGACGACGCGTTGAGGCGGTCAAGGTCAACAGAGGAAGAGAGAGAGAGAAGAGAGAGGGACAAAGAGAAAGAAACGAGGTGGGTGGGTGGGGGGTCAGCCCAACGAAAACGAGCCGAACACACAGAAAAACACTCAAACTTGTAGCGGGAAACCGAGGAGCTTGACAGCGAAATCATCTCCAAATGACAAAGGAAGCCGTTGTGGTGGACTCCACACTCGAAACACACATACAAACAACATTCACACGCGCAAAAAAAAAATAAAGTCCTTGTTCTTACAGGACGAAAGAAAAAAATCCCTACTCCGTTGACCCACGGATCACCCTCGCCGACCCTGTACCCCTCCTTCTTTCCGGGTATGACAAACGTCTTTGGCGCAAACTTTGGCTCCGTGACAATGTTCTGGAACGTCACGACGGCGCTGAGCGGCGTCATGTTGATAGGGACCTCGACGCGGACGGGGAAGCCCGGCGGGAGCTGGACGTTGAAAAACTCGCGCAGCGACCGCACGTGCTGGTTCGACGCCATGCCGATCAGGTCGAGCAGCGGGAGCACCGTCCCGATCTGAAGCGGAAAGTCGGCGGACTGGATCGGCGGCGGGCCTGTCGTCGATCCGACCGAGCTGTCGGCGCCGCTCATCCAGCTGAGGACCGACGCCGTCAGGCTCTGCGGCGCCGGCGCCGCCGCAGGGGCCGCCGGCGGCGGGGCGTCGGGTTTCGCGTCGCCGGCTGCCCCCGCCGCCGCCGCGGCGGCGTCCTTGTCGCCAGAGGCGCCAACGGTCTGCGGGGAAGAGTTGTACATCCAGAGCGTCGCCTTGAACGCGCGGTTTGTCACGACTTCCTCCTTTGGCCTGCCGACGTGGAGGTACTTGTCGCGCATGGCGGGGTCAAAGAACTCTTCAAAGGTCACGGAGGGCGGGGCGGGGGGGTCGAGGGTGCCGCGGTAGGCGGCGAGCTCGCGAAAGTGCTTCTTGGCCAAGCTCCAGTCCTTGTAGTCGGCGTCGGCGGCCGCCGCCGCGGCGCCGGCCGCTTCGTTGGTCCACTCCGTGGCCGCGGCTCCTTCGTCTTCGGATTCGTCCTCGTCCGTCGCGTTCGCGATCACGAGGCCGCCGGACGCCTTCTTGGCAGCCGCCGCTGCTTTGGCGAGTTCACGCTTTGCCTGCGCCGGCAGGGGGTTCACTTTGAGGTGTTCGTTTCGGACCCGGTTGACAAACTCAAAGGATTCGACGTTCCACACCGATGTGTCCCACGGTCCGACTCTCTCGTTCCGGTCGATTTTGAAGCTCCAAAATCCACTCTGGGCGCGCGTTAAATTGAAGGACTGGAAGTCCGCCTCGGGTGGTGCGACCTTAAACGTTGGGGCAAAAAAGAAAATCGTTTATTCATACGGCAGAGACACACAAAGTAGGAGATGCGCGTTCTACTCACAATGTTTGTGTTTAGGCTGACCGAGATTTCCTCTTCAATGTCTTTTTGCGTGATTTTAAACTCTTGGGGGTATATTTGCTGAACCAAGTTACGCTGGTGATCACATATCACAAGCTTGGGACCTGTGAAGAGACTGCACATAAGTTCGTATGTTCAATAAGCGCAAAGCCTTGCCTTCGGGAGTGTCGGAAAATATAATTGAGATGTCGCCTCTGATCCACGACAACCGTTCGAAGCCAACCAAGGTTGTGTCGATCCGGATGGACGTTCCCTACACAAGTTCAGAAAAATATTAAATAAATAAATAAATTAAGGGCAAGCAGCACACACGTTGATCCTCTCACCTGCTTTGAAATCTTGTACGTGTCCGACGGGCAGATCTTGCTGACGAACGGGATCCAGCTGGAGAAGGTCCAGTGCATCTCCAAGTAAAAGTCTTTCAAATCCTGTAAAGAGGGGTTTGAGGATGAGGATGGACCATGGGTCACGAGATCGCCCCCAAATCAACAAGCCTCCAAGCCAACCTTTGCCATGGACTCGAGCAGCGCCTTGCCCTTGCCCTGGAACCATCCGGCCAGCTCGGCGCGCCGGCGCTTGAACAGCAGCTCCATTACGGCCCTGTCGCCGACGGACGTGGCCTCCTGGTACGGGCTCCATCCGTCGGCGGTCTTGAGCAGCGTGCTCGCGCCGGCGTCGAGGAGCAGCGGGACGCATTCCTTGCGGTTCAGCGACACGGCGAGGGTCAGCGGCGTGTGGCCGCGGCAGTGCACGGCGAGGCCCGGATGGTGGTGGTGGGTGTTGTTGCTGCTGCCGTCGGCTCCGTCGCCGTCGCCGGCGCGCGGGAATTTGGCCAGCTCGGCGCGCAGGCCGTCCACGTCGTTCTTGAAGACAAGCTCGTGTAGCAGGACCGACTCCGTCATCGTCGCTGCTGTAATTGGTGGCCCTCTGTGTCTGTCTGTCTGCCTGCCTGCCTGGCTTTTCTCCCTTTATTTTATATTTTATTTTTCTTTTTTATTTTTTGTTTCATAATTGATTGGGCGGCGCACAACAGCGTGCAGCCGCCGGTTTGAAAGTCCTCCGCTTTCTCTCTGACGTCACGCGGAACCCCCGCCCCACCCCCTGGTAGTGTGGGCGACCGACACAAAAACCATCCTGCCTTCAACAACAACCCCCCCAGGCACAAAGCATTTCTATAAAGTATTGGGGTGTATTTAACGAGGGCGAACAGAACGAGAGAGGGAGAGAGACGACGAGGAGCCAAGTCTACACTGGGAGCTTTGTCCCCGCCAACCTGTCCACAACCTTGCGACACCAGGAACACGCAAAACAGAGAGAGAGAGAGAGAGAGAGAGAGAGAGAGAGGAGAGAGAGAGAGAGAGGAGAGAAGGAAATAAAAGGATCAGTATGTGGTATGCAAAGGCGCGCTTAAAACAGAGAGAAAGCCGAACCTTTGAGATACCGGGCAAGCTCAGCAGCGGGCCTGGGGAGCAGCAAACATATTAATACAAAAAAACCACGAATCCAAAGTCAGAGCGCTGAAAACGCATACGAGACTGGCCCCGACGGACTCACCGATCAGCGGGAGCCGCCGCAAGAACGACACGACCGTTGGGAAAAAGTCCCTGCAAAACGAAAAACGGCATCAGGCCTTGAAGTCGGGGGTAGCGAGAGAGAGAGAGAGAAAGAGGAAGGGTGTGTGGTCCAGACTCGCGTTGTACCCGAAAAGATTTATGAAGCCGAAAAACTCGATGGCCATCCCCACGACCGGCCATTTTAGAAACACGAGGATGATGCCGCCAAAGAAACATATTGTGCCCCGGATTTTTTCGGTCCGCGCGAAAAACGAGTACGTCTTTTGCGCGCCGATCACGAGAAACAGGCCGACCAGAAACAGAATCTAGAGAGTGTGAGCGAGAGAGAGAGCGGTGCGAACCATGAGAGGTGCCCGAATTGATAAGAAAAGAGACGATCACCGGTTATGGGGGGGAAAAAAAAAAGAAAAAAGAATGGGTGGCGTGAATAGTCCAGTCGCGGACGATCGAGCCGAAAAACAAAAAAAACGCACATTCCCAATCGCGAGGAGGCCGCCGTCAAAGAACATGGCCATGCCAAGAAGCATGAAGAAGATGCCGCCGACCGTCAGGCCGACTCCGATCTCTAAAAAAAATCACGAGAAGGATGGGGGTAGCGCGAGGGTGAGAGGAAGGGGGAGGGACCGTGTGCAGGGAAGTCCCCTACGGGTGCTCACTTTGGGTGTCGGAAAGCCACATCGCGGATCGACCACTTTTCGCGGGGTGATGGGAGGGGGGGCCGGAAGGTGCGCAAGGGTACGGCAGCGAAATAGAACGACGACGAGGCTCGCTCAGCTTCTTGTTGTTTCGGACGCAGGGTCGAGGCAGATCGCTTTAGAGGGCGGCGGTGGGGGGGTTGGTTACTTGGACTTTTGTTGTTCCAGCGCGGAGGATTTTCGTCTTTTGTGAGCGACCTGTCTTTTTTTCTGGGGGTTGGCTCGTTTTCTCCTACTCGCCAAGAGAAGATTTTTGCGTTTTCCCATACGATCCTGCGCAGCAAGAAGTAACCATGGTGAGCCATCGCACGGCGGCTGCAAGGGCGGGCGAGCGCGCGAGTAGAGAATCTGCAGAATCTGCGATGTGACATGGGGAGGAGGGGGGGTTGGGGCGACGGACGATCAAGCTCGAACCCCCCAAAACCGATTTCCTCCCGCGGGGGGGGAGGAGGAGGAGGAGAAGTGCTGCCTCGCCTCCGGGGGGGGAAGGGCAAGAAAACGAAGACGCGACTCTTTGGCTCACCGACCCTTCCCCCTCACCCAATCAGTCCACCCAAGCCACCGAAAGCTACGCCCTTCAGCGCTTCCCGGATGCCAGCTCGCTCTCCCTCTTTGTCCCATCCTCGCTGGGCGTCACCTCGATCCTGCTGTGTAAGTGATTTTGAATTCGATCTACCCGCAGATGGTGGTGGGGAATGATGAATGGTGTTTTTTTCTCCTTGACCATCAGCCAACGAGACACCAACCACACCTAACCCCCGGTTTCATGTTCCCCCTCCCCTCTTCCAGTCCCTGTACTCCTTCGCCTTTGGCATGAGGCTCGACCAGAACTTTCTCATCATTGCTCTGGTCTCGGCCATCACCGTCGCCGGCCTGACGTACTCGTACAGCAACGCTCTCTACACAACGTAAACGACCCCTCCCCCCCCAACTTCCCACGACTCACCACCCTTTCCCCCCCCCCTCCCCCCCAGTCAAATCGGCCTCCACCGCGCGGACCGTGCCGAGTACAGCAGCCGGAAAACCAGCTCGGCAGCCGAGGAGAAGGCGCGCGCGAGCCTCATACAGTCCACGTCGGCCCTCTGGGCCATCACGTTTGTGAACGGCGCCTTTTTTGTGCTCTTCACCCTCCTCTCGCTCGGGACCACGTCGGGCATGTCGCTTGTCTACAAGTTTGTCCTCACGTCGCTCCTGCCGCCCGCGATCATCGCGTTCCTGACCGAGCCGGTCGCCCCAAAGTGAAAAAAATGCGCGACAGGAACGAGAGTTGCCCGGTGGGAAAAGGAAAAAAAAAAGATTGGTAGGGAGGTGCTCCTGATGTGGTATAAAGAAGGCCTTAGCCAAAGGAAAAGCTTGGAAGGAGATGAGCAAGAGATTGGTTTTATTTGTAATGTCTTTGTTTTTTGGTGGGCAGGGAACTTCCTTTCTGTCCCCTGAATAAAGATTGTTCGCAAAGTAGTATCGAGACAGTTTTCTCCCCCCCTTCCCCGAACCCAACGCCCACCCTCCCAAAATCCCCAACCCTCCGGAAACATGATTCAGATTAGTAGCGCAAGGACGGAGTAACGTGCAGTGCACCCTTCGCGTCCAAAGGGAGTCCAAGACCGCGAAGGCGGCAACTTGTTGACGCTGGGTCCCCAGAATATTAAGTATACACATAGGGGGGGAAAGGGCGGGGAGCGGGGGCAGGGCGAGTGGCGGATAGGAAGAAGATTGCTACCGCCGCTTCCTGAGCCAGGTCAAGTCCTCCATTATCTCGTGCTCCTTGAGGGGATGAAGCTGCGGATGCTTTGGCCTCTTCTTGTCCTTTGATTCCGGGGCCCTTGCGGCGTTGGAACGCGTGATTTTGCGAACTGTGGAGGTGAGCGTGGGGTCTGGGGGGGGGGACGGTGTTGGCAACTGTCAGAGGCGGGAACGCCAGGAAACGCTAAGGATGCGCGCCCCCCAACCGGGAATGTCCATGTTTTCGCGGTCTTCTTTTAGTCGTTTCCGGCGGTCTTCGATTGCCGCGTTTATCCTGTCGAACAGGGCGGTTTTCTCAGCCTTTTCCAATTATTTGTTTTTTTGTTCATTAATTAATTTTTTTGAGACAAGTCCAGCCAACGACGGACAGAAAGTGCTGCACAAGCCCACCTCGTATTCTTCGTCCGATCCGGCCTTCTCCAGCTTGAAGGTCTCCCTCGCGCAGCTGAGCCGGTACTCTAGAAACAGTCGCGCCTTGGCGATCGCCGCATCTCGTTCTATCTCGAGCTCTCGCAGCCGATCCTGGAACTCGACGTGAACGCCTGCAGCAAAGGTGGTGGTTGGTTGGTGGGGCATTCCATGTCACAGAAAAACTGGCCCCAAAACAAACTGGAATTCTCGCCTTCCTGGATCTCCCGAATCTCATCCTGGAACTTGGCGAGTTTGTCGAGGTAAACTCTGGCGAACACGGATTGCCAAAGCGCGGGGAGGTGGGTGTTGGGAAAGTACGAAAGATATTTGAACGGATGGTGAAAAGGGGGTGGTTGCGGAGAAGGTGAGTGGACAATAAAAGATCACGGCCCAGGAGCACCCAGCTCACCTCTCCCTGTTGTCCGCAAAGTCGCGGCCGACTTTCTCCAGTCGCTCGGAGAACTCGCGGTGCCGCTTTTCCTTCTTCGTCAAGTGGACTGAGATGGGGGAAGGGGGTGGGGCGGGGTGGGTAGAGGAGAACGGGGTTGCCGCATGTTAGCTGTGTGTGCCAGCAAGTTGATCCGGTGACGACAACGAAAGGGGTCTCTCGCGCGTGGGAAGCGGGGAGTGGGCCGCAAAGCAGCGTTCTCGTTCTCCTCTGTGTGAGCTGCAGTTGGAAGAGAAGCTTTCTGTGGGACTCTCTCACCTTCCATCGACGGCAGCCTGGGAAGGGCGGGAAGCGGGTGAGGTGAGAGGTGGTGACCGTCGTGATACAAGCGAGAGGGGGATGGGCTGTGCGTGTGGACGGGACCCGCTCGCCAGTAGTCCAAAGGATGTCTGCGGGTGTGTGTGTGTGTGTAGTCTTGTGGGAGAATGGAGGTGGGGAGGGTGGGTGGGTTGGGTAGCGGCCTGGAGGGTAGCTTGAATGAGTGACTGACTGTGGGAGGCGAGGGCGGCGGAGCCTGCGAAGGTCCTCGTCTCTTCCAAGAAAATCAGTCAACCAAACTGATAAAATGAATAAATACATGCTTGACAAGGACGATCACAGGAGGGAGAGAGAGAGAGAGAGAGAGAGACAGGTGGACGACAGAGGAAAAAGGGGGGGACAATCAAACCAAAGAAAAGAAAAGAAAAAAAAAACAAAAAAGGGAAAACAAAAAAAACCCACCCACATCCAATGAACACGCTGCTCGCGGCCGCCGCGACCGCCGTGTCGTCGACGCCCAGCGCCGACTCGTACTTCCCGGAGCACATCCCAAAGCTGCAGTACGACGAGCTCATCGAAATGTACTCGCCGCAGGACCCCGCCGGCCTCAAGCTGCTGTCCGTCGCTCTCATGCGGAGAGCCGTCGTCGACGTCCAGCGCGCCATGGTCATCCGCGACGAGAAGCCGCCGCTCCAGAACCTCGTCAGGTCCGGCGTGATCGGCGAGGAGATGCTCGAGAAGATCGTCAGGGCCGAGAAGGATCTTGAGGCCGAGATGCTCGAGGCAAGTTTCGATGTTAAAGCGTCCTTCTGCTTTTATCGTGTGTGTGTGTCCCTTTTTTTTTTTTTTTTTTTTTTTTTTGTGGGGTGCAGTCTGTCTGCCGAGTCGTGGCAGCAAGAATAGGGTGTCGCGTAGGAGCACTTCGATCGATGAACGGCGGCCAAACTGTTCTTGGAGCTTGCGGAATAGTCGTGCCTGTCCACAATCTTTCTTGGTCCCCCCCCTCGCTGTCAGCCCTTGCAGTTCTCGCGATCGGCATCGACAGCTCCCGCGCGATCCAGCGACACCCCCCACTTTCGTCCTTCCTTCCTCACCAAATCTTTTCCTCTTTTTCCCAACCCCTCGGCTTTTTTATGCCAGGTCATTGAGGAGGCCGATCTGTACCGACCGGGCTGGGGCAAGTCGATCTTCCAAGACGCCAACCACCTCTTGCAGCAGCAGGTCCAGCAGGCCCAGCTCCAGGCGGCGGCCGCGCAGCAGGCGGCCGCGAAGGAGGCCGCCGCGAGCGACCCGGAGGCGCGGAAGGCGGGAGCGAGGGCCGAGACGGTCGCGGCGCAGGAGAAGGGAGAGGGCGGGGCGACTGCAGCGGCGGGGACGGCGACTGCGAGTGGAAAGAAGAAGGCGGCGGCGGCGGGGGGCTCGCGGAGGGCGTCGGCGGCGGGGTCGTCGCGGCCGGCGTCGCCAGCCCTCGCGGCGGAGGAGACGGCGGAGGAGAAGGAGGCGCGCGCGAGGAAGATTGCGGACGAGCTGCTGAAGGAGGAGGAGCGGGAAAAGCAGCTGGCGGAGCAGAGAGCGAGGAGCGCAAAGAACGTGGCCAAGGGGAAGGGCGGAGGCGGCGGCGGCGGCAAGAAGAAGTAGAAGAAAACAAAATACAGTACATAGAAGAAACTGTGTGCTTTGAGGGGGGGAAGGGGGAAGGAATTTCCTGCTGCTGTTACTTTGAGCTGTCGCCTTGGAACGAAGGATTCTAAACATTTTTTTTTTGGGTTTTTTTTTTTTTCGCGTAGTCTGGTGCAGATTGACAAAGTCTGGTGCAGATTTCGGCGAAGCGAATGATTGAGTCACGACAACAATCAGGCAGGTGCCGGACTTTCTTCGCCGGTGTGTGGAACACTGCGCAAGGCGCAAAGAGAAGCGGCCGGGGAGCCCGAGTTCGGATAAGCATAGGAGGATCACATTTCACAACTGTTTGCACAAACAAAAAAACACATAAAACGCAACAGATTCACACGCAATACACGCCAAACCCAACAGTCACCAAAAAAATCGAAGGAAAAAAAAAAAAAAAAAAAAGAAAGATATACCAGACTCCATACTCCCAAAAAGTACTTCCTACTTCTTCTCGTCTTTCCCACCCTTGATGACCATGACGGGGATCTTGAGGTGGCGCACCAGGTAGTCGCTGACGCTGCCCATGACGGTGCGCGAGATAGGCCCGAGCCCGCGGCTGCCGACGACCAGGATGTCGACGTTCTCCTTCTCGACCTTCCACGCCACCGTCTCGCGCGGGTCGCCGCAGAGCGAGACGCCGCGGATGTTGTACGTCTGCGGGGGGCAGCGTCGACGCGTACTTGCGGAGGAGCTCGTGCGACTCGTTGCGCTCGGCGGCTTCGACGTCTTGCGTTAAAAAAATAATTGTCAACTGGCGTGGTTCTTTTTTGAAAGGGGATGGGTGGGGCAAGTGCAAAGGTTGCTCTTTTTTACCCGTCAGCAGGTGCTTCCAGGCGTCAGGAATAGAGGTTCGGGTGTTGATGAGCAGGACTTGGTCTGATTCAGCGCGAATGAGGTTGTCGATGGCCCATTTGAAGGCGTACTCGGAATGCTCTGGAAATAACGAAAGAAAAGAAAAACAAAATCGGAAATAGCACCCGTTTAGTTTCGGGGTAAAGGAAGGAACGGGTTACGAGAGTCCGCATGGATCGACTACTTCGGCACAAGAAACGCCAAAGGGAGCGGACCCGGAGGTAAGGAAAACAAATAACCAACAGAAAACGAGCCAACTCAACTGCTCCCGTCGACGGCGATTGCAATGAGGCGGGTCGTCTTTTGCTGGCTCGAGGTGGCGATGCTGACGTCCTCGTGGGCGATTGTGTCGGGTGCGGCGGCGACGGACATGTTTGTGTGTTTGGTTGGGAGGGGTTGCTGTTGGTTGCTGGTTGTGTGTTGCGTTGATGTGTTGAAGGTAGATGCTATCGTAAGCAAGTCGGGCCGCCCCGACGCGAACTATTTATATATGGTTGCGGCGGCGAGCGAGAAAGCGAGCAAGGGTTGCAGTTGTGCACCGCACCGCTGGCCGGGCCACCACCACCATTCACCATGAGTCAGTCTGGGCTGGGTGCACGTCATGTGCCACCACCCACCAGGGCGTGACAAGGAACGCAAGACTCACCAGGCCTCACCGCGACTTTCTTTTCTTTTCTTTTTTTTTTTTTTTTTTTTCCTTCCTTTTCGTTCCTCGCGAACACGGTTGCGCGACGCGGGGGGGCCGGACGGCGTGGAGGGAGATTGGAAAGGCAAGGCAAAGAGCGGGCGTGTGCGGGAGGAGACGGGCGGGTTAAGGCGCGAAAGTCAGTGGAGGGGCAGTCGTCCACGCGCCCCACCCCGCACCCCCTGTGGAGGGAGGAGCAAAACGTCGCACTATGTAGGGATTGATCGATAGTCCAGTCAAAAAAGAGTGTTGAACGACCATATTTCCGGGAGCCACGCGCGTCCAAACTGTTTGCTCTGTAGCGGGGCTTCACTTCGTGGTTTCTCTTTCGCCGATTGGGAATAGTTGTCCCGCAGCAAACTGCTGCATGGTATGAGGATCCATAGAAGCTATTTTTTGCGCCTATCCTTGCATCACGGAGCCAACTAAACGAGAAAAGAAAGATGTGTGTGTACGTGTGTGTTGGGGACGGCGAAGCGGGGCCGGCCGAAACTGCGATTTGTGCCCTCGCTCTGCCACTGCGTCACACTGATTGTCGCCTCTTTGTTTCTTTTTCCTTTCTCCCTCCATTATTTTCACCTTGTCCCCCCTTCAAAAACTTGTCCGCTCATCTATTTTAAAGCGGACGGCCACCAGCAATCTCTCAGTTCATTTAGTAGTGATATCTCGTCGCTGGTGTAAGGAAGAAGAATGGCCTGAGACACGCAAGGAGGGTGGGTGTGTCGGGCCGCTACACTCAAGCGAACTCGCTTGTGCGGTTTCGACTGCGAAGAGCAGGGGGGGAATCGGGCGGTGAGGGTTTTGCCGCAGGGGGGGGGTCATCTGATACACGGCACGGAATGCCCCGCATTTCGGGTGCCTCCTCTTTCTGCATCGCGCGCGGAGATTGATTTGATGGGTAAGATAACACATAAAACCCTTGAGCTTAGATTTTGCTCTGTAAACAGCATCAAAAGAAGCTCGATGCTCTCGCTGCGTCTCGCGGCCGGCTCGTGGCTGGCTGAAATTCCTTTTCTTTTTTGGATCCGCGCCGATAAGGAGTCCTCTCGAGTCCTCATGGATGGAAGATCTAATCTTTCGTTCGCTCTGTCTCCTCGAGTTGGATACCCTCCCAATATCCTTTTTCCAAGCTCTAACCTGGAGTGTTGGCCTGGTTTTCAGTGTTGATTAATTTTTTTTTCTTTTGTTGTTGTTTGAGGTTGGTACTATTGGATTGGGTTTTGCGCTTCTTATCGCCCGCTGCTACGTGCAAGCGCCGAAATGCAACAACAACTACGTCCTCCGTCCGTTGTTGTCTTGTCTTTGTCGGTGTCCTTTTCTGGTTCGGCGGGTTGCAATTGTCACATTTTTTCTAATTTTGGGCTGTTTTTGGGCTCCCAAATAGGTTGAAAAGGACAAAAAATAGAAAAATTTCCTTTTCCTGAATTCTCTTTGATCCATATTTTTGATACATACTAACACAAATATTTAATAATGCATCCATCCTTTATCGTTCGCATGTGGCTAATCGGCGACGCGTTATCGGCCAATGGGGGCGCTTCGCGTCAACGCGATAAAACTGGCAGACAGACAAACGACGAAAAAGAAGCGCCCAATAATACCGCCTCGCACCGATTTTGTCTCGTGCGCCCTCTGTCTCGCTGACACACACACACACACACTCAATCTCTCTCTCTCTCTCTCTCTCTCTCTCTCTCTCTCTCTCTCTCTCTCTCTCTCTATCTCTCTCTCTCCGACAATAGAAGCGCTGCGTAATCGCCGCCCAACCATCCATCGCAGAGAGCGACAGACCTCGAAAAGAGACGACGCCCTGCGGGCTCGACCGTCTGTCTCCCTCTCGCTCTCTCTCTTTCTGTCTCTCTCTCTCTCTCTCCCTCTCTCTCCCTCTCTCAAAACATAAATAGCGTTTCCCCCTAGTTTACTTTTTTTCGTCCCACACTATCGCAAGCAGCCGCCGACCCGTCTCTCGCCACGCCCCCTCCTCCACTTCGCCCGGCGACTTTCATCGGAGGCGCTAACACCATCTCCGTCACCGGCAAAATCGCGATCGTAACCTAACATGGCTACCACAAACTCGACTCTCGACCCATTTCTTCCTGCCCTTGGAGGGTATGTGTCTCATCCTCTCGGGCTGCACCTGGCCATCCGTTACGCTTTTGCGTTCTCCGTGTCCTCCCTTGATGTTCTAACGACGCCGCTATTCTTACTTTCTTTCCACTTTTGCTCAGTCTTGACCAAACTTCCAACGGGTTCCTCCTTTGGGGTGCCGCCCTCGTCTTTATCATGACTCCGGGTCTTGGCTTCTTCTATTCCGGCATGTCTCGCTCAAAGAATGCCCTGACGATGATCATGCTCTGCATGGCTGCGATGTGTGTTGTGTCCATTCAGGTAATTTCAAGCTAGAGCAATTCGCTTTGAAGAGAGAGTGTTCTGACGCATGCCACTCTGTTTTTTCGCATCTCTTCGTAACCAAACAGTGGGTCGTAATCGGTTTCTCTCTTGCCTTCTCAGAAGGCAAAGAGGCATTTTCTTCCGGAAGCGTCTTCATTGGTGACGGAGCTCACTTTGGCCTGACTGGTATCGGATTCGACGCCTTCCGAATTGCCCCTGCAGTGTCGGCCATCACCTTCTGCATTTACCAGATGCAGTTCGCCACCATCACCGCGGCCCTCATCTTCGGTTCCGTCGCCGAACGTGTCCGCATCATCCCGGCGCTCATCTTCATTCTCTGCTGGACGACGGTCATCTACGACCCCGTTGCCTACTGGACCTGGTCGTGGCGCGGGTGGATTCGCAACTTCAGCTGTATCAGCACCGGCGCCGATGGCACTGCCCCGTGCGGAACCGGCGGCCTCGACTTTGCCGGCGGCGGCCCCGTGCACATCGCCTCCGGTTTCGCCGGCCTCGCGTACTGCATCGTCCTCGGCAAGCGCCGGCGCGTCGGCAACGAAGAATTCAAGCCGCACAACCTGGCCAACGTCTTCCTCGGCACGGCTCTGCTGTGGTTCGGCTGGTTCGCCTTCAACGGCGGCTCCGCGGTCGCCGGCACCGCCCGCGCCGCCATGGCCGGCGCCGTCACCCACATCGCGACCGCCACCGGCGCCCTGGCCTGGCCCGATCACCGACTTTGTCATCTCGCGCAAGATGTCCGGCCTCGGCTTCTGCTCAGGCGCCGTGGCCGCGCTGGTCGCCATCACGCCGGCGTCGGGCTTCGTCGCGCCGTGGGCCGCCATCGTCATTGGCGCCGCCGCGGGCATTGTGTGCAACTTTGCCTGCCGCATCAAGGGCTTCTTTGGCTTTGACGACTCGCTCGACGCCTGGGGCGTCCACGGCGTCGGCGGCTTCCTCGGAAACGTCCTCACCGGCTTTCTCGCCCAGCGCTGGATCCCGACCCTCGATGGCACCAACTCGGACGCGCTCACCATCGTCCCTGGCGGCGCCGTCGACGGCCACTGGGTCCAGGTCGGCTGGCAGATTGCCGGCTCCTCCGCCATCGCCGCGTACTCGTTCTTTGGCAGCTTGATTATCCTCAGCATCATCAACTTTATCCCCGGGTTGAAGCTCCGCGTGTCCGAGGACGATGAAATCCTCGGCGGTGACCTCGGCGAAATGGGCGAAGTCGCCTACGAGCTCGTCTCGTCCATCGTCGAGCCTTACGCCGAAAAGACCAGCCCCAAGATGGAGGCCGCCGTCGTCGTTTAAGCGTCAGGGAGGATGGTAGAAAAAAAAATGAGGTTTCGCTAGTTGTTCATGACGTTCTGTTGTTGAGTCTTCCGAGCGTTGAATGATTGCTCGCCGCATTTTTTATTTTTTTTCCCCCCTTTCCAACCTGCTTTCCCTCTCGCGATTCACCTTTCCTTCACCAACGCCCCTCCTTTTTCCCCCTTTCTTTTTGCTTCCGTTTGGAATTTCCTTCCACCTGTGGTTTCGCCTGGACTGTTTACACACTATAGAGAGATCTATGTCTTGTTGGGTTCGTCCACATATCTGGGGATGTCGCGACAACTTTGTTTTATTTTTGGCCCTTTTTCTTAAGGCTAGCGTTTTGCGCGGTTGCTTTTTTTTCTTGCTCCCCCCTCTTTTTCCCCCAAACCCCCCCTCTCCGTTTGTTTTCCTTCCGAAGTTGAAGGGTCACGAAAATGAAGCAACCACGGGTTCCCCCTGGTTTTGTTTTTTTGGTGCCTCCCAGCTTTTGGCCGTTTTGTATCATTTTTTTGCCTGGAGTATCAAACAAAGAAAAGAAAAAGAAAATATAACAAAAATGGCAGAAAAAAATGTAAGAGTGCGCACCGGAGAGTGAAAACGCCCTTCATCAACGAAAAAAACAGAAAGCCCCAAAAGAGCGGGAAGCGAGGCTAAGTGCGAAATGTTTTTGCAACTTGCCGAAGTGGGGCCTGCAGGGCGAGAGATGTTCCAGTTTCCAAATGGCGAATGGCGCAGAAGCCCAACCCAGAGAGCCAGCAGAAGGTCTGACATTTTATGACACAAACTACACTAAAAAAAATTTAAAAAAAAAAAAATGCGAACAACTTCAAGTCAATCCAAAACTTTGTTGTGTACACCGTTAGATAACACATGTCCGACCCGGAGGGTGACGCAAATCACCGAGACGGGGTTGCGGCCCAACCCGAAACTGGGCGCTCCAACATCTCGAATCCTACTCACCGGTGAGGGTTGCGGCATGGAGCTTCGCTGTCGCACAGTGAGCATCACATTGTGGCTCTGGCCCCATAAAGAAGAGGGGTATGAGACAGCAGCAAAGCATCTCCTGCTTGACCTCGACACTCGAAGGAGCCCATTTTCTGGCCTCGGAATGTGCAAGACGGGCGTTGTATGCCAAGTCGCAGTGGTCCTACTGGCAATTTAAGATGTTAAAAAAACAAAGAGGACATTACAGCCTGATGCCCCAACAAGATCTTTCTTCTTGAACCATGCAATCAAAAAAAAAAAAAAAAAAATTCCGGTACGCGGCCTGTTTCTTTCAACATTGCAAAAGCCATTAAAAACATCGCCGGCATTGCTCGCCCGTTTCACAGCCTCTGAACAGAGACGAGCGAAGTGGGCCAATCATTTCCAATCCTTCATCATCACTGGAAATGAGGCAAGAACACGAGCTTATTTTCGTTTCCCAATCTGCCTTGTGACCCCGGCATAACAGATAGCGCCAGCACCCTCAACTTAACCCTTTCCAACCACAAGAGTGGAGCCGGGCACACATTGAATAAGCTTATTTGTGGAGTCTATCATTGAAAGAACCTCGTTTGAATGAATGATACGTATGCTAGCCGCAAACACTAGCTTGTGTGACTGCGCAAGAATGTTACTATGAAACACAAAGGAGGTACCTTCACCCTCCACCCGTGCGCCGTGCTATTGCTGCGACAGAAACTTCCTCGCGGCCTGTCCGCACCTGCAGCCGCTGTCCAGCTTCCTCACCGGCAGCAACTGGAATTCGACGCGAAGTCTCTTGTTGCTGCTGGCCACCCTCGATCAGAGAGAGGGGACTTTCCGAGCCGGGCGCTTTCCTTTGTCCCTCGCGAGTTTGGGCCGTCGCGGTGCGGGACCCCCGCAGCTCGCTAGCTGCTTGTCGCTCCTGAGGCTGCGGCTCTGGGCTGCACTTTCAGTGACGCTCCTTTATTGAGGCAATGCGATGCTCCACAGTGAAATGAGCGCTTGCCTCTTCACTACTTGCGCGGCAGCTGTAAGTCCAAATGTGGGAGGGGTTGCATATAGCGAGGAACCCTTGCTGTCCTTGTCAAATATTCAGAAACCCACACATCCCCCTTGCCACAAGGGCCTCTCACTCTTGGAATGGACGGACCACAGCAGCACCAGTCGTCGTCAAGAGGGGGCGGCGGCGGCGGCGGCGGAGTAAGTGTTGCGGGGGAGGGGGAGGCCCCTCATAAAGCGGACACGGCGGGGGGCGCGCGAATGCGGGCGCGCAAACCGCGGACGTGCAACGATCGGTGCGGTTGGGCTGCGGAGCCTAGATTTCCTCGTTGCGCACTTCGCTTCTGGTCGTCGATCTGCCAAGCCCCTCCTCTCAGAAAGTCGCTTCCCCCGCGCCCCACGCTTTCCGGCACTTCCCCCCACCCCCCCCCCGCGTCTTTCGCCGGATGCCGCATACTACCGCCCGCCCCTCTCTTAGTCTTCTTTTTCTTTTTCTTTGGCCTCCCTAACGTCTTTCTAACAAACCTCTCCCCGTTTGAACAAAAAAAAAAAAAAAAAAAAAACACATCCAAACAACTCAGGGCAAGGGCGGACGCGGCGGCGGCGGGATGCGTCGAGGCGGGGGCGGGGGCGGGCGCGGGGGCGGCGGGAACAAGCAGCACCGCCCCAACACGGGCGGCGGGCCGAGTTTGCCCAAAAAGGTACTTGGAAGTGTTTCAAACTCCTTTCGCATGCGGTTAACCAAACACTTTGGCCCCCGTTAAAATCCTAGGAAAACATCCTCGACCTGTCAAAGTACGTGGACAAGAAGATATCCGTAAAGTTTGCGGGCGGTCGCGTCGGTAAGACCCCCCCTTTTTTTTTTCTCTCTGAGAACCCCTTCGTTTGGTTGATTTTGGTTTTCCGCGCTCGCCTCCGACTGCACCTTAACAACACCATTCTCACGAATCCCCTCCCACACCTCCATTAAGTGACGGGCTCGCTGAAGGGCTACGATCCATTGTTGAATCTCGTTCTGGATGACACGGAAGAAGAGCTTGTGAATCGTGAGTATTTTGCACCCATTCCCCCCCCTCCACCGACATCTTGCCAAAATACTCGTTCCCTAACCCTACTTTCAACCACGTTCTGCTGCCGTACCACACACTTTCTGTTCCCAACGAACCCACTCAAAAACAAAAAAAGACGAGACGGGGCGCGAATACGGCAAACGGGCGTTGGGGCTGGTGGTGTGCCGCGGACCTACGGTGATTCTAATATCGCCGCTTGACGGTACAGAAGAGATTGCGAACCCGTTCGTCTGAAACGGGGGGTTAGGGGGGAAGAAAAAAAAATTAAGTAAAATCTAAAAAGCACGGGGCAGAACATGGTTAAGTGTTCAACCGAAAAAACAGCGGGAGACCAAAAAAAAAAATATCTCAAGCTTCGGTTTAAAGCTTGGTCGTGAGAGGTAGAGTTATACCTACGAGAAAATGGGGAGGGCCGGGATGGGCGAGCAGATTCCCATAATACCCGCCAAAAACCATTCGCTTGCGGTACCACACATTTCTGCAGCCTAGCAAATCGGTTCAGTTGGTTCTGCTCGAACACGCTGCTGCTGGCCAGACAGTCCTCCGCAAAACCGCATTGGTTTCTCTTTCGCCCACCTGCACATCATCACCATGTCGCCGTTCAAGTTCGCGTTCCTGATGGGGAAACTAGTCTCTTTGGGAGGTGTTGGAATATGCACCGTCATAGAACATAAGAAAATTTGATTGCAGACTTAGCTTATCGCCTGACCTTCGCGACCACTCCGTCTACTGGGGCTGGGGACTCGTATTTCAAAGGTCTCTTTTTTTTTTCGACCACTTCGGCCAAGAGCCCCAACATGCCCCCATGCGCCTGTGCTCTCGGCCCAATGTGCATGGGAGAGAGTACGTAATTTTTTACGAGAGGCTGTCAAAACAGACAGCCAACGACGCGCGGAGCGAAACATAACTTTCATCAAAGGGCGTCTCCAAACCATTGCCTTATTAGATTTTCAGCTGGGGAGGGAAGAAAAAAGAAAAGAGAGAAGAAAAAAAAAAAGAAAGTGACCGAGTGTGTGTGTGGGAGCAAGCAAAAAACGCGATCGGTCCAACAGGAGATTACTTCTTCACCAATGACCAAACCAGCACATCAGGGCGATCCTTTCCTGGTCGGGACCGCCCGGCTTCCTAAACTTGAGCGCAAAGCGGTCCGTCAGGCGATCGACGGGCTGGTCCTGGGACCACGCCGGCTCCGCCTTGTTGTCGCCGGGGACGCGGAGCGCGTCTTCCTCGACGCCGACGAGCTCGAAGCCGCACGACGTAACCTCGCGCACGACCAGCGACTCTTCAATGCGGTGCAGCCGTATCGCCGTGAGCGTGGCCGCCTGGTCGTCGTGCACCTGCGACGGGGCCGCGGCGTGGTCAATCACGACAAGGTGGCCGCCGGGTCGGAGGAGGCGGTACGTCGACTTTAAGAAGGCTTCGCTCAGCGCGGGGGGGTTGGCGGCGCCGAAGCTTTCAGAGCCTTCGGCGCGTGCGTCGTGGTAGTTGTTGTACGTAAACACCAGATCAAAGAGCGCGTCCCACCCGAGCCAGGTCTGAGTGCAACCGGGGCATTCCGGGTCCTTGCACATTGGCGGGGTTGGCGGAGTGGGATCCACGTAGTCCGAATAGAAAAACCGCAGGGGTCCATACTTTTAAGGGTGTGGGAAGGAGGGCAAGCACGAATGAAAGAAAAATAAGAAGGGTTGGATGGGGTCGCGAATTGCGAACATTATAAGAATCATGCCCTCAAGTCGGGGTCAAAGATACACACGCCAAGTACCGGATTGGTTCCGTTCGGGTTCTGGGTTTTGTCTGCGAGAGCAAGGCGTTGCTGAATCAGTGGTTCTGCAAGGGCGCCACCGACGAACGAAGACGCGAAGGAAGAGTTGTTCGATTTTGGTTAGAGTTTGCTGCCAGATAGGTCCTCGACAGTCTCGTCAAGGGGAAGAAACGACGCGCGCGGATAGGCGACGCGAGATGAGAAGACGGGGAGTTGCGAGGGGAGATCGCGCCACATTGGTGGAAGACCAAAGCTGGTATTGCCCTACCGGACGAAGGCCTCCACTCCTTCACGTTGTGGCACCAGACAGGTAGCCTGGTGAGCGGGACCAAGAGGGTAGACCAGTACCCATCCCACGAGGAAAAGTCGAGGATGCGGTCGTTCGGCTTGATGTCCAGGAACCGCAGGATGCGAGGTGGGTTGCGCAGCTGGTCTCGCTCCAGGTCCTTTGCCAGCCTGTTGGGAGAGAGGCAGATGCAGGACGTCGATTTGAACATGGCCTCAAGGCGCTGCACATCGTCGGCAAAGACGAGGTGCGCGGGTAGGGAAGGGAATCCGGCGTCTGCGGGGCCTCCGGTGTTGGGGTCGATGCGCATACTATGGCCGTGTTTTTTTTTGGGGGGAACGGATACAAGAGGGAGGTTCAGTACTTGAGCTACAGTCGGCCAACCTCTTCGACCAGGTGCGTGAACCAGTCCGCGCGAGCAGAGTGGGGAGTGGGGAAGTATTCGGGCCGGAGAGGGGCGAAGAGAGGGCATGTTGGGTGTGTGTGTGTGAGTGTGTGTGTGTGTGTGTGTGTGTACGATTTGGTCGGCGCGGGGGAGATGCGTGTCCGACCGACCTTAATGCGTGAAGTTACGTTTTGGTGCTGGATGACAGAGGGGGGCGCGGACTGGATGGACGAGCTTGGTTATTTCTTTCCTCCTCGCTCGCAGTCCAAAGGGCGTTCTGCCACGCGATCTCTTTGGCTCTGGGGGGGGACACGGCGCGCTGTTCGTTTAAATCGACGCTGAGTGACGGGGTCGGAGCGACGAGCGTTAGAGCGCTTGGTGGGTTGGTGGTTGCAGTGAGGGATTTTGAAGGAAGAGGAGGGGGTGGGACGGGTTGTGTCGCGGCGGTGAAAAAAGTCCGCATGGGCGGGTGGTCCTTCTCGATTTCGCCTACTGACCGATTCTGGCTTTTCTTCCTTTTGTGCTGCTGTATCTGCCTCTGTCTCTCTCTCTCTCTCTCTGTCTCTGTCTCTCTCTCTCTCTCTCTCTCTCTCTCTCTCTCTCTCTCTCTCTCTCTCTCTCTCTCTCTCTCTCTCTCTCTGTTCCGACCCTGTCGCTTGCCTTTTTAAGGGCGAGAGCTTGCCAGCTCATTCGGCGGCCGTTGGATCGGCAAGTTTCCCGTTGCATTGAGGTGGAAAATGACTTCCTTTGAACGTTTGCGAGGTCGATTGTTATTAATGCTGTGAGCGACGAGGGGGCCCATGGTGGATGCCGCACTCCGACGCCGACGAGAAAAGCTCCGACGCTCCCGACGGGGTTCGGACGCCGCCCCGAAGGCGGCGTTGGACCACGACAGTGCGTTTGTATTGTAGCACATTCCTCATCAATTAAAACACAATGTCTCTCATCGCCGGTCCAGGACAGGCTGCACGTCGCTGGTCCCACACCGTTGCGGCGAGTCGTTGTTGTCCTTGTTAAGTTAGTTTTAGAGTGTCAACACACCAGTGCGGCTGGACCTTACCATGAAAGTTCTTTGGATGAGAGGGGCAACAGAGACGGGCTCGGGAGGAACCTTGAGAAGAATGCCACCGCTCCTGCTTAATGTTTCAGAAGAAGGGCCACAACTCCTACCGTCCCATGTGTGGTGGTCATCATCAGCGAGTCACTGCTGTAATCGTCATCGCTGTTGTCGAGTACGCCACGGTCTTAACAGTGGCCGGAATCTTCGCTGTCGTCGACACTCAAATTCCTTCCTATATTACCGTCGTCTCATGCACCGTTATCAACGTCGCGCGTCAAATGCGTATTTGCTGTTGGACGCCTCCCAGCCGCTCTCTCTTGTCCTTTGTGTGATTCAAGCACTGGCCGCCTCGTTGCTGTTGCCGTCCTGGCCGCAAGCCAGACCACACGGCACACACGTTGAGCAGCGCAGCGATTCCCCAGCGCTTCATATCAGCCGCTGGCGCTGCTGGCTCCGCCAAGCACCAGCTGGTTCACCTTGCTGACGTGCGGGGCGGCCTTGTAAATGATTGCGGCAGGCTGCTTATTCGAGTCGCCGGCGGTGGGCGACGACAACGCTCTGCCGAGGATGCAGTCGATGTGGAAGGCGGCTTCGAGGTGTGCCAAGTGGCGGAAAGCGAAGCAGACAGCCCTGCGGACCTTCATGGTGTTAGCGTCACTGAAGGCTGTGTTCGACGTGCCGTCCGCAAGGTCCTGCAGGCGCAGAGATTTGGCTGAGGCGACGTGGGGCAGCTAGTAGGGCAGGGATTGGATGAGGCAGGCAGAGTGGGGAGAACAGGGTTGGAGGAGACGTTGCGAGAGTCCGGGTTGCAGATTCGTTTGCAGACTCTGTTCTCTGCAGCGTAATTATCTGATGCTAGCGTTTCGGTGGCGGTGAACGTTTCTCTTAAGAGAAACCTGAAGATATGAGCGGTCTCCGCCCGTGACGGAAAGGCTGCACACACACACCCACAACTGGAACTGTGGTGGCCGCTCTGGATGCGCTCGGGACACTTGCGCCTCTTATTGGTGGTGGCAGCGGGGGTGTCAAAGGACTGGTGGCTGCGGTATACCTCTTTTGTTGTTGTTCGTGGTCTACACACTCACTAACCTCACGCAAGCGCTGCATTTTTTTCCTCTTTCGCCTTTTCTCGAAGAAACCTCTTGCGAGAAACAAGTGAGGATTGTCCCAGTTGTCCCCAACTTGGCCGGCAGCTGCGTCGGAGGCGACGACGACGCGTGTCGGCTCCGTCGCTCAAACAGCCGACGTGCGAGGAGCTGCTGCGTATACAGCTGCTGCTGCTGAACCGAAACCTGCAGCGCCTGCAGCAGCTGCTGGAACTTTGCCTGGTCCAAGGGCATTCTGTACGCCAGCGGTCCAACCGGACGCGATCAACAGCAACGGATCCCCGGCGCCACCAAAGGCCCGATGGTGGTACTGGCTCCCGACCGTCGCGTCCTGGTTCAACGCGCTTACGCTGCCCCTCCGCGCCAAATCCGCGTGCTGCAAGCGAGGGAGTCGAAGGAATGCCGTATCTGGAATATGAGCTGCGGCGGTGCTTGGTGCATCTGGGAGGGGGACACCAGCTGCGGGCCGGGGCGGGATTGGTGCGGGAGGGTGGTGTGGTACGGGTTGTGCGGGGACTGGGCGGCGTGGGAGGGCGGCGACGATTGTAGACCGATTGTTGCGAGATGGGCGCGATCGTGACGTGGCTGGCTCCGTACTGCCACTGCTGTTGGTGGCACTGGCTGTGCACGGGGTCGGATCCGCTCCAGGTCGGGAAGCGCGCGTGGGATCCTCGCTCCGTTGTCGCTCTCCTTGGCCCGAAATGCGTCGAGGACGACGATCCCCCGGACGTTCCGTGTATCTGGCCGCCCAAGTCGTGCGCCACGATCCGCGCGGGCGGACGCGGGCCGAGGAACGACACGAGCGGCTCGGGCGGGTCATGCGCCAACTCGTCCATCAAGCGCATATGGTCCACCTGCGAATCCGAGTCCCATCGACCGCGGACGCCCAAGTTGCTCGGGATCGAGAACCTCCGCGACAGCTGCGGCGAGCCGGAGAGCGAGTGACGGCTGGACCCGTCGACGGACGCGGCGTCTGCAATCAGGCCGGTCAAGTCGTAGCCATGGTGCGGAAGGGTGCGTCTCCGTTCTGCCGATCGTGGAACGAAGCGTCCATGCTACCTCTCGAGGTGCGAGACGCGAGCGATCCTGGTCGGCCGCCGAGCGTCCGTCGATCTGCTCCCAATCTGCGGGGAACAGCCCGTCGCTGGACAGCCGAGGGGCGAGCGCCCGTCGGTCGGTCTTAGAACCGCGCCAAGGATGCCCCTCGATAAATAAGTGATCGCCGACCGCTCCCCCCGCTTCCCGGTGACCCGACAACAAGTCCGGCGCGATCCCGTACATCGCCGGATCGATCGAGTGCGCCGCCCCGAACTCGCCCTGCGCCAATTCGCCCCCAGCCCGCGGGGCAGCGCTTGCCGCACGTCGTTTTCAAACACTTGCGAGGGCGCCTTCCGAAGACCCAGGAACCCGGCTTGGTTGTCGGTCGGCGTGTTGGGAGCGCGTGGCGTTTTGGCTCGCCGGGCTGCAAAGGAATGTGCAACAGCGAAAACCTTTCTTGGAAGCTGCTCCCGGTGCTGTCCGTTGCTGTAGACTCCATGCTGTAGTTCGCCTCTGGCAGGTGCCCGACGGCCGAAGGTGTTGTCAAGCCGAATCCGCGGGGTCGGGTGGGATCCAAAAGCGCCTCCGGTCCGCCGCGACGTCAGCGGCGAGTTGCGCGACGACGCGCTGATCCTCCCCACGGAACAGAGAATTGACGACGGCCGCCTCGCTGTTACTCTAACCTGGCTATGCATCGACGGCTGTCCGTCCCCGCCATCAGCGCGTGCTTCCGACCGCAGAAGCCGGCACCAGAACGTCGAGGAGTCGTCAGACCGCCGACACGATAGCGGTACGCGAGAGCGTTACCACTAGACTCAGTGACACGATACTGAGACAGGGCACTTTATTCTTAAAATCTTACCGATTTGAAACCTTAAGTGAAATGTTCAAGAACCTCATTTATGTGTTTGCTCAATTCAGGCTAAAAATTGTTGGTTTTAACGATAAGATGGAAACCATTCCCAACCGCGGACGACGACACAATGGACGCGGCTGCAGGGTCGTCGTCGAGACGGGCGCTCGCCAATTCGATAAGCAGAGGATTTCTGTTATGGGCTGTATCGTTTATCGCTGCGGAGCGTGTCGCGATTTTTTATCGCGATTTGAAACCTTTATTTAATCTCTTTCTTCCAGATGAGACCTTACGGTAAGGCTGGCCATTGGCGCGCTTAAAATATTGGTTTTCCTCATGCTTGTCCTGCAAATTTTACCTAATTTTTAATTAAAAAAAAATTCAGCGAAAAATGGAATAAACATGCCAATTAACGGGAAACCGGATACTGATATCGAAATTCGGATATTCGTTAATTTTTCTTAATTTTTTCAATTACAACATTTTAAAATTTGCCCCGTACCCTTCCATTTCTAGCGCGCCGTTGGCGATTTTTAGCAAATTTTTTGGCCAGCTTGTCGAAAGAAAACCGAAATTTTTGACGGATACCAGGCTTACCTTAAGGTTCCAGACTACACCGAGAGACAACCGAAACCAGACCACACTTCGGAACATTTACATTTTTTCTGAAACCTGAAAAAAAAGAAACCACGCCTGCAGCTCTGAAGCAAGGAAACACTCACCATGAGCTCACGGAAGTGGAAAGTACAACCGCATTTTCAAAGCCTCCTTTTTATTTCGGTTTAGGCCTTGTCTTTTTGACGAATACTGGAACAAGGGTAGATTTTGCAGACGTCGGCCTCAAATTTGCTGAAAAAAGCGGAACGACGCCTTGATCTGAGATCTTATCACAGGCTGGGATGACATTTTTATTGTGTCACCCATTCAGTACCAGAGTCAAATTACAGATGGTGAGAAGTTCTGCTCTACGGCGGTTTCATTGCCTATTTGAGACTATGAATGAGTACTAAATACTTGGAATGCAATGCGGAAGAGGCTGGAGCATTGCAAACCAAGCGATCATTATTAAGTGCAAATTGTCGGCCGTCGGTTGTACCAACTTTGCAACATCCACAGCTGTCCACATTGAGAGAGGAGCATTTTTCTGGTCTCCCACTTCGTCGACTCACTGAACCTGGCTGCTGATTGGAATTTTCAGCTCACTGGAGTCTCGAGAAACAATTTTCTTTAATTAAAAAGCCAAACATTCAGCATTGGAAGTCAATCAGCCAAATGTGTCCGTTAAACTATGACAAATGCCTCTTCAACCATGTTACAAAGGAAGACTAACTATGAATTGCTGAGATGTCCCATTTTCGGTACGGAAAAAAAATGGATGAGTCGCTGGTGGGCCCATTTTTGCCATGAATTTCGTTATTGGTAGCCAAGAGGTTGGATTCTCTTCTGACGACTTATGATGCCCGCAGCCACAACTCGTTGAAGCAAAGATCCAAGGATATGGGTGCATGAGGACAAAAAATCAGCGAAAAGGCCTACAGATGGGATTGCAGTACCGAATTGGTCAAAATTCGCGACTCGTTTCAGTGTGCTGCGGTAAAATGAATGCAACTATTCAAAGGGCAATAAGAGTCTGATCATCGCGAAAATTGGCTGGACTTTTGCTAATGTACCAACTGCCTGGGCTTTCCTGGAAGCCAAGACGCTGGCCTCGCCTGCCGGCGGATGACGAAGGGCTTAAAGCCTGGGCTTGTGACGTCTTCCTTTGGGGCGAGGACGAGGATGATGGAGTCGGTATCGAAGGATGGAGGGAAATGGTTGGAAGGAGTAGATGTGGGCTCGCCGCACTGGTCGAGAAACTCGAGGACGCCCCTTCGACCCGCTGTCAGCAGAAAATGCGCCAAGGGTCGTGGGGTGTCGTCGTGATCGTCCCAATTTTTTCGCCTGCAGCAGACGTGCCGAAGGCACCAAAGCTGCTCTTCCCTCGATTTCTGGATTATTTGGCTGCTTTGGCAGCGACGAAGTCGAATTTGTGTGAGTGGATTTGTGTTGGATGTCTTCATGTTTATTTTTCCCTTTTGGTTTTTTGGTTTTTGTTATAGTTTTTCCCTTTCTCCTTTCGCTCTCGGATTTTTACTTTGCCCAGTCCAAGCCCACCGGCATGGCTTCCACGAGAATGTGCGCTGGTGAAAGTGGTTCTGGCTCCTCTTCAAAAAAAAAAAAAAAAAAAAAAAAAGGTGGGTACAAAATGTTTCACGCTCTCTATTTACCATTTACCTCTTTCACTTCAAGCTTGCATTTGACCCGTCTGGGTCCGCTCTGAGCAAGCCTTGGTCGTGAGGCCTTAAACTGCTTGTAAGAGTGATACCGTATTCATTCTCACGTGCACTGACCATTTTGCCTGTCTTGCTTGACTATACGTTGGCTTTTTACTCAATTGTCGGTGGCGTTGTACACCATCGTTAATAGTAGAAGAGGGAAGTCCAAAAAAAATAAAAAATAAAAAAAAAAACCATTGGAGGATTCCTTTTTTTTTTTTGGGCATCCACAACAATGAACAAGTGAAGTCAACTTCACCGCACAGCACGGAGCACACAGCCCTAGAGGAACAGTGAAGAGGAGAAAGATTAAGTAGACGAAACGCAAATACAACACACACTACAATACACACTAAAAGCGATCTCGCGAAAAAAATAGGTGGGAATGAGAAAAGGGAAACGCACCCTCCCTGACGACGGGCACTCACTCAATCTTGTTCCGCAGCTCTCAAGCAACGACCTTGCTCGCGGCCGCGGCCTTCTTGAACAGCTGCACAATCGCCTGGCTGGCCGTCTTGTGGTCCACAACCTGCTTGGGGTACCCCAGCTTGGCCAGCGTCGCCGCCGGAATCTTGCTGGGGTCGTGCAGCGACTTTGCCGACGACACGGACGCGAGCTCCGGCACAAACCGCCGGATGAACGTGCCGTTAGGGTCGAACCGTTCCGCTTGCTGTCACGTGTGAATGTATATTGTTGTGTGTGTGTGTGTGTGTGTGTGTGTGTGTGTGTGTGTGTGTGTGTGTGTGTGTGTGTGTGTGTGTGTGTGTGTGTGTGTGTGTGTGTGTGTGTGTGTATGTATGTTGAGGGGAACGAGGGAGAGGATGTTCAGTCGCAAATGCGTTGGGAGCAAGTTGGACGACGACGGGTCTGCTGCGATACTCACCAAGCTTGGGTTGAATACTCGAAAGTACGGCTGCGAATCTGTTCCTGTCGACGCAGACTGGAGATCCGCCCAGCAGGAGAGAATGATAAACACGTCAGCGCAATCCACTCAGACAAAAAAGGAGAAAACACACCCATTGCCAGCCCCCGTTACTTGACGAGCGGGTGTGAACTGCGTGTCAGTGACTGTGATGGCGACGACAAGGGAAGCACGGCGAGGGATAACTCACTTTGACGCAAGGTCGCCGTCGATCAGGTTCTGCGAAAAGTACTTTTCCCCCTTCCGCCAATCGATGCCCAGGTCTTTCACGAGGAACATCGAGGTAACCATTCGCAGGCGATTGTGCATCCATCCCGTTTGGTTAAGCTGCCGCATGCCTTGTGTTTTGGCGAAAAAAAAAGCAAGTAAGTCGCCAGACGATGCTTCATCTCCTTTCGCCTGAATACATTTAAACTCACCAGCGTCGACGAGGGGGTACCCCGTCTTGCCCTCGCACCACTTTTGGAAGATCCTCTCGTCGTTCGACCAGGGCACGGCGTCCGTTTCGAGCTTGAAAGGCTTGTATTTGCAAACGCGTGGGTACTCGACCATTATGTTTTTGTAGAATTCACGCCACGCCAGCTGATTCCAGGGGCGCGGTCGGAAGAAGGAAAAAAAAACAACAAATAACGACTTCGTTTATATCGTGAAGCAAGCGGGCACAATCGACGTCTTTTCATCTCACCTCGGAAATCCACGTCGTGACGCCTTCCTTCCCGGAATCGTACTTCCCGCCGTTCAAAGCCAACGCCTTGGTGAGGCAGGTCCTCGCGGAAATGACGCCCGCGGCAAGGTACGGGCTCAGCGCGCTCGTGCCGTCGACGGACGGCGTGTCGCGGGCGTCCTTGTACCGCTCCATCCTTTTCGCCGCAAAGCTCTCGAGCCTCTCGAGCGCGGCGGCCTCGCCCGGCGGGAAGTGCTCGCGGGCGTATCGCAGGACGGACTCGGGGACGGGGGTGAGCGGGTCGGCGGGGATCGGGACGGACAGCTGGCGCGCGGCATCGGCGGCATGAGCCGGGAGCGGCGCGGTGATTTTGGCGATCGGCGGCGTGACTCTGGCAAAGTGCGGCTGCTTTTGGAGGACGAGGATCCACGCCTTTTTGAAGGGCGAGAAGACGACGGGGAAGCGCGAGCCGTCTTTGGTTTTTACGACGCCCGGGTCGACAATCAGCTGGTCGTGGTGTTGGTAGCACTCGATTTTGGCTGTGGACCGGCGGGTTTTTTTTTTTTGGTTTTTTTGGAGAGAATTAGAGGGAGAGAGCGAAGGGAGAGAAGCGTCAGTCAGCTGTCAGTTAGTAAAACTGAAAAAAGGAGGGTGAACAGACCCCTTTCACCACTTCAACCATCGCCAAGACTCGTACGACCACTCACCGTCTTCAAGAAGCTTCTGCACCTTTTTATCGCGCAAGGCCTCGTTCACCTCGTACTCCCTATTCCAAAACACCGCGGCAGCGCCCAGCCTCCTCGCGGCGTCCGCGACGACACCGGGAACGGCTTTGCGCGACTCTGCGGCGACGACGACGAGCGGGATGCCGAGGTCGAGCAAGGCAGCGCGGAGGCACTCGAGGTTGCGCAGCACAAACTCGATGCGGACGGGCGCCATGTTGTGCTCGAGCCACTCGGCGTGGGAGAGAACGAACAGCGCGACGACGGGAAGGCCGCCGCCTCGTGCGGACGCGAGGAAGGCCGCGGCGTCGAGCGCGCGGTTGTCTGTGACCCGCAGGTCCGTGCGGAACCACATGACGACGACGCTGCCGCTCGACGAGGAGGAGGAGGAGGTCGCCGCGTCATGAGTCTTGCGCCGCTTGTCGCTGCTCCCGCCGTTGGCCTTGGCGGCGGCAGCGGCGGCGGAGGAGGCGTTGTGCTCGCCGAGGGGCGGGCTGTTGTCGATGGGGCGCTTCATGCTGTCTGCGAGCGGGTGGTTGAAGGTAGGTTGACAGGGGAGGCGAGGCGATGATGATGACCCGGTGCGAGCGCTTGTCTGAAATCGCTGGATGGGTGTGTGTGTGTGTGTGTGTGAATACTCTTGGTTTTTGGTTTCTGGTTTGTTTGGTTTTTCCATTTTCCATCTGTTCCTGGGTCGGGGGGAAATTGGATCTCCGATCGTGGCCACCACGAACAACAAGACCGTCGATCGGGGCGAAGGCATCGATTTGCAGCCCATCACTTCACAATGGACAGCAGCACATGGAAGTCGCGATGAAGCTTTTTACATCAAAAGAGACTTTTGTGAGGAGACTTTTTAAATCGAGCTGCACTCGCTTTCAGTGATCATACGATGCAACACAGCCGCTAGCCTCTTAAATCCGCCATCGGGGGTAACGTGTCAATGTCCGAGAAAAGGGGTTATTCAAATAGCGATCGTTTTATCTTGAGTAGGCACTTTTCATGCTTGAGTAGTTTTCTTCACCTTTCGCAACTCTTTTACAGGCGAAGTGCCAATCGAGAGCGTGGACAGCCTCGGCGTCTCCGTCTCAATCCATTCCCGCAGAGCTTACTCAATGTGCCGTGGATTATTCGCAGCTGTACAAGCCCCGCGAGTCGTTAATTATGAACCTTTGGGGTACGGAAAATAAGGGCTACATCTTTGCCAGACCGTATGATTCTATTTTCCCCTGATTGACTCAGTGGGATGGCTTTTCACGACGTTTGACCAGGCTTTGATCCCTGATTTTAGCCACCTTTCTGACAAATCATAAGAAAACTTGCAACTCCGCTCCCAAACGTGAAAACCCGTTTTGAAGGACGGCTGTGGCTTGGTCCTCTTCCCAGAAGGGTGCGATGCTTGTGAGGGTAAGCTGTTTGTGGTCTGCCAACGTTTGAATTGCTTTGTACTTTTTTTTTGAGTTTTATTGATCTCTAAAATTCATAATCAACTCCCACGGCATTAGAACGCAATATCTGTGGAGGTCGGTAGGGCTAATCACCGCCTCTACCAATGGAACTCCTGTAAATCGCCTTTTCTCAAGGGATTGTGACCATTTCCTGTGGACAATTGGGGGGGGGTATGTGATTTTACTCGTAAATTTTTCTTTGATCCACCTGTGGAACGGTACGAGGAGAAGACTTGAAGTGTGGTGATGAAGGAAGCAGAAGGGGCCAATCGACCGAAAAGGAAAATTTTGCGAATTTTTTTTTTTTTGTTTAATTTTACACCTCGTTCATTTGAAATCAAGCGAACAGACAGACACACACACTCACACAAAGACAGACAGACAGGCACACAGACAGGTATCACGTGTTTCCCTTTTCTGTTGGTTGTTGGCGGCAAGCAGCAGCCCGTCGCGAGCCAAACCAACGCAGAAGTCCGCCACGTCCGTCCGTTCAGTGAGAACGAGAGAGCAGCGCGCGAGATCATCGTCATCGGGGTCATCATCGCCATCAATCATCAATCATCTTCCGGCGAGCGTGAGCGAGCTACCCGACGCACCAGCAGCTCGCAGCAGCACACAGCACGCAGCGTTCGGTAGTTGGGCGCAGCGTCCAGACCCCTCCCCACGGCTGCTTCCTTAATCCCACAAGCCTCCCGACCCCCGTCCCAGCTCTCCTCTCTCCCTCCCGCTAGATCGGGCCTCATCCTCTGCTCTCCGCGAACCACCGTTCGATACCACAGCTTGGACGCCCAGTCTCCCTTCGCGCCGCGCAGATCGGGCCTGATAGCTGACTACTGAGCATTGTGCTTGTCCCGAGGCTCCTTCCGAGCGAAACAGGCGAAACGGGAAAAAACCCAAAAAAAAACAACAAACACCGCAGATCAGCGTTTCCCCCTGCACACAAGCTCCACACTCCTTACCCGGCCATCACCTCCACTTCCTCCTCCTCCATCCCTTACAAACCTCCTCCGCGTACCACGATTTGTTTTCTCCGCAGCCATGGGCGCCTGGATGTCAAGTTTGCTCGCTCGCCTTTGGGGATCCAAGGAAGTCAGGATTTTGATTCTCGGGATCGACGGGGCTGGCAAAACCACGATCCTTTATCGGCTGCAACTCGGGGAGGTAAGGCAAGCCTTCCTTTTCTACGTGCGATGCCGGCGCGGCGGATGAGGGCGGGAGGGGGCGGGGCGGGGGGTTGGTTACTGTTGAAACTCCTGCGACCTCCGTCCCCTTTTTTCCCTTGAACCCCAATTCCCTCACGCGCGACCCTCACAGATCTCGTCTCCTACCAACAAGTGCCATCTCTCCTCACTTCCACCACCTACCACCTTGAACTTTTTTGCTAACTTCCGGTTCCTTCCTTGATCACATTTAGGTTGTCACAACGATTCCAACGATCGGGTTCAATGTCGGTTCGTAAACAGTTTTCCTCCTGTTCCACCAAGCATTCCCCAAAAGCTGAGCTCATCCGAATTCGCCCGCGTTCCACCCCAACCGAAATACAAAAAAATTACCAACAGAAACCGTCACCTACAAAAACATCAAGTTTCAAGTATGGGACCTGGGAGGCCAGACATCAATAAGACCGTACTGGCGGTGCTACTACGCCAACACGGACGCCGTCATTTACGTGATCGACTCGAAGGACAGAGACCGCCTCTCGGTCACAAAGGACGAGCTCTTTGCCATGTTGGAAGAGGAGGAGCTGAAGAACGCGGCGCTCCTCGTGCTGGCCAACAAGCAGGACTTGGAGGGCTCCATGACGGTCGCGGAGGTCTCGGAGGCGCTGTCGCTGACGGACCTGAAGAGCCGGCAGTGGACCATCTTCAAGTGCAGCGCAATGACAGGCGATGGGTTGACCGAGGGTCTTGACTGGCTGGTGAACGTCGTGCAGGGCAACAAGGCGTGACCGGGGCGGGGCGAGGGGGGCGGAGGAAGAAGGGGGGAAACTAAAAAAAAAAAAAACCGAAAAAAAAACTCAGGAAAAACACAGAATAATGGATTGTTTAGAAGTCTTCTCTCGTGCAAAATATAATGTAGTTGAAGAAATGGCCGGCAGTAGTAGCAGTAGTAGTGGTTGTTGTTGTAGTTGTAGTTGTAGCAGTTGTAGTTGCACGGTCGTCATCACAGGTCTAGTCGCACTGAACGCCCACGTCCTTCACCTCTACAACCCTCGGACCGTCCCGCCAGACAGCGTGTGATCCTGCCCGATGCACCGCCGCCTCCGCCGCCTCCGCCGCCGACGCCTCACACCCGACCAGTGCGACAGCAGAGTACGGGTCGTCCTCGCCCAGCACGTCGTTTTTCCGAATCACAGTCGCATACGCCTCCTTCTCGTCGTCGACGTCGACGTCGCCCACCGGCACGGGAGGGGCGAGGAGGGTGCGTCGCCGCGCGTCGTCGTCGTCGTCATCAAAGTCGTAACCCGCCCGCGTCCTTGCCCGCCCGCCCCCGCCTCCGCCCTCGTCCGACGTGTCCGACCCCCGACGCCGGAACGTCCCGCCGCCAACCTCCACCTCGTTACCTGCTCGGTCGCCGCCGCCACTCGCGGCGGCGCGTGGCGCCATCGCCGCAACGTAGCCTCCGTGGCGCAACCGCGCCGCCGCGTCGCCGCCCCCCGCCGCCGCCGCCGCGGCGCACGGCTGCTGCTGGGGCGGGAGCAGAGGCTACCGCGTTGAGCCCCTTGTCAACGGCGTATGCGGCGGGGGCGACGCAGACGCCGACGGCGGCCCGCGCGCTGCGCACCGAGCCGTGCAGGCTGCTGCCGGCGCTGGTACCCCCGCCAACAAAGTCCAGGCTGCTCCGCTCGTCAGGGGCTTCCCACATCTGCACGGTGGAGCTTGCGGACGACGCGAGGCCGCCGCCGCCGCCGCCGCCGCGGCCGGTCGCGCGGTAGGTGTGCACCGCGAGCGACGACGACATGGACGGGCGGCCAAGCAAAAGTGCGACGGCGGCCGCGGCAGAGCTCCCTCCGCCGACCCCGCCCCCTCCTCCTCCTGCTCCCGCGAGGGGCGGGAGGGAGCCGTCCGCATCTCGCGCCGTCTGCGACGACCCGTCCGCATGCCCCGACGGCGCGCTGGACAGCCACGTGCGGCGGGCGTTCCCGCCGTCGCCGCTGTAAAAGCTGCTTTCGCTCGTTCTGAATGCGTCAGAGGCGTCGCCCTGCAAAGTGGTTGAGATGACCTCGGACGCAAACGAATTGGAGACCCGCGCTCCGATGCCTCTGGTGGAAAGATGCTCGTCCGGTGCGGGGAGGCGGACGCTTCCACTAAGAAGTGCGAAAAATAATTAGAGCTCATGAGCCTTTTTTTTTGACGCGCCCAAACCACGCCCGCCTACCTCTCAACACTGCGTCGTGCGCTTTCCAACGCGGCAATGTAGCTTTGAGTGGCGGAAAGAGGACGAGTTCCATCGGATAGCGCTTTCTTGGTCAACTGCTTTAGATCTGTCACAATCTGAGGAGGAGGAACGGCGTGGTGTTCAAGAGGACCTGGTGACGGCAGCACGGGCCTCCCACCAGCTTTCGTTGCGGCTCCAGCCACGCTGACTTCAAAGCGCTCTTCAATGGAAGCAATGGGAGAGTCGACCAAGTCTGATATGGGATGACTGGCTGGGCTTTGCTTCTTGCTTCGGTCACGGTCGTAAGACCGGCCAACAGCGCTTAGTAGTCCTCCTATTCTTCCAAAGGCCTTTTTCCAGCCCGGCTCCGGCCGCTCTGAGGCATTCGGCGAACTGGGAGCTTCCGTAGAGTCCTCCCCACGATCAATGACGGACGTTGGCGTGGGCGTGTTCCGCTCCACGCTCCGATCGGACCCGCTGCCGGTAAACCATCGAGACCAACTGAGAGGCCGTTTCGGCTTTGCCGAGCTGGTGGACGGCGAGCGTCCAACGTCTGACAAGTAAGGAACAGGGGTGCTTCCTCGAGTCCGAAAGTCGGGAAGTGAGTACTTCTTTTGGAGCGGGCCATTGGAAGAGTAGTTTCGAAGAGAAGAGTTCGATCGAGCAAAAACCGAAGAGAGGCTCCATTTTTGTGGCACTTGAACTTCGGGGCTCTCCAACTCCACGGAGTTCGGGAAGCCATCAGTAGGTAGAACCGTCCGAGGCTCGTGCCTCTCATAGAGTATGTGCTCAATTGGAAGCGACCCGAAGGGTAGCTGTTCAGAAGAAAGGTGGGATACAGCGACATTAAACTTGGAAATATGAAGGGGAGGCACACTGTTAATAGAGAGTTCGCTCCTAGGAGACTCGACCTCTGGCCTTGGCCCAACCAAGGGAGTGGATCTTTGTCCGTTACGGTGTGGGGCACTTGCAAGCGAGAAGTCATCGGAATGAGCAGTCGAGTACGCAAATCGAGTTATCTCCAAAGATTTGCTCCACTTTGATTCACCGTCGTTCGATGAAATCGACAGGTCACCTGAGTCAAGGCGACTGACCCTGAGCGGGGAATGCTTCGTCGCGTGGGCATCAAGGGGCGAGCCCGAATCTGAAGACGATGAAAATCGAGGGTATCGTCCAGCTTTGACTGGTTCGTGCTTGGTGGGGTTACTCCGTTTGAGCTGTATTGAAGCTCTAGGTGGAAGTAAACCTCGTGATCCGCTCGATTGCGCGTCACTCTGGGCCGCCTCCTTGAGCATTGGCATCGATCTGGTTCGCAGAGACGCAGCAGATTGCATGTTCGAAAAGTTACCGAGGCTTCTTCTGATGGGAAGTCCGTCCAGGACGGGCGCATCACTCGGCTCTTGCTGCATCGAGTCCAGCAGTGACAGTCGCATTGGAGGTTGGAAAAACTCCTCTGAGGTTGCGGACCCAGTAAAGTTGGACGAAGGGCGGGGAAGGGGCGGTGAATTGCCGCTAACTCGAAAATGAGAAGTCGGCATGTGATTTTCTCCAGCCCTTGGCCGCGGAAGTGAGCCTCGACCGCCGCTGGCAAAATATCTCCTGATTAATGCGGAGTTGGCATTTTCCCCTTGCATCGTTCTCTGAGGATCGTTTGCTGACAATGCAGAATCAACATCCAACCCAAGGTCACTCCCGTCTCCATCATACGCGCCACTAAATGGGCGTTGGCGAATACTTCCCATAACCCGGGAGCTTATGGACTCTTTTTGCGAGCGTCTCACATCAAACTGCGGGGTCGACGGTCGCGATAGCACGGACTCATCCGATTCGTCCGCTGTCATATTCTTCGAAATGTCCATAATTGGCATACTCGAGTAGCGTCTCACTACGGCCACGTCCTCATGCCTTAAAGGTGAGGACTCCTGTGGAGCAGTCAATGCCCACTGATCCTTCGGCGGTTCAAACACATCGTCCGCAATCAGAGCGGGACGTCTGAACTTGTGCGGCCACTTCTTCAGCGGTCTGTGCACACGAGTTGGTGACGGCGAATCCTTCCGAAGCGAGTCGGTCATGGAGGTGGTAATCGTCAACGACGGACCTTTCGAGTAGCTTTCATTCGCGGATTCGATTTCCTGATGATTGGGGGGTGAAGCAGCCGAGAACGGATCGGTGTCTGTGGAAGTGGTGGTCGAGCGCTGGAACAACTTGGACAATGATAGTTTGGATTTGCCATGATTCGAAGACTGCGATGTTGGCGCGGGAAGTTGCGGCGGCGACTGGCGTAGAGGTGAAGAGGGTTGGGCATAGGCAAACGAAACTTTGGCGGATGAAGGTCCAGCTTGAGTAGACACGACCGAAGGGCTCGAGCCTGACCGTGATGATGGAGGTGACGATGAGGAAGAGGAAGACGACGAAGAGAAGCCAGCCCAAGACGAATGCGACGATCCAGAACCGGACGAGGAGGAGTGCGACATGAAGGGGTACTGGGGAACGGCATTGTTTGCGGTCGGAACATCGGAGGATCCTATGGCAGGAGCAGGACGCGTTGTTGGAACGAACAACAGTAATACAGTCATGGCCAGCCAGCAAAACAACATACCGTCGGGCGATCTGCCTCGATGCACTTCACCATCCCCGCCCATCCTATGCCGAGGACTGCAGCGGCGCGCTCCAGCGCAGTGCTTTCCTGTTGACCCCACCAAAAGAATTTTTCGCGAGAAAACCGCCTGACAAGGCCCTCCCACGAATCCCGGAGCGTCAATGGATGGACGGGTTGCCGATTGACTCAATCCACCAACATACTGGAGGATGTTCGGACGATGTGCGCCTGTTGGCGTTCTTAAAAATTTATCAATAAATATCCGACATCATGCAAGCCCAACGAAAGAGAAGAAAAAAATGGAATGAACCGCCAGACTACAAAGATCTGGTTTTTTTTTTATTATTCTGGTAAGCCGCTCCTTTTGTGTGCGAGTTTGGAGGCTTCTACCGCGACAGACTCGATTCCCTGCCATCCAATTGGTCACCCAGTGAAGCAGGTTATTCGGGATCGGCAAAGGTCCGTGAAGCGCCTCTTCCGGCGCAAAAGGTCAATTTCGAGGCCAAATGAACGCCTCATTTTTTTCGCGTCAGCGTAAAAAGCAGAGCCGAGAACATTTTCCAGTGAAGAGGCAAATTTGGCCAACGGAGAAACGGAAAATGGCGCCTCCCGTGTTCGCTCTACAGGCCTTCCTCGTCGGCCTGCTTCTCCTTCACGGCGCTACTGCAGGCAGCGAGCCCTACAGCGAGGTCTCGTACGAGTTCCAAGCACTGGCAGTCCTACGACCAACCGCTGGTTCCACGGCGTCTGGGAATGTCACTATTTTTCAGACTGACGCCGTAGTGGGCGACAATTTCCTTGTCCAAGTCTCGTTGACCGGGTTGTCGCCCGGTTCTTCGCATGGCCTTCACTTTCACGCCTATGGTGTAAGTGTACATGCTGTCCACTCAACCTATTAGTTTGCACTCAAGTGACTTTCTCGTACACACAGGATGTTACCGACGCCGACAGTGGGGGCTCACTTTATGGTCATTTCAATCCAACTTCGAAGCCTCACGGTTGTCCAGGCGGCAATGTTACCGCGCTCGACATTCACACCGGCGACCTTGGCACAGTAACGGCTGACTCTGACGGACAAGTGACAGCCACTTTTCGTCGCCACCTCACAGGCGCTCCAGGAGACCCAACGCTCACGCCAGGTGCGCTCGGATGGCTGCTTGGGCGCGGAGTCGTGCTTCATCAAAATGTGGACGACTGCAAAACCCAACCGTCAGGGAATTCCGGCAAGCGGCTTGCCGTTGGGGTTGTTGGCTGGAAAAGCGGGACTGCGATCCCGAAAATTTTAACTGAAGGCGATGCTGTGGATGTGGGCGGCGATGCCAAGAAATACGCTATCGCTGTTCTCTCGTCCGTCAATTCCACCATTACGGGAGTTGCGTACTTTGAGCAAGCCACGAACGAAGATAAAGTCGTTGTGCGAGTGGAACTATCTGGTATGGCAAGTGGCAGTGAGCATGGAGTACATTTGCACTTATACGGCGTAAGTGTCAGCCTTGTTTCCTTTCCGTGCTTAACTGAACCCATCTGAACAGGATGTGAGCGACACCATCGCCGGTATGACAGTCGGCGGTCACTTCAACCCATTCAATCAATCCCACGGCTGCCCTGGTGCCGGTGGCTTCGCAATTCACTCCGGCGACTTGGGCAACGTGGTCGCTGACGAAAGCGGGAAGGGAACCCTGCACTTGGAGTCGAACCTCACGACCCTCTGGCCAGGGCACATTCACACAATCACAGGTCGGGCCGTCTCGGTTCATGGAGGCAAAGACGACTGCATAACGCCGCCGGCGGGAAATGCTGGTGGCCGTGCGGCAATCGGTGTGATTGGTGTTCGGAATGGGACAGAATTAACATCTGACAGTTCCGGTAAGACAACGGCGTCAGGGACGCCAACAGCATCGACTACAGCGACTTCCCAAGAGCTGCAAACTTCTACACCGGCCAAACCCACCGAAGCAAGTTTTCCTTACGTCGCCCTTGCCCTCCTCAAACCCACCGCCAACAACTCGGCTATGGGGCTCGTCACGATTTCGCAGTCTGAAGATCTCCTCAAATTGATTATCAACGTAGACTTGGAAGGTCTGAACCCTGGAAGTTCGCATGGGTTTCACATCCATGCATTCGGAGTACGTGTCTCCGCCGTTGCGGAATTCGTTTCTTAATCTTTAGTCAAATGGCTAATTGACGAATATTCAAACTCTTCGAATAGGATGTTACTGATCATGACAGCGGTACATCGCTCTATGGCCACTTTAACCCGACAAACAAGTCTCACGGCTGTGTCAGTGAAAGCGTCGGCCCCCTCGACGTTCATTCTGGAGACCTTGGAATTGTCACAGCCGACAACTCTGGGATCGTTCGACAATCCTTCACACGAAACCTCACCGGTGCGCCAGGAGATCTCACCCTTCAGCCTGGCGCCCTCGGCTGGCTGCTTGGCCGCGGTGTTGTTCTTCACCAGAACGTTGATGATTGCAAGACCCAACCGACAGGCAACGCAGGAACACGATTGGCTATTGGAGTCATTGGGTGGAAGAATGCTACAAAGATACCTGAACCCCTCGTGGCTGGAGTCGCGGTGGACAACGGCGGTGTCAAGAAGCGCTATGCTGTGTCGGTTCTGTCTTCAATCAATTCCACTGTCGCTGGCATCGCTTATTTTGAACAAGATGCGAAGGAGGACAACGTGCAAATCAAAGTATACTTGTCCGGTATGAAGAGTGGAAGTACCCACGGCGTACATATTCACGTCTATGGGGTAAGCGCATCTAGTGTAAACAGGCTTTGCAAAGTGAAGTATGTTTTAACGCATTCCTCATTCAGGACGTCAGCGACAGTGTCGCAGGCATGACGATCGGTAGCCATTTCAACCCTTTCGCTCAGCCCCACAGTTGCCCCGCCGAAGGCAAGTTCGCTCTCCACTCCGGCGACCTCGGAAATATCCAAGCGAACGAAAGCGGCCAAGGCTCTCTTCATCTGGAGTCCAATCTTACTTCCCTTTGGCCGGGTGACGCTCGCACCATCGTCGGTCGTGCGGTCTCGGTTCACCAAGGTCAGGACGACTGCGTAACGCAACCCACCGGGAATTCGGGGGGTCGAGCAGCGATTGGAGTGATCGGAGTGCGGAACGGAACAGAGCCTTCAGTACAGACTACTCTTTCCGCGTCGAGCTCAGTGGCGAGCTCAGTAGCGATTCCAACCACAAGTACAGTCTCAATGTCCGGAATGTCCAAAAGCACTGGCAGCGACCCGGCTTCGAACGTCTCTGGTCAGTCCACGACAATGCCCACGCCCAGCCCCGCCGGTACCAGCAGCATTCACTCCAGCGAGGACGGAGCCTATTCGGCTGACGCCACCAGCGGGGGGCAGTCGTTGTTGGATGCGGCGGCGGGAGGCTCCTCCTCCTCCTCCTCCTCCTCCTCTGGATACGGCCAAAGCAGAACGGCCTCAGCAGCAGGAGAGTCAGCCACCGGAAAACCGGCGGCGGCTGAAACGAAAGGAAAACCGTGCGCACCCAGCGCGGCGTCGATGTGATTGATTGATCCCATCCCGACACGACACCAGTGTTTCACTTGATACATTATTATATACGTGAAAAGGGGAAAACAAGAATACAAATGGGAGACCGAAAGAAGGAAATCGTTCACAGAGAGTGTCCAAAAATAGCCAATTGTACTACTCATTTAATTTGTCTGTCTGTCAGTCTGTCTGTCAGTCTCTCTGTCCTCGTCCCACTTTCTGTCTCTCTCTCTCTCTCCCTCCCTCTCTCAATACCCTTCCCACCCCACCTCCTTGACAACAAGAGCAACAAAACAACTGCTCTTGCCTTGGCGTCCCCCCTTTCATCGAATGCTGGAAGCATCGCCCGACTCTTGTCCGGCGTTACCCATGATTGCTGCGACAGATTCCCCCACAGAAGCACCCACCACCACCACCACCACTACCACCACTACCGCAGCTGCCGTCTCCATGTCCATCGTCGCCGCTGCAGCCGCTTGTGGAGATGGGTCCGAAGCCGATGCGCAATCCACCCCTCTTTCGCTGCCAACAGACCACGCTGCAGGTGCAAACGCGGCATCTCCACATCTGCTGCCCACTTCGCTACGGCAGACGCCGGAGCCTTTGCCGCGGCAGTCCTCCTTCGTCTTGAGCTCTCTTCCTGTGTCGGTCATTGAGCGAATCCTGGCAGCGTTGAAGGCTGTAGAGAAGTGCCTTGTCCCTCCTTCGAAGACCTCCACTGCCGAGCCCACGGAAGACGCAACCCCTCCTTCATCAACCAACGATGTGGCCCGCGATGCCCACTCACCTCCGCAGGATTCAGGCGCTTCCTCGACCTCTCTTACTCCTCTAGCCCTTCCCGCCTCCTTCCACTGCTTGACTGTTTCCCGTCCCTTCTCGCTGGCTGCTGCACGTTCTCTCTACTTCCGCCCCTACCTCCAATCATCTCGTCAGTTCCTGTCTTTCCTCTCCACATGTATGCTTCCCTCTCCTGCCCATCCCTACTCCTCCCTGGTGCGGCAGCTGGACCTGCTCCCACATGTTGCTTCCGACCTTGACCTTGGCGATCTGGACATTGCCCTCCAGCTGTTTCCTAACCTGGCGCACTTCCGCATCGGCCCAAGCCCAACCGCGACGAACGTTCTGGTTCAGAGTATCGCGGATCACCTTGGCTCGACATCGGCCCTCCGCCGGCTCGAAATTCGAGGCTGCCCTGTCACAGACGCGTCAGTGGGCCTGGTACTTCGATCGTGCCCAGGAATTCGCTGGTTGGATCTTAGCGAAACCGGATGCAGTGTGGGCGGGGTCATGACGGCGATTGTCGAATGCGGGGGTGCCAAAGGCTTGGGCACACTTCGACTGTCTGGTGTTTCTGGTGTGTGGAAGATAAATGGCCCCAGTCGAAAAAATAGTACTGTCGGTGAAGGCCTGAGGGCCTTAGCGACGGCGGTCTCCCGAGCATTGGTACCGGCTGGTGTTTCCGCTTGCGGAACCTCCGGCGCCGGCGCAAAGCGGCTTGGTCGGCTACCTCTGGTCCAAGTTGACGTTTCGCGTGCGGTGCATATGACGGACGATGACCTCAGGCTCCTGGTCGGTGTATGTGGAGAGTCAGTGCGGACACTGTCGCTGGCAGGGTGCTCCTTGGTTACCGACGAAGGCATAGCCAGAGTTGCCCGTGCTTGTCGGAGCCTTCGTACTCTGGACCTTTCTTTTATTCCCACGCTGTCGGACTGGGGCGTGATGGCTCTAGGCCGCCGCGTCGTTTCCCCCTCTGCGTATGATGATGAGCTCGGTCTTCAGCTTACTGACGAGCCTCGACTGCTGGAGTCGTTGAACGTTTCTGGGTGCCCATTGGTTACTCCGTTCGGAGTGGCCTCGATTTTACCAAAGTCGGCGGCTGCAGCAAAGCTGTCACCTCCTGACGAAGAACGAGTTGACCCAGCGATACTGTCATTTATGGCGGAAATGCAAGTGGGCTGTCCCTATTTGCGCGAACTTGTTGTTAGTGGCTGTGGAGCAATATTGAACTCGTTTGTGCGGCGATTCTCCACGAGTGCGTCAGTCGCGTTCGCTGGTACCGGCGGGCCATTGGATAGCTTGGAATGTGTGCTTCGCGGCGCCGGACTTCTTCGACTGGCTGAACACTGTGCAAATGTGGCGATGCGAACTCAAGAAGCAACGCCCAGTCCGGCACGACGACCCCCTTCCCCTCGAGACTCTATTGTTTCATCAGTGGCAACGAAAGTGGACTCGGACGAACGAGTCGAGCTCGCTGATTGTGGAGTTCAAACCGACACTCTTGCCTCAACTGGAAAGCTGGATGACAGCAAGCTGGCCGCATCAGAATCTACCGAGCAGCTTCTCAAGTTTGCCTCGGCAATGGCTACTGGGTCATGGAAACCTCCGAGCGTTGTGGCGGTTGGTACTCGTCCATCTGAAATGCTGGCAGCCTACTGGCAGCACTGGTCGTCCGAGTTTCCGGCTGTCCCTGCGAAAGACCGGAAAACTCGTTGGGACGTATTTGAAGACCCTCTCTGCGATGCCGATTTTTCGACCGCCACCAACAGTCTGTTGGATCTGGACATGGACCCTGCGACGGCAATGCTTCCGCCTTTGGATGATTTGGACTCCAAGTTAGACTCGAAGAGGGTTTCCTTCCATTCTTCGACCTCAAGTGGTAGCGACTACTCTTCGGCGTTCGCAATGGCTGAAGCAAGACGCCTCCGTGCTGCACCGATGCCAAGGAACGGTGTTTTGGTCCCGCGCATTCTGCCGAGCCGAATTCCTGCCCCCGTTACTCCAGCCAAGCTAACTTCGTCGAATGTAGTGCTTCGTTCGGCTCTTCCTGTTTTTGTGAGAAGTTCGGGATCTGTGTCGACATCTTCTGCCTCCACAGCTGTGAGCTCGACATCGGCAAAGCCGATGGCGGTTTCTGTTGAAGCGTCGAGTGCCACTTCAACGGGGTACAAGCCGCGCCAGTTCAAGCGGTACAACGCGGACATTGTTGACACATGTCTCTCAACACCGACGAAGCCAAAAGCAACCGCGCGTACCCCAACTGTCACGTCTCTTGGTAGCGCGAAGGTGTCGACACCAACAAAAGGAACTATCTCCAGCCCACGTACGACGACTGCAATGTCCGCACCAAAGCCTTCTACACCTAGCCCGAAGCTGTCGCCGTCTAGATCGACTGTGTCGTCAAGGGCTTCGACGCCGTCCAAGTCTCTTACTGCAAGCCCCAAACCGCTTTCGGCCCCCGCCAAATCGCTGTACGCGACCACGAGAGCGGGTTCTATTGGTGGTAAAAGTCCAGCAACGCATACCAAGTTGGCCCCAGCAAAGACTGAGCCAGAACCCTCCCCTGTGATTCCGAGTGATGAGACGGGAGAGCAGAAGCTGTTGCGGGAGTTTGCTGCAACGCTCAAAGGTGGAATTCTTCGCCCGGCGGCGGTCTCTGTTGCGGAGAAGATTGGAAGCGTTGGTATCGGATCGCCAAAGAAAGCTGCTGCGCCCATGTCTGCTGGTAAAGTCCCTGCGACGCGCAGCACTTCGACCACCGAGCGGGCTGCTGCTTCTTTCAAAGGGCCCTCAGCAGTGGTCAGTCCACGAACTCCGACGGTCGCGAAGCGTACTTCAACAGGGCGATGGATGTAAATTGCATACCGACTGTCTTGGTCTCTGACATTTCCAGAAATATTTTCTTGCTGTCGTTAGCTATCGATTGTCAGTGCCCCCTTCAGTTTTTTCAGTGTTTCTCTCTTTTTCCCGCCTCACCCTCGCCGTAACGTATCTCCCGTTTCTCCGAAGCGCTCTCTCATTTTTGTTCTGTCCATGTTTCATTACTACGTTTCCGGTCTGAACGTTGCCCATCTTTTCTTAACCCACGTTCCCCCTTTTTGGTTCGCGAACCTTCCTTTCTGATGGTCCCCGGCATGTCCACAGCCCTCCCCTCTTTTCTTACCCCTCCGCCGTTGGTCCTGTACCCTTTTCACAATTTTTTCCCTCGCTTTACTGATTTTCTCGTTCGTGGATAAACTCTAGCGACCTTTTTCTGTTCGTTTACCTGGGCTCCTCCGTTTGGAGGGCTGGTTGGTGGCTGTGAGGATTGTCGTTTCCTCGCCTGTCTCCCCTCGGCTTTTCTTCCTTGTACAAGTTAAAGCGCCACGGTTGTGGCGTCACCTCCCATTTTCCTTCCTCCTTTTTTTTTCAGTCTATTTTTGTTTGGTTAACCCCTCCCCCATTCACGCTCAGTTCTGGTTCACGGTCCAGTTGTTTCTGGTTTGTTTTTTGTTGGTTTTTTTTCCCCCCCCCTTCTTTTTGTTCAAACTCTGGTCGGGTGCTGGTTCTTCCGCCAGACTCTGCCGAAAGAGAAACTGAATACATGCAACTGGTTTCTCGAGACTGCCCAGGAAGTATAAACGCCGAGCTAGAAAAAAAAAAAAAAAAAAAAAAAAAGTAGAATGAAAACTTCTTCCACACATCTATTCTTCTGTTCTCCCTTTTCGTTTCCTTTTTTTTTTTTTTGAAAGTGAAACACAAAGAAAAATATTTAAAAAAGGGGAGAGAGGGAGAGAGAAATGATAAAAGGAACCAGTGAAAACCAAACCAAAAACAAACTTTTTAAATCCGTGCGTAGATATGCTGAGAGGGAGGACGGAGGGAAGGGGGTAGACTCTCATGACAAAATCACAAATGAGGAAACCAGAACTTGGCCAATCCCAAACAACAAGGAACAGAAGGAGCTAAAGTGCGGAGGGGGGGAAGGAAGTGTGGAAGAGTGAATGCTCCCGTTCTGACCGTTTTCTTACTTTCGTTCGTTTTCTTTTTTTTTTCTTTTTTTTTTCTTTGTGGGTTTTTCTTCTTGCCCCAGCTCTTTCACGGTCGCATCAAAACAAGACAGCCAAGGGGATGCCAAAACCAACCCAGCACGACAGGTAGCGGCGTAGCGGACAGTCCAGACAGGCCCAAATGCCTTGTTTTTTGCACGTCACGAGCTTGTCGTGATGACCACGGTTCCGTTGCCAAGCACTTTCTGCAAAACCTGCGGGGCGGAGACAAACAACGTCCGTGAGAAAAAGAGAAAGGAGAAAGAGAAGGAACGAAGTGAAAATAAAAAGGAAAACCAAACCAAACCTTGAACGGATCTGTCTTGGCCTCCGGGTCATTCTGGATTTGCTCGACCTGCAGCTCCGTGACGGGGCACTTGATGAACACGCTGTTCTGGACGCTGGGCGAGTACCCGATGGACGACAGCTTGGACACGGTCGACGTCGCCACGTAGCCGATCTCGGCGGGCCGCCGGTTGGACGTGATGCCGCACACGTTCATGACCTCTGCAAACGCCGGGTCCTTGATGAGGCCGACCTCCGAGTCGGGGGTGTACGACAAGAGAAAGTCCATCACGAACGTGACGTTCGCCTTGGACGGGAACGTCACTGTCTTCTTGGTGCCCGTCCCGATCAGCGTCGTGTTGGACGGCCGGTAGTTTGGGTCCGGGTTCAGCGGCGCCGGCCCGATGATGCTCTGGATGTTGAGCGATGCCGGCGACGCATGCTTTGCGATCTCGGTCGTGTTGACCAGCAAGTACGCCTTGATGTACATCTGCTCCACGTCCAGGTCGTACAGGTTGTCGTTGTAGACCGAAATGTTCATCGTGAGCTTCAGCTGGACCGTCATGGTGTTCAGGTTGGTCGAGTTTGGCGCGAGCGAGAAGGCGTACGAGTTGGCCAGGTTCGCGAGGTTGATCGATATCACATGGATCGCCGGGAACCGCGGCCAGAAGAAGCCGCCGACCAGGCCGAGAGTCAGGAGCACGATGAACGTGATGGCGAGGCATATGATGCGGGCGATCTTGGTGCGCGGCACGCAGCAGCAGAGGTAGTCGAGCAGCATGAGCCATTTCGAGTCCTGCCGGTACCGGGCGTTCAGCTCTCCCTTGGAGCGCGGAGTGAAAAAGGGTATCGATGTCTTGTGCGGTGGCGGCGGCGCGCGGCTGCCGGGGGTGCGGGCGGAGTCGAGGGCGGGGATGGAAGTGGGGGATGGTGATGCCGCGGCGGCGGCGGCGGCGGCGGCGGCGGTGAGGAGGTGGTGGGGTTTCGGGTCCGTGTTCTTGCTGTTGTTGGTCAGTGCGTCCACGTCGACGTCGACCATGGTCTCCGAAACGGCGGGAGAGTCGCCGCCTTTGGCCACGGGCGCGGGGGCGGGCGCGGGGGACGCGGGCGCTGGGGAATACAGATATGGGGAGGGATGCGCCTGCTGTAGCGGCGAGTGCGAGGACGGCGATGAGGTCAGGAAGGCGGCCGGCGAGGCTGGCGCCGTCGACGGTGGCTGCTGCTGCTGGTGCTGCTGCTGCTCCGATGCCATCTCCGTCGGTTTTCGTTTACAAAGCTGAACTGACAGAAAAAAAAAATATAAAAAAAAAAAGAGTTGGTTGAACTGGAAAATTTTCCATGTTTTATTATTTTTTTTTATTTGTTCCTGTCTTCCCTTTCTCAAGCTCGCCTTTTCACTCGCCTGGATACCACAAGCCTCACCATCCAAATAGACGGCAGATGCCCTTCGCTGCTATTTAACTCTTTGCTTGCAGTTTTTCCCAGTGCTGCTCTGTTGTCCAAACAACAAGAAAGCTGATTTTTTAAAAGTTTCGGTTTTGAGGCCCTATTTATTATGCCCCCAACGAACCAACTAATTGTTTGGCCTCGCTGCAGAAACCACGACTGAAACGCCGGTGGTGGCAACTCCCTTCCCCTTATACAAGAGCCTCCTTTTTGTTAAGGTGAGATTTGCTGGACGGTGGCGAATTCATGTGCAGTGAACTAAAATGCCGGAATTTCATTTGGCGAGTTTCCTCCATGTTTTTCAAAGAGATAATGCAGGTCCAGAGGATTTTGTCGTCTGTGGATGGCTTCACGATGGATGGAAAATGTCTTGGTTATCCTACGCCCTGTCCCCAAGACTTTTTATCAATTTGCTTATTTCAAACTGTTGCCCCTCTCTTTTTATTGGGGAAATAAGGGGGAAACCCGTGTAAATGCTTGTCTTTGCTCTGCGGCAATCAGCCTATCTGGTTTCCTCTTTTTACGAGAACGTAGCAATGCACCCAGTTAACCACGAAATAGCTGCCAATAGTGTGGAGGAAGACAAAGACTCAAAGAGTGCCAATCTGGAATTGGCTGGGCCAAATCCACGTAGGGAATGACAAATTGACGTCATTTTAGATTTGCATTTTGCCAATCAACCCTCTAATTGAGACATTCTTGGCAGCACTGGAACTTAGTGCCTTTGTCTCTCTGTTAGAAGGAAGGATTCAAATCAAAGCTTCTCTTTTAAGGCACCTGGACCAAACAAGCTTCTCCCGGTCCTGGACCGAAGCGAGGAGCCCACTATCAAGCCAGGCTTATATCTGGTAGGTTTGTTTTATGTTGCAATGAAAGGCGATTGTGGTATGATTCTTATTGTGCTGATGAGTGGCAATGCTTGTTTCGAGACTAAAGACTAGACAGTGGAGGCGGAGCAGTCTGTCTACATATGTGGCAGACAGGCGTGGGGTGCCTGTCTGGTCCCAGTGCGCCCGCGTGGGCCTGTGAAGGGGATGAAGTCTGTCTACGGTGGAGACAGGCGCACGGCACGTGTAAAAGGACTTGGCCGATGGACTTTGTGGAGATTGTCTGAGCAGTGGACACAGTCTGCTAAGGAAGTCTGCGGCAGACAGGGTCAAAGACAGACAACGAAACAGAAAATCCAATTAAGTAGACACACATAGACAAATAGAACAGACTTGGTAAATGTACTATCTTGCAAAGGTCTAGACTATGTGAGGCACAGATATAGTAGCGCACCGTGTGTGCGCACACATGAGCTAAGTGCACGGGTTTGAAATCCTCACCAGTGTTATGCTTTTGACCGGTGTTGAGCTGGAGCAAGTAAGCCTTTTCAGTAAATCCGCAGAGGCACCTTAGCCTCCCTACTGGAACCCCAGATGGCGCATATTTTCTAGGCTATCCATTTCCTTAAGTTATTAGTATCGGCACATCATAGATGTAAACAGGCTACTCTGAGTGAGTGAGTGGAAGGAGTGAATGAAGGCGGGATGTGTGTTTGTGGGTGGTCCTTCTCCCCAACTTGGAGAGAAAGAGAAAAACTCTTATGAATAATTGATACATAATGATGATATGCATGCTATAATAGTTGCTTGGCAAGCATGACCTGCATGTTATGAATCACCCTCTGGAAACCTCTGGAACCTTCCAGAACATTCCTTCATGGAACCTTCTGGAACCTTCTGGAACCTTCTAGAACTTTCCTTCATGGAACCTTGTGGAACCTTCTGGAACCTTCTTTGCTTTCCTGACTTGTCTTGTTGTCATTGGTATCATTGGTATCATTGCATTACTAATTGCTCTTTCTGGAACTTTCTTGGAGTCTTGACAAGGAACACTCTCAAAAGGTATAAAAGGGGGATGGGGGACCTGTCCCATCCCTCAAGTGAATTATTGTTTCCAATACAATCATCACTCCTCTCAGTTCCTTGTCTACCATGCCTTGCCTTGTCCTGCCCTGTTCCTGACATCATAATTCACTTCACCCTCTCCCACTACTCTCTGCCATCATGTCTGACCCAAACAACACCTTCCCTGATGCAACTGCCTTCCAAGCCTTGATGGACCAATTACAAGCCCTCTCAAGACAGACACACCAACTTCAAGAACAAGTCCTTCACCAGCAGCACCAGCTTCAACAACAACTTCACCAACAAGAACATCAAGCTCTTCCCCTGCCCCAAGCCAACCAAGCAAGAGAGCCCAAGGTTCCCAGCCCTGACAAGTTCACTGGGCTGGCCAAAGACCTTAGGAACTTCATGGCCACTGTGGAGAATGTCATCCTTCTCCAACCTTCAAGATTTCCCAGTGAGCAAGTCAAGGTTCTTTTCACAAGCACCCTCCTGTCTGGTCAAGCTCAATCATGGTACAGATCTCTCCCAAGCACACCCACCACCCTGCAAGAGCTCTGGGAGGGGCTGGAAGCTACCTTTGGTGACCCCTACGCATCTTGGACAGCAAGATCCAAGCTCAAGCATATCAAGCAAGGAAAGCAATCTTGTGTGGCCTACACCAACCAATTCAAGCAACTAGCCAGAGACTCTGGATACAATGATGCAGCTCTGATGGAGCTGTACCATGATGGTCTCCATGAGTCTATCCAAGACATGCTCTCCCAGTCTCTGCACATCCCTGAGACCTTGGAAGAGTACATTCTCCTTGCCATCAAGATTGACAACAGACTCTACTCCAAGAGGCTGAAGCAAAGACAAGTAGGAACTACATCAAGACCTACCCCAGTTCCTCAAGCTCTTACAGTTCCTGAACCCATGCAAGTGGATGCAGTTGAGACACTTCCTAAGGGTCCTCTGAGCCAAGAGGAGAAAACAAGGAGGGCCCAGCAGGGACTGTGTTTTTACTGTGGCTCCAAGGAGCATGCTGTCAAGGACTGCCCAAAGAAGAAGCACCCAAACTCCCAGGTCCAGGCTCACTGAGGGGCAATTCCCTGGACCCTCCTCCAAGCTGCCCCTGTTTCATCACCACCACCAGCACCACAAACACCTCAGATTCCAAGCCCCACCAACTCACCATGGATGTCAAGATTCAACTCTCACCCAAGTCAACCATCACAACCAAGGCCCTTATAGACTCTGGATCATCCTGCAACATCATTGATGCCACCCTTGCCAAGTCTTGTGCCATTCCTACGATCAAGAAATCCACACCCCTCAAGGTCCACTTTGCCAATCATGCTCTGTTCAAGGAAATCAGCCATGAAACCAAGCTAAACCTCCACATCCAAGACTTTCCACCATCCATGGTCAACCTGGAAGTATTGGATCTTGGCTCACCCACATTCTCTGTCATCCTGGGATTACCATGGCTGCAAACCCAGAACCCTGCCATTGATTGGGTCACTGGTCAAGTCCAACCTCCACCAATCGGAACAGTCACCCAAAACTCAAGTCAAGCCCCCAAGTCTCATGCTCTCAAGCCCTTGATTCAAGATTCACAGCCAGCCAAGACTCAAGTTCCACAGTTCACAGTTCACAGTCAAGATTCAAGTAGAGCTCATAGAGCTCACAGTCATGGCCATGACTCTTGTTCACAGAACCCACAGTCAAAGATTCAAGTACCACAGTTCACAGTCCACATTCAAGATTCAAGTTCCACAGCTCACAGTCTTTGCCAAGAACAGAACTCTCAGTCAAAGATTCAAGAATCACAGTTCCCAGTCAAGAATTCAAGCCCCACTGCTGAGGAGCACGACAACCTGGACCCATCAGACCTTTTGCTGGCATCCAAGCTACCAAAAGAATATCTCCCTTATGCTGATGTGTTTTCCAAGACCAAGGCAGACCTGCTACCAGCTCAGAGGCCTTATGACTGTGAAATCCCACTCAAGGATGAAACTTGCAGCCCACCTTTCAAGCCACTGTACCACCTCTCTCCACCAGAAGCCAAGGCCCTCCAAGAATACATTGAAGAAATGCTGAACAAGGGATTCATCCAACCTTCCAAGTCACCAGCTGGAGCTCCCATCTTTTTTGTCAAGAAGAAGGATGGGGGACTGAGACCCTGTGTGGACTACAGAGATCTCAATGAGATGACAGTCAAGAACCGCTATCCACTGCCTCTCATCTCTGAATTACTGGACAAACTGAGCCATGCAAGGATATTTTCCAAGATTGACCTCAGAGGTGCCTACAATTTGGTCAGAATTAAGCCCCAGGATCAATGGAAGACTGCCTTCAGATGCAAATACGGTCACTTTGAGTACTTGGTTATGCCGTTTGGACTTACCAATGCTCCAGCTATTTTCCAAGGCATGATGAATGACATCTTCAGGGATATTCTGGACCTTTTTGTCATTGTCTACCTGGATGATATCCTGGTATTTTCATCTGACACTGCAAGCCATATGGGACATGTCAAGACTGTCTTGGAGAGACTCAGACAGCATCACCTCTATGCAAAGCTGGAGAAGTGTGAATTCCACAAGACCTCCATTGAGTTTTTGGGGTTCATTGTGTCTGACAAAGGGATCTCCATGGCACCAGACAAGATCCAAACTATTCTTGAATGGAAGGCTCCAAATTCCATCAAGGATGTTCAAAGCTTCCTTGGATTTTGCAACTTCTACAGAACCTTCATTGCCAACTATTCTGCCATAGCCAAGCCTCTCACTGATCTCACCAAGAAGACCACCAAGTTTGAATGGACCCCAGCAGCAGAGCAAGCCTGGCTAGCTCTTAAGACAGCAACCACAAGTGCACCACTCCTTAAGCATGTGGATCCCTTGCTTCCCTTCACCTTGGAAACTGATGCCTCAGACTATGCCCTTGGCGCTGTTCTGTCCCAGCCAAGCTCTCAGGACCCCTCTGCTCCTCTGCATCCAGTGGCATATTACTCCAGGAAGCTGAACAGTGCTGAGTGTAACTACACAGTCCATGACAAGGAGTTGCTTGCAATTGTGGAAGCATTCAAATTCTGGAGACACTACTTGGCTGGTTCTAAAGGCATCTCTGTCTATTCTGATCACAAGAACCTCACCTTCTTCAGGGCAAGGAGGTTGCTCAAGCAGAGGCATGCCAGGTGGGCTGAACTGCTCTCTGAGTATGACTTTAAGCTGTGCTATTCTCCTGGCCACCTTAACACTGTGGCTGATGCCCTGTCAAGAAGAACAGACCTTGCACCTGAAGGGGGAGATGGTTTCACCCCACCATCCAAGACACACCTTTCATTGCTTCCTGACAGTGTGTGGGCCCATGCTATTTCCAAGGACCCCAAGCCTCACAAGATTCAAATCAGCCAAGAAGAGGAAAAACTTGAGATACTCAAGACAAGGCATGATGCAGCAACAGCTGGACACCCAGGAGAGCACAAGACCTATGAGCTTGTTTCCAGAGACTTCTACTGGCCAGGCATGAGGAAGTACATCAAGAACTATGTCAGCAGCTGTGAAACCTGTCAAAGAAACAAGTCCAGCAGACACAAGCCCTATGGACTTCTGGAGCCCCTCCCAATTGCCATCAGCCCTTGGTCATCAATATCCATGGACTTCATTGTGAAACTGCCCCCATCCCATGGATTTGACTCTATCCTTGTTGTCATCTGCAGAAGGACAAAGTTGGCCCATTTCATCCCCTGCACTGAGAATATAGATGCACAAGGAACAGCAGACCTGTTTTTGCAGCACATATTCAGGCTCCATGGGCTGCCTCAGTCAATCGTCAGTGACAGAGGACCACAGTTCAGATCTCAATTTTGGAAAGCACTCACAGCAGCCCTTGGAATCAAGTCTCAACTGTCAACTGCTTATCACCCTCAGACTGATGGACAAACAGAAAGAACAAACCAGACTCTGGAGCAGTATTTGAGGTGCTATGTCAGCTATCAACAGGATGATTGGCCCACCCTCCTTCCACTGGCAGAATTTGCTCTCAACAATTCTCTCCACTCAAGCACCCAGCTATCTCCTTTCTTTGCAACCTATGGCTTCAATCCAAGAGGAGATCTTCTGGGACAAGAGACCCTATCCAATGTCCAAGCTCCTGCTGCGGCTTCACACTTACATAAGCTCAAGATCATCAACTCCTTCCTGGACTCCACCCTGAAGCAAGTCCAAGAAGATGCCTCAAGATTTGCCAACACTCACAGAATGGACCATGACCTTGCTGTGGGTCAGCAAGTTTGGCTTCTGAGGAAGAACTTGCAGACCAAAAGACCAAGTCCCAAGCTAGACAACCTCAAGTTGGGTCCTTTCAAGATCTTGGAGCAAATCAATCCAGTCACCTTCAAGCTGGATCTCCCTGCATCCATGAAGATCCACCCAGTTTTCCATGTCAGCCTTTTAGAGAAGTTTGTGGCCAATTCCATTCCAGGCAGAGTTGTTCCTCCTCCTCCTCCAGTTGAGGTAGAAGGTGAAGAGGAATTTGAGGTTGAACAAATCTTGGATGCCAAGTGGTTTGGAAGAACACTCAAGTTCCTTGTTAAGTGGAAAGGTTACTCAGATGCTGACAACACCTGGGAGCCTGAGTCAAACCTCACTCACTGCCAAGACCTTCTGCTCGAGTTCAAGACCAGGTACCCCACCAAGTTGCAGAAGAGGCCTAAAAGGGGGAGATGATGTTATGAATCACCCTCTGGAAACCTCTGGAACCTTCTAGAACATTCCTTCATGGAACCTTCTGGAACCTTCTGGAACCTTCTAGAACATTCCTTCATGGAACCTTGTGGAACCTTCTGGAACCTTCTTTGCTTTCCTGACTTGTCTTGTTGTCATTGGTATCATTGGTATCATTGCATTACTAATTGCTCTTTCTGGAACTTTCTTGGAGTCTTGACAAGGAACACTCTCAAAAGGTATAAAAGGGGGATGGGGGACCTGTCCCATCCCTCAAGTGAATTATTGTTTCCAATACAATCATCACTCCTCTCAGTTCCTTGTCTACCATGCCTTGCCTTGTCCTGCCCTGTTCCTGACACACAGTGTAAAAACCTCACCTATATTATCTTCTTGAGCAGAGGGGGAGGAAAACTGTTAACACCGTTTCCATTCCACTTAATACTCAGAGTATTTGTCAACAGCGCATGCCAGCGCCCAGGTCTGCATTGGTGGTGGCTTGCTCTCCCATGGGCATTGTGAGAACGATAACTGACAGTCACAATAGGTTTCGCGGCGCCAGCTGGGTCCAACAACAATACTTGAGAATCTCATATGGTGCAATAAACTGTAGTTCTTCAGTTTGACACTGTCTCCAATGTCCTGCTGTCCAACATTTAGTGACACCCACAGTTTTGCTAACATCCATTTCGTCGGGTTATTAAATAATTCCACAAAATCAATTCCGCCGCAGTCGACAGACAAAGAAAGCAGAAAAGCAGAGCAAGCCGAATAGACAAGCTCCAGTTCCTGATAAATCGCAGGTGCGATCGTCGGAGGGACATACAGAGGGGGAGAGAGAGAGAGGGGAAATAGAAAGAGATTTTCAAGCGGAGACCCACCTCCACTCGACTGTGGGAGGCGGCGAAAAGGAAATGGAGAGAAAGGAGGGAAAAAGAGAGCTGAAGAGGAGAAATCTAGGAAGGGGAAAAGGCCGCCCGACGTCGCCGCGTCACCACCACCACCGCTCGTTGGAACAGTCCGAGTGCGAGACCGTGGAAACCTTGTAATTGGGAATTTGAACAAACAGTTCAAACGAGGTCAAGCAGAACTCTCAAACGACAGTAGTTGTTCATCGTTTGCGGAAGCCTGCGTCGGAGCGAGCAAGCACATCTTATTCTTCTCGAATACCTCGCACATTAAATCACTTGGAGCCGATTTATTATTCTAAATGTAATTCTGCAGAAACATCTGCCCGCCCGTTTTGCCCACCATCTGTGAGCAGGTCGCACTCACAAATTGTCTTCATGCTAATAAGTTGCCGCTCTTGTGTGGGCCGATCTGTGTGGGGTTTGACATAGCCGTCGTTGACCTTGCGGGATGGTGGACGATTTAAACTAATGAGAGGAGGAGGAGGGAGCTGAGGACGACGAAGCGGAGGATCCTTTCGCCTCAGCACGATCGACTAACGTCCGGTTCCACAGAAGGTCAAGCCAGCCCAAGACAGCGGCCTCGACTTCGGGGAGAGCGCGTTCTTCAAGTTCGGCGACCTCTTCTCGGCTGAACCTGCCGAGTACGAATTGTTGCACGTCCTCACCGCGGCGGTTCCGTGACTCGTCGGGAGGGCGACCTATGCCAATGCGTAAACGGCCAAATTGAGACGACTGAAGGGAGGCCTGGATCGAGCGGACTCCGTTGTGGCCATTCGATGATGCGCCCGAGGGGTACTTTAGGGACACGGCGGCCAGCCGGCGGTCCAGGTCGTCGTGCAGGACCAAGACGCGGTGAGGGGGCACTTTGTATTCGTTGGCTAAGGTTTGGGTTGTCAAGTTTGGAAAGAAGACCCATATAAAAAATAAAAAAAAATAAGCGCCAGAACGAAAGAGAAGGAAGGTCATTGAGATAAAAGTACACACAAGCCTTTTTCACGGGACCGCCGCTGAAATTCATAAAACCCTTTGGCTTAAGGCAGACTACCTCAATTTTTCGCTCCCCTGAGTGCAAGACCTCGTCAGCGCCAGCGGCATGGGCAGGCTGTTCTCTCTGCCGGTGGAGGTTGCGCGGCGGTGGTGGAGGGAGCGTCATGATGGCGGCAGCGACGTGACCAGTGACAATAGACGAGGAACGCCACCCGTGCACGACGGCCGGCTGCAGGAGCGGCGCCAAACGGCTGTTCTTTCTGCTGACGCGGCCGGCGTCGCCAACGTCAAAGCCCTTTTTGCCCAGCCCGAGAACAACTGAGTCCCACCACCTGTCGATGGCCATGACACCGGCGTTGTGGCGCGTGTCGGGAAGCGCCGAGTTTCCTATTCCCACCAGCTGGGCAACGGGTTACGCGCGTTTGGGGGCGAGTGGAAGGATTGAGCGTGTTGGTCAGGGTTGGTTCCGTAATTGGATTGTGGTGTGCCTGTGCCTGTGCCACAGGACTAAGCGATGCCATTGTCTGAAAGCAGCTTGCGCCTCGCCAGCGCCAACAGGATCGATTGCCCTCGACCGTTCCGTCACCGCCCACACACGCCGCCGAACTTACGAGCACTCGCAGCGGAACTGTCGCCGATCCAGCCATGGCGATCGGAAACTTTCTGTTTTGTGACAAGTCTGAGTAAAACCCGCACGCCGACCCTCGTGCGTCTTGCCCAAGCAAGTCGCCTGTGCAGTCGCCCAACTCGAAAGACTCCAAGCCATTAGGCTTGAAAGGGGATTGAGAGAAAATCTATCAAACTTCCCGTACTGTTTCGCGATGTGGACTTTTTTATATTTTTTTTTTCCCCCCCGTTTAACTGCGGGTTCTGGTGCAACAAAATCTTCGCTTGAAACAGCGAAGGCAGGTGGCTGGCTGACGGATTGCTCCAGGTGAACGACGGGAACAAAAGTGGTTGGGTCGTTCACTCCGGAACTTATGGGAAAGAGATTGATAGAGAAAGAGAGAGAGCGCGCAAATACCGATTACGCAGTTTGGAAGTAAATGCACCGATATGCGTGGTGGGAAAAAAGGTAACTACAGAACGTGTACTTCGTCTGTGAGGAAGTCGATGTGGACTTCCCTTCACGACTTCACTGCCTTAGTGGAAGGTTCCGATGGAAAAAAAATTGGAGAAAAAAAATTTCGGCACGCAGGGCGGAGAAAGATAGACATTCTGGGACAGACGGAGTACAAGCTCAGACGAACAGACAGGCAGGCGGACGCAGAGAGTCAGGCATTCTACCATATCGGGAAAGATTGACAGACAGACAGGCGATGGGACATATGAGCCGAACGAAAAAAAAATTTTCTCGCAAAAAAAAGAGAATGGAAAACCCACCAATAAATACCTTTGTCTCCAACTTTCAAGTGTGCATGCAGCATTTGGCCCTGCACTCCCTCCTCCAGTCAGCTCCACGACCCACAATGGCGGCGTACCCAACCACCACCACCACAGCCCGCAGCGCTCCGGGTGAGCGCCGACAGCAGCAGCGACGACGGGCAGCAACCTCCTCTTCTTCTTTTACGGCCGTCGTCGGTTTCGCCGTGGCCACCGCGCTGCTCGCGTTGTTGAGTGGGGGGATCTCGGGCACTGCTGGCCAGGGCTCGTCGTCGTCGACCTCCACGTCCACCACGACTTACTCGATCCAAAGCGGCTTCTTCAACGGGTGGTGCTCTACAGCGACCGTCTTCACCACGCAGCTGAACCTGCACGTCGCTAACATCACGGCGTCCAACTTTCCCGCGACCTCGGCCTGCCCGACGTCGACGCAGACGCCCGCCGCCGCGTGCGGGCTGCCCCGCTTCTCGGCCACCGTGACGGACGCCTTTTACGGCGACCAGGTCAAAATCACAAACTGGACCGGCGGCGACAGGGTGTTCAACGGCGACAAGTTCACCGTCTCGCTCGCCGACGGCGTGAGGTACTACGGCGGGAGCTTGTCGCTGGAGATGCCGTGCTCGGCGGACGTTGACCCGAGGACCATTCGGTTGTCTTTTGCGTTTTCTCCCACGGTTTCTGTGATGACTGTTGCGTCTGCTGGCTTGACCAAGGTTTTGGTTGACTCCTCCAGCGTGTAGAAAGCGGGTCTCCCATTTTCGGTTGTTTGTTGCATTCTTTCAATTCGGTTCGATTCAAAAGCTCTGTGGATGTAAAACGAAACCAAACGAATAAAAAAAGTGACAATGGTGTTCACCATTTTGCATTCAGCTAACCGAAAGAAGGCTTGGTCACTGTTCTGTCTGTTGGTTTGGATGGGTTCTTTGTTTTTCCCCCCCCTGGTTTGACAATCCAAGCAGATCTTGCATGGCGATGACCTCATCATCTTCTTCTGCTGCAGGTGCCTCCGATCTTGTCGCCAAGGGCGGCGATTCCACCGACCCCGCTACCCCACGTCTTCTCATCCTGGCTGGGGTTTCCCAGCACGACTGCACCGTGCAGATCCCCGTCAACGACGACACCCATCCGGTCTTCATCGAGTCAAAGTATGCGTTCGTTCGCCTCGTCTACAGAGTTCGAAACTACAAGGGCCACGGCATCGGGTCGGAGGCGCCCATCGAGAACTGCCCGTACTTCGTCGACCACCCCGAACGCAAGCGCTTGTTCTCCATTCAGATGCAGCTCAAGTTCAAGCAAGTTCGTTGCATTTTTTGTTTTCCTTTCACTCCCCACTTCACTCGTTCTGCGCTTGGGCTGCAGCCCCAGCTTCGTCTGGGGGGTGCTAACCCTGGTTCCCGGCCACTTGCCTTATCAGGACTTCCTCGTGGACGACATCTTGTTCGGCTGTTTCTTTGAAAAGCCAGTGTTTCATCCACCCATGGTCTGGCTTCCTCTGCAGCTGGCGACATTCATCGACCCCACCTTTGGCAGCGACATCCATTCGCCCAAGCCGTGGTTCGCCAGCATCGCGATCACGAGCATGAACGCCATCAACGTCAAGGCGTGCCCCACGCCCGCAGCCACCAGCGCCACCCCGCACGACGAAATTTTCGGAAAGTGGGTCTGGGGCGGCAAGGAAAAGGAGCTGGAGGAGGACCACGCGCTGCTGCTGCAAAACCACGGCGGAACGTCGGCCGGCATCCTCGAGCGCAAGCAAGCGGCAGCCTCGGTCAAGGTTCCGTCGTCCCACAAGATGGACAGCTTTTCTGCGCGGAGAAAGTTTTTCACGAAGAAGCAGAACCGCACGGGAGTCTTTTACTCGAAGGATCATGTCTACAACATGGAGGTAGTGAACCGTTTCTTTTTCTCTATCTCTCACAATTAAAGGGGAATAGGGAGATCGTCCGAGACTCTCCGGCAGCCAGACTCAACGTGAACGTTTGTGCTAATATTTTTCCCTCTCTCACTTTCTTCGGTGCATGCAGGTGTACTCGCCGTTCGTGGATTGGAACACGTTCCAGGTGAACATGGCCGGTGTTTCGATCGGGATGCAAAAGTACCTGAACGACCAGGCGTTCCACTACGTTTTCAAGTCGAAGTCGCTGGACGAGTCACTCTTCTGCTTGAAGATGGAGACGGCGGCGACGACACCGTCTTGACGGGTCCAGTCAGATGTTAATGGACAGACTGCGGGCTGCCGTGAGGCAGGCCTCTTTTCGCTGCTTGTGTGTGGGTGTGTGTGTGTGTGTTTTTTTTTGTTTTTTTTTTTTTTCTTTTCATTGGCTTGGCAACATACAGGACATGCTATGGATCGAGTCTCAGAAGCTTGCCGTGCGAACACGCGGGAGACAATCGATGATGGCGCGCGGGAACTTCAGCACCGCTCGGCTCGCCTTGTCGGAATGGCCTGGTTTGTCTTTCAGGGCGCCGTGGGAGGGACAGGGCGTGCGCGCGTGACCGACGGGGCTGGCCGACAAGACAGCCCCGAGCATCTGACAGACAGACATCAAAAAGTTTAGAAAAGAAAATGTCGGAAAAAAAAGGGGGGGGGGGAAAAAAAAAGAAAGAAGGGGGGAGCAAAATTAAATTGAAAGTAAATTATAATCCGTAATAATGGCCCCGGTGGTCTCCGACGATGCCGCCGCCGACACAGCTGCCCCCGAAAACGGCACTCTCGACGCTCTGGACGACGCTGTGGCTCCGCCTCCTTCCAACAAGAAAGATCCAACCACCGGCCGCCGCCGCCGCCGCCGTTACGGCAGCGAGGCCGCCGCCCTCGCTTCGTTAGGTTTTGGTTCTTCTTCTTCTTCTTCTGTCGGGACTCCCACACGCAGCAGCAGCAGCAGCAGCAGCAGCAGCACTGGCAATGATGAATCCGCCACCGAGGACGACGAGGGCGACCATGACAAGGGGGAGGGGGAACAACAAGCGCAGGAACAGCAGCAGCAGCAGCAGCAGCTTTTCCCCTTCACGAAATCAACCACCAACTCGACCGCTGCTCCCTCTCCCGTCTCCACAAGCGCGCCCACTATCTCGTCCCCTCCCGTCTCCTCCTCCTCCTCCGCACCATCGTCAGCAACCTCCCCTGCAACGACTTCATTCTCTCCCCATTCAACCTCCGAAAGCCACGCTCCACCACCACCTGAAGGTCTTTTCACACCGACGAATTCGGCGTCTTCCCAGTTGCCTTTCCAGTTACCTCCGCCGACGACCTCCGGATCGAGGGCCTCCTCCAGAGTGGTGCCGTGGCGATGGTCAGTATGGGTGGCTTGATTCTATGTTTGCCTTTGGCGGGAAGCTTTCTTACTTAGAGTGCCTCGTTCGCCCTCGTTCTTACTCCCCCAGGTCGTGCGAAACATGCCGTTCTCGGAAGACAAAATGCGACGGCGTGCGACCGGCCTGCGGGTTCTGCGTGAAACGGGGAATATATCCATGCACATTTCTTGGCAACAAGACCCGCGTAGACGAGCAGCTCGCATCCAAACATCGCGCCCAGATCGACAGACGCCGTCGCAAAATGGCGGAGCAGCAGCCGATGCAAACGTTCGATCCAGCCCTTCCCATGCACGGGCTGTCGCACCTTGAATCCGATGCGGGAGTCGACGCATTCGTTCCATCCGTTGGATCGGATGCGCCAAAGCCAGATCCCGGCTCGTCTGTCGAACCGGCAGCGAGACCGCAAAAGCTTCCTAAGAAGCGGGCAAAAAAGAAGACCACTGGTGGCGAAGCGCCAGCATCTATCGCACCGGCGTCGCTGCCCTCGGAGGGGGCCAAGCCCGTTTTCGATAATGTTTCGAAAACGCTTGGCGAGAAGGAGTTGCTCCCGGACCCGCTCCCTGCCTGGAGTGTACCCCCGGAACTGGACGATCTCAACAGTGGAGAAGACATTCTCGTTGACGATTTGGTCGACTTCATGGGGGATACTGAGACCCTGTTTGGAACCAGCGGATCGCTCCCGCCCACCCGTTATTCGAAAGATAATGAAAGTCCCACCGCGGGTTTAAATCGTACAGCTGGACCAGATCGCCGAATGTCCGAACCCGACGTGAAATCGCTTGTAGAGTTGATCAGTAGCTTCTCTTTTGGTCTTTCTCCCGAGTCGGAGGCGTACCTTCAAAGTGCGATGAAGACCTTGCCCAAGCCTCCACCGATGAAGTCATATCGCAGGCCGGGTGCCAGCGACGAGGAGGAACGAATGCTTGCAGAAACCTTCTTCGAGCTGCCGTTCCCGGTGTCGTTCGTTCACAGAAAGACCGTGTTGAACAACCTCGAAGGGACAAGTCCACTACTGCGGTGAGCAATTTAATTAATTCTTCACGAGTTTTACAATCCACGCGCCCTAAATATATTTTTCACGCTGTGGATGAAGAATGGCGATCTGCGCTGTGGCCGCGGGTTTGGTGTGGAAGCCCATCATGAGCCAAGAAGATGCAAACTGGTACGGCTCGAAAGCGCGCCAGATTGCAGAGGAAGCAATAGAAGATCCGTCCATCGAAAACGTTCAGGGTTTCCTCATTATGGGATACACGACTTTGAGATTCGGAACTGACTCGGTTGGCTGGCAGGCCCTCGGAATGGCCTGCAGAATGGCTCTATATCTGCGGCTAGACATTGATCCCGACGACTTAAGGCTAGATGTATCTTGGGTCGAGAAAGAAACTCGAAGGCGGTGTTGGGCCGCTTGCTACTTGTTCGATCGAAGTGAGGCTCTTTCTCTCCCTCTCTTGAATTTTTCAACAATATGAACGAAGGCTGACCAAACGGGGTTTCTCGTTCCAGTTAGCGCCGGCCTCCGAGGACGAGTCCCAATCATCAAGCGCGATCTCGCCTCGCTGCCATCTCTTTGCAGAGAGGACATTTGGCGGAGTCGTTCCGACCCGGATGAGCTCCTTTCCCAGTACCTAGCCCACCGATCTCCATCAGAGAACTTGTCAAACTACATCGTGCGGCACGCTGAGCTTGTCATAACATCCACCGAACTAGCCAATCCGGCGTGTCTCACGGCCGACAGCGATCTCCTCACCGTTGTCGAGGAGGCTGTCCACAGGCAAATTTCGCGTTGGGTTCGCGGCTTGCCTGCTCAGCACAGCTATGTCATTACTGGTGAATGGAGTCGAAACTCCATCGAATTTGGAACGGCGCTCTGGGACGTTCAAATAGGGGTTTTTTGTGGACACCACGGAATGATTTGCGCTCTCCATCACCGCCGACTCAAGCTTTACCTTCATTACCTCAAAAAGTGTTTGCAATCTGGTGCCACCCACCCGTCGCTGTTTGCGTCACACAAAGGCGGCGACAATATCATCACGCTTCATCGTTCCCTGGAAGCGGTCAAGACAATGGCCCGGGTCTTTTCCTTCCTCCACGCGGACAAGCACCAAATAACTCGAGTTCCCCCCGTCATGCTTTTCTTTGCCCTGGAAGGCCTGACCACCCTCATCATGATCGACGCCGCCGCCGCGGCCCTGGACGCGCTCTACGAGTCTGCGTCCTCGGAGATCGCCGCGCGGCTGCCCGTCCGCACCGTCCCCACTCGCCACGCCCTCACCAAAATCATCACCGACTACCTCAAGTTCCTCCACATCCTCGCCCTCCCCGCCGACAGCATCGTCGCCGTCAACACCTTCCTCGCCTTCTTCCGCGTCTCGGGCGGCAAAGTGCTCGACGACGAGCGCGAAACCATGCGCCTCGTCCGCACCGTGCTCCTCGACGACCACCGCTCCGCCGCCGCCGCCGCCGCCGCCGCTGCTGCTGCTGCGGCGGCCGGTAAGAGCGCCAGCGAAAACTTTGTGCTGTTCAAGGGAGCGCTGCGCGGCTGGTACGCCCGCCGGCGCGTGCTGCTGCCGACCGTGCGCGAGCTGCTCGCCACCGCCGCCGCCGTGACCGCCGGCGGCATGGTTGGCGCCGGCGCCGGCGCTGGCGCCGCCACCGGAAGGGACGAGGCCGTGCCAGTCGCCGCGTACGGTCGCGCCTCGGCGGCCGCGACGGCCCCGCGGACGTGGACCGCCGGCCGCGGCGGCGGCGGAGGAGGAGGAGGAGGAGGCGTCCTCCTGCAGCCGCCGACCGACCAGGACGACGTGTCGGGCGTCCTGTCGACGCTGGAGCGGCTCGTGCGCGGCGTGGCGGGGCGAGGCGGCGGCGGCGGCGGCGGCGGCGGCGGCTACGGCAGCGCCGCGGCGTCGGCGGCGACCGACGATTTCCTGGTGTTTGGCGGCTCGGGGCTCGGCGGAGGCGTTGGCGGCGTAGGCGGTGGCGGCGGATCGCCGCGACGCGGTGTGTCCGCGGCGGCGCTGTCGTTTGTTCGCGAGGCGTCCATCGCCGCCAGCGAAGGCAGCGTGGCCTCGGCGTTTGGGCTTGTTGGCGACGACGACGACGACGACGACGAGGGCGGCGAGGACGAGGTGGCGAGCCTGCTGAGGGAGATTTTGAGCTCGTCGTCCGAGACGGGGGGTCTGGTTGGATCTGGGGATATGGAGGGAGTCAACGGAGTCGAGGATGGCTTTATGATTTTCCCTGGGGCGTGAATTTTGGGGGACGAGGAGGATGGGGTGGGTTTTGGTTCGTTGGCCCAGGGGTCCGCCGGTTACTTTTTCTTTCTTACGTTTTGTATTTTAATCTATCCCTTGTTTGGCTTTCCCGCGTATCCTTTCGTTTCCAATTGTTTCGTTCGCATTCCGCAATACGTAAATTCTATTCATTTTTTTGCTGCCGTGGTGGATGTTCCGAAAGGAAAGCCCACAAGCAAGGAGGGGGGAAAGAAAACCCCCCCCTAATCACAAGAACCACGCAACCGCCAACAGCACGGAATAAACCACCGCGACGCAAATCACCAGCTCGCCCAGGTTCGCCGCCCAGAGATAGCACGTGCTCAGCACCTTCGTCCGGATGCCCGGCGGCGCGCGCAGCGCCGGCCCGTCGCCGTGTTCGCCTAACCTCCCGTCCACACCGCCGCCGCCGTCGTCGTCGTCGTCGTCGTCGTCCAAGTCCCGCATGGGAATGCTCTCGAAGCCCTTTGGCGCCGCGGGCGACGCCGCCGACGACGGCGGCGGGCGTCGCCACGGCCGCTGCAGGGCGGCGGCGGCGAGTGCCAGGATCGGCGAGAGGCCCGCGAGGGTGACGTACCAGCCGTAGATGCGCAGCTGCGGGGGCAGCGCGCACTTGCCGATGCGGTGGGCGGCGTCGAACGAGGGCGCGGTCGACGGGTCGGTGAGGGAGAGGACCGCGAAGCCGGGGTAGACGTTGCCCTGCAGCCACGAGAAGGTCGCGATTGTGTGCTGGTTGTTTGTTTTGTTTTTTTTTTTGGTTTTTTTTTTTTTTTTTTTTGTTGGAAGAGTTTTTGGAGGGGGAAATGGCGCGCGGGTGGGCGGTTGGCTGGGAGATGAGTTATGGGGGCTGAGAATCAGGGAATTATGAGCCCCTTCTTGCGACAAACCTCGGTTGCGTTGTGCGTTTGAGATTGGTGACGGTAAACACCTGAAGAATCAAACAATGAAAGCGGAGGATTGTCAGCAGAGTTGTCAGAGTGCATCCTGCACAATACACACAATCGTCGTGATCATCTCCAGAGAGCACAAGATACGGCTTGATCTTGTCCAGGAGGAGCGTCGAGATAGGCTCCGTTATCAAATCTGGGCGGGGGGCACGTGGCGTTAGACGAGCGCGAAGAAGAAAAACCGAAAAAAAAAAAAAAAAGGAAATAAAAAATGCTCACTTTGATATTGATAACCAGCGTACTGCTGAATCAGCGGACGGTTTCGCAGTGGGCCGCAATCGCTTAGGTCCGGACGGTACAGAGGAACATGCGTCAGTAGGATGCGAGGGTTTTTCGACGAGTCTGGCGCGAGTCGGTTGTCGTGGGCATTATATAAAGGGGAGGGGTCAGTAAACAAAATTGCGACGAACCGCTGGACACGGGGGAAAATTGAGTGCGCCCTCCACCTTCCGCGAGAAATCGGGTCAATGCTTGCTTCGCCTCCTGGTGAAACGGCGAGTCCGGGGCGGCACTAAGGCTGATGCTGTCCACCGCCACTATTGTGTGTCCCGAGACGTTGAAAGCGTAGTCGGTTGGTCCAAAGACCTTGTGGAATCGAGCGTACGCGTCTGGAATGACTATTTTTTTATTTTTTAGAAAAACTGCGTCAGCGAAACCATTTCCACGGATCGCAGCCACTAAAACAAAACACAGGCCGCAACTGTTTTGAAAGCCAATGTCGTGATTTCCAGCGATCGTCTTGACTGTCGTTCGGGGCGGCGTTGCGAATATCCGATTCCACCGCTTCAACTCTGGCTGAAAGAGAAATCTTTTTGAACTAAATGTTAACCACCTCGAAGAGTTTTGAATGCCCTCTCATCCCCTTCCCCGCGGGGCTTACTCTCTGTCGCCGACCCATTCACGACCGCCGTCAAACAGGTCACCAAGAATTATCACGTAGTCTGGGCTGAGGTAGGAAGAGATCAGCCGGTAGTTTCGGCGCATGAACACGTCCGAGTAAAACTGTGTGAGCGAAAGTAAAAGGCCCTGAAAAAATGGAGTGTCGGGCAAGCCGAAGGAATTGTTTTGAGTAACACAGAAGGTCGCCTGCCTGAGCAAAAAGACCCGAAAAAAATAATTACCGGCTGTTGTCGGTACGAAAACGCATCCGTCAGCTGCGGGTCGCCCAGCAACAACAGATGCGAGGGCGTTGATCGGTTCTGGGGCGTCGTAACCATTTGGTTTGGACGGTTGACATTTTTCAGCTGCATCCTGGAGCACTCACATTCGGGGAAAGTTTGGGCCAGCGGCAGCTCAAAATGTACAGCCGGGGCAGCACGAATTCGCATACGATCAAGTTGAGCAACCACACCGCAACGACGGCTATGTCGACTTTCAGTTAGGCGCTGCACTGCCACCATCCCACCACACCATCACACACGCACACCCCCCCACAAAAAAAAAAAAAAAAAAAAAAAGGGAAGTTGGGGCGATGGTCAAAGCGAAGTGAGCTGGGGGCCCCACGAACCGTTCCGGCGCAGAAGGCGGAGGGTGGCGGTCAGTGGCCGCATGGCCAGCTTGGTGGCGGCGGTGGCGGCAGTAGAAGCGAAAGGAGGAGAGTGATGGCGGAGCGCGTCCGCAGGGTGCTTCGAAAGTCGTGGGCCGTCTGGAGCGATGGGCACGGCGACCACCGATCGTCGTCTCATCCGCCGCTGCGGGCTGCTCGGTCGTTTGCTCGCTCGGCGCGCGCGGAGTGTGTGTGATTTGGGTGGGGTTGGGCGAGAAATCAATAAAAAGGAAGACAGGGCGGCAGTGCAATCCACACTTTTCAGCGCCCAAATGCACAGCCGATGCTAACTTATCGCCTCGCCCTGCTTGCCTTGGTGGAAAGCATTTCGAAGGCGGAAAGAGGCCGCGCGATGGTGGACTTAGAAATAATCGATAAATACCCAATAAAACGAGATGATTCCGGGACGGCAGTATTTAACACGGAGAACAAGCAAGATGAAGCTTCGACTGTGCACCGCAAGTGCACCATAAGATTGGACGATTGGACCCTAGTTCTGAATCTAACCACAGGAGTCCATTACAGCACCCAAGAACAAAATTGTTGCACACTCCCACAATTTTCGACAAGCATTGGCAAACTTGGTTTGTTTCCCTGTCTGAAACATTTTGACGCATTTGCGATTGCAATACACTCACATACAATGTATGCAACAGCTGCTGCAAAGAAGACTTGCTTGAAGTATCACTCCATCTTGTACAACTCATGGAAGAAGGATGTCCTCCAAGTACTGACTATTTTACCTGTGCTTTCAAATGCAATGAACCTCCTGCCAGAAGTACACTCTGTGTCAGGAACAGGGCAGGACAGGACAAGGCAGACAAGGAACTGAGAGGAGTGATGATTGTATTGGAAACAATAATTCACTTGAGGGATGGGACAGGTCCCCCATCCCCCTTTTATACCTTTTGAGAGTCTTCCTTGTCAAGACTCAAAGAAAGTTCCAGAAAGAGCAATTAGTAATACAATGATACCAATGATACCAATGACAACAAGACAAGTCAGGAAAGCAAAGAAGGTTCCAGAAGGTTCCACAAGGTTCCATGAAGGAATGTTCTAGAAGGTTCCAGAAGGTTCCAGAAGGTTCCATGAAGGAATGTTCTAGAATGTTCCAGAGGTTTCCAGAGGGTGATTCATAACATCATCTCCCCCTTTTAGGCCTCTTCTGCAACTTGGTGGGGTACCTGGTCTTGAACTTGAGCAGAAGGTCTTGGCAGTGAGTGAGGTTTGACTCAGGTTCCCAGGTGTTGTCAGCATCTAAGTAACCCTTCCACTTAACAAGGAACTTGAGTGTCCTTCCAAACCACTTGGCATCTAAGATTTGTTCAACCTCAAATTCCTCTTCACCTTCTACCTCAACTGGAGGAGGAGGAGGAACAACTCTGCCTGGAATGGAATTGGCCACAAACTTCTCCAAAAGGCTGACATGGAAAACTGGGTGGATCTTCATGGATGCAGGGAGATCCAGCTTGAAGGTGACTGGATTGATTTGCTCCAAGATCTTGAAAGGTCTCAACTTGAGGTTGTCTAGCTTGGGACTTGGTCTTTTGGACTGCAAGTTCTTCCTCATGCCTGGCCAGTAAAAGTCTCTGGAAACAAGCTCATATGTCTTGTGCTCTCCTGGGTGTCCAGCTGTTGCTGCATCATGCCTTGTCTTGAGTATCTCAAGTTTTTCCTCTTCTTGGCTGATTTGAATCTTGTGAGGCTTGGGGTCCTTGGAAATAGCATGGGCCCACACACTGTCAGGAAGCAGTGAAAGGTGTGTCTTGGGTGGTGGGGTGAAACCATCTCCCCCTTCAGGTGCAAGGTCTGTCCTTCTGTGCTCATCAGCAGTGGGGCTTGAATTGTTGACTGGGAACTGTGATTCTTGAATCTTTGACTGAGGGTTCTGTTCTTGGCAAAGACTGTGAGCTGTGGAGCTTGAATCTTGAATTTGGACTGTGAACTGTGGTACTTGAAGCTTTGACTGTGGGTTCTGTGAACTACAGACTTGGCCATGACTGTGAGCTCTATGAGCTGTGCTGGAATCTTGACTATGAACTGTGAACTGTGAAACTTGAATCTTGGCTGGGATCTGTGAGCTGCAGGCTGATACTGGAGCTGTCATTTGTGGTTGACCTTGGATACTAGGCTGAGAGCCTTGAATCAAGGACTTGAGAGCATGAGACTTGGAGGCTTGACTTGAGTTTTGGGTGACTGTTCCAATTGGTGAAGGTTGGACTTGACCAGTGACCCAATCAATGGCAGGGTTCTGGGCTTGCAGCCATGGTAATCCCAGGATGACAGAGAATGTGGGTGAGCCAAGATCCAATACTTCCAGGTTGACCATGGATGGTGGAAAGTCTTGGATGTGGAGGTTTAGCTTGGTTTCATGGCCAATTTCCTTGAACAGAGCATGATTGGCAAAGTGGACCTTGAGGGGTGTGGATTTCTTGATGGTGGGAATGGCACAAGACTTGGCAAGGGTGGCATCAATGATGTTGCAGGATGATCCAGAGTCTATAAGGGCCTTGGTTGTGATGGTTGCCTTGGGTGAGAGTTGAACCTTGACATCCATGGTGAGTTGGTGGGGCTTGGAATCTGAGGTGTTTGTGGTGCTGGTGGTGGTGATGAAACAGGGGCAGCTTGGAGGAGGGTCCAGGGAATTGCCCCTCAGTGAGCCTGGACCTGGGAGTTTGGGTGCTTCTTCTTTGGGCAGTCCTTGACAGCATGCTCCTTGGAGCCACAGTAAAAACACAGTCCCTGCTGGGCCCTCCTTGTTTTCTCCTCTTGGCTCAGAGGACCCTTAGGAAGTGTCTCAACTGCATCCACTTGCATGGGTTCAGGAACTGTAAGAGCTTGAGGAACTGGGGTAGGTCTTGATGTAGTTCCTACTTGTCTTTGCTTCAGCCTCTTGGAGTAGAGTCTGTTGTCAATCTTGATGGCAAGGAGAATGTACTCTTCCAAGGTCTCAGGGATGTGCAGAGACTGGGAGAGCATGTCTTGGATAGACTCATGGAGACCATCATGGTACAGCTCCATCAGAGCTGCATCATTGTATCCAGAGTCTCTGGCTAGTTGCTTGAATTGGTTGGTGTAGGCCACACAAGATTGCTTTCCTTGCTTGATATGCTTGAGCTTGGATCTTGCTGTCCAAGATGCGTAGGGGTCACCAAAGGTAGCTTCCAGCCCCTCCCAGAGCTCTTGCAGGGTGGTGGGTGTGCTTGGGAGAGATCTGTACCATGATTGAGCTTGACCAGACAGGAGGGTGCTTGTGAAAAGAACCTTGACTTGCTCACTGGGAAATCTTGAAGGTTGGAGAAGGATGACATTCTCCACAGTGGCCATGAAGTTCCTAAGGTCTTTGGCCAGCCCAGTGAACTTGTCAGGGCTGGGAACCTTGGGCTCTCTTGCTTGGTTGGCTTGGGGCAGGGGAAGAGCTTGATGTTCTTGTTGGTGAAGTTGTTGTTGAAGCTGGTGCTGCTGGTGAAGGACTTGTTCTTGAAGTTGGTGTGTCTGTCTTGAGAGGGCTTGTAATTGGTCCATCAAGGCTTGGAAGGCAGTTGCATCAGGGAAGGTGTTGTTTGGGTCAGACATGATGGCAGAGAGTAGTGGGAGAGGGTGAAGTGAATTATGATGTCAGGAACAGGGCAGGACAGGACAAGGCAGACAAGGAACTGAGAGGAGTGATGATTGTATTGGAAACAATAATTCACTTGAGGGATGGGACAGGTCCCCCATCCCCCTTTTATACCTTTTGAGAGTCTTCCTTGTCAAGACTCAAAGAAAGTTCCAGAAAGAGCAATTAGTAATACAATGATACCAATGATACCAATGACAACAAGACAAGTCAGGAAAGCAAAGAAGGTTCCAGAAGGTTCCACAAGGTTCCATGAAGGAATGTTCTAGAAGGTTCCAGAAGGTTCCAGAAGGTTCCATGAAGGAATGTTCTAGAATGTTCCAGAGGTTTCCAGAGGGTGATTCATAACACTCTGCTGACCATGAGCTTGTATGTTCATGACCAGTCCATGCATTCCAAATGAGTTGGTTCTGCCATCTAGAAGCACTGACAAGTCAGACAGAATTTGGAATACATCCATAGGCCAGGAGGTGCACAAGATGGGGGACACTGCAATCAGATCAACTGCAATCAGCCAAAGAGATCCAAACAGCGTCAGCAACTGAAGAACATTCTGTAAGAGTATTTAGTCAGAGTCCCTTCAGCTCAAACAAGGAAACCAATAGGCAACAACTGGTGGCTGAGGAGATCAGGCTAGAGCCTTTTCATACTTTGTCCGAAGACTTCGCGAAATGTAATGGTCCAGTTCCAGCAGAATTGATAGTCAGCTTCAATTTGGAGAGACTTACTCATATCAAATACCCCGTTTTGTCCAATATTGTTGGCCTTCAAAGACTAATGATCATGGCCACCCGAAAGTCGGACATCTTGCCATGTCTTGTTCAGTAAATTTTCAAGATCAGATGGGGATCCACTTAAGTCTAACGGTAACAGTCCCTGAACTAAAGGACTTGGTCTAGATCGCTCATCCTGGCCACCATTAGGCGAAACTCTCCATCTAATTCAATCGGGGAAAAGAAACCAATCTCAGTGAAAGAGTGAACAAAAAGAAGAACGGCAAAAAGGATGGAAAACGCTTACACAGTGTGAATCGAGGAACGGACTGCATGGAAGGTAGCTCGCCACGTAGGGCTCGTGGTCAGTGAGGCGGGGGGAAGGGGGACGGTGTAGTGATCAACGTTCCTTCTTTCTTGCTTCGATCAGATAGAACTCAAGTGTGTGTGCAGCGGGCGGTCGCAGGGGGGGCGTAGCTGCGTCAACAACGTCGCTTCACGCCTTACCGCGTGTGCAGAGAGTATGGTGGGTTGGTGGCAGTGTGCGTGGAGTGATGCGCTCATGTGTGTGGGTGTGCGAAGATACACACGCGGCTTTGTTGAATTTCATTTTTCTGGGTGGGTGCGTGGCTTGACTCGCTCACTCGTCATCGGCGAACCTGGTGCTCGGCGGGCGGCGCGAAGGAAAGGAAGGAGAGGTCGGCGCGGCCGTCACTACTGCTTGACAATAAGAATAATAGCGATACCTTGCTGCCGCCTGCGTCGGAATCACACACACACCCGCTCCCACCGTCAAATTTTTGCATGCGAAGGAGTGCTCGAACGGCCGCCGCCGCGGCCGCCGCCGCAGCAGCAGCAGCAGCCTCTGCGTCCTCCCCGGCAGCAGCTGACCGTGCCCCCACCATGCACGCCAGAAACACGGCCACGACACCCCCGACCGCCGCCGCCAGGGCCCTCAGTGCGCGAAGCGGCTCCCGATCTGGCCGTGCAAGCACGCCGTCTCGCGGTCGCCGTCCTTCTCCACACAAGGCAGCTCTTCTCCCGCCTCCACCACCCTCATTAGATCTGTCGTCCCCGCAGCCGCCATCCCCTAAATTGAACGCGTTACCGCCGGCACCCCCTCCTATCAAGCGAAGCGTCTCGTCGAGCGGCGGCGGCAACTCGACAAAGCGTCCGAAAACTCGGCAAACAAGTTTGCACCAATTCGTTGCGAATGAACCCGCCGCCGTTGTCGGGACCAGCTCCACCAGCGCGGTCAGGAATACCACCAGCCGCAGCCTCGGCAGTAGCAGCAATTCTCGGAGCAGATCCGAGCAAAAGCCGCGCAGCCCTGTACCGGTTTTGACTGTCGATCTCGACGGAACCTCCGACAGCGAGCCGCTGTCTGAAGAGCTGCTCAACATGCTCGCAGAAGTTCCGGCGGTTGTGGTTGTGGAGCCGTGTCCGGTTTGTGGATTAGCTTTGCAATTTCTTGCCACAGCAGCCGCGGAGCAGCACCTCGCGTCGTGCCTTGCTGCTGCGACAGTTGGGAGTGTTTCGGACTCCACTCGCAATTCCAGGGAGTCGAGCAGGACAAATCGTTCGAGAGGGCAGTTAAAACGTGATGTCAGCATGCGAGTGGAGCGCTGGGTAAAGCCGCGCTCATCGTCAGACATTTCGAGCGGCGACAGGGCTGCGGCGGCTTCTCCTCGGGAAAAAACGTTGGAGTGCATCATCTGCCTCGAGGATTTTGAAGACGGACAGGCCGTTGCTCGACTAGATTGTCTGTGCTTCTTTCACAATGCTTGTGAGTAGGATTCGATTTGTTGGATTGTCCCGGCGAGTGGCTTTGCCAACCGCCTCACTCTATGCTGATGCACAATTTACACACACACACACACACACACACACACACACACACACACACCAACGTGTCCTCTATTTCGCCGCACTGCGTCGCCCCGGACCAAATTGATTTGCGGGGCGGAAAGGCATCGACAAGTGGTTCCAGCGGAAGCGTCATTGCCCCCTTCATGCGCCGAACTAGCTGGCGCGGGAGGGATAGAGAAACGAGAAGCTGAGAGAGTGTGCGTGAGACAGAGAGAGAGAGAGAGAGAGTGTGTGTGTGTGTGTGTGTGTGTGTGTGAATGTGTGTGTGTGCATCCGCCTGTGTATGTGAGGGTTTCCTCTTACTAACGACCGTTGTGGAGGGGTACAAACAAGCAAAAAAGTCCCTCAAAGAGAACATAAGTGTATATATTGGCATCATACACCAGAAGTGGCCTCGGCGGTACCCTAAGAGCTTATTCTACTTCTCGCTGAACGTCGTAGGTATGCGAAACACAGTTGAGGATGAAAAAACGATTGTTTCGGGAAAAGCAGCCTCATTAATTACTTTAGCTCCCTTACAACGTCCAATAGATGCCATCTCATTTGCTTCACTGTCAACCTTTCTTTCCTTCTAAGCAGAAGCATATGCGGGCCTTTCCAACCTGGCTGTCGCTGGCCTGACACTGAACCATAGGGAGCTCGAGCCTAGGCGCGAAAGGTCAATGGAGAACATCTGCCTCTGCTGACTATTGAAGCACAGCTTCGTGAAACTCACTTGGAACGCCGTCGTCGGACAGAGTGACTCATTTTTCATCCTGACTCCAGAAAGAAGACGCTGCCCAAGGTGGAAAAACGGGTAACTTATGGGAAAAAGGAACATTTTCGTTGGCGCTTGGCAAAACTTTTTGGGAAGTTGCAAGGGAGCACGTGGCTGATAACAATTGGATATTTGAGTTTTTTTGTTTTCCTGAAGTTCTGAGTAACGTTTCAGTTTGGATGGATAAATGGGGAAATTCGTGTTCGAATCAAAGGCGGATAGCCACAAAGACTACTCCGTATCCGGAAAACCGGATACGGACAATGTCCGAATTGCAGATATGGAGCAAACACGGCTATCCATTTTCTGCACTATTACTAGTTAAACACAGCGGATATCCGCGTTATCCAGCAGTTACGGATACAAGCTTGTTATGAATAAGTCCGCTTGCTGCGGATACAGACACAGATACATAATTATTCGCTCCGTATCCGGCTGATGGCAACCTTATCCGAACTTATCCAATCGGATTCTCTTCGGATAATTGAGGCTTCCAAAAAGTTTAGTTTTCCGCAATGGAATTAATCTTTCGATTTCCCTGCTGCTTGCAATATTTAACTTATTTCTGCAAAAAGTTATTCCGGTGAAAGAATTACCCCGTTTATTACCTTACAGCATACCAGCGTTAATTGCAAGACACAGAAGGAAGATCAAGACAGATCCTTTCCCATTGAGACTGAGAGCAATTGTTCCAAATCACGCTGACGAGAGAACGGGAAAAAATCAGTTTCCAGCAAGTGGGACGAAATATTCTATTTGTTCGTGCAATGCTTTGTTGGAAGACTGCCCAAGAGATTCAACGCCGTTATTGAAAGAAAAAAATGGGACGTAGCCTTTCCTCTGTAACGATTTGTTCATTGGCGAGCATTGTTGACAGAACCCGCCACCAGTCGCCAGCCACAGCCCAGCCATAGCTCTTTCCGTGGTGCTTGTCGCTGGTTGTTGGTTTTGGGTGGAGTGGCGGCGGCCCAATGTTTTCTTCTCTCACCACTCAGCACCGGGAGACAGAGTGGTAGACAGACGTTGAGACAGACAAAAACAGGAAGCCCGCAGCCGCCTGTCCGCGCATCCATGATCGAATCAGGCATTCATTCATCCACCAAAACACTATTTACTGTGGGCACAACAAGCAAACAAACGAGACAAAGAGCGAGAGAGCAGAGAGTGCGAGAGAGAGATTGAGAGAGAGAGAGAGAGACTGACACTGAGACAGACTGAGACAGAGAGAGGGGGACAAAAAAAAAAAGAAAACGGGGAGACAAATTCCAGAAACAAGAAACAAATGGGAAACAAACAAACAACCAAGACCAAACAAAAAAAAACAAAATAAAAAATAAAATCCGAAAATCAACAAACCATGAGCGACCCGCGCATCGTCGGCGGCATCGACGTGCAGTCGGTGGTGATTGCCGTCATTGTCGTGTGCGCTATCGGCGTCGTCCTCATCGCCATCGGCTACGTCTACTACCTGCGCTCCATCGGCCGTGCCCTGCCGCGCTGGCTGTCGGCGCCGTGGAACAAAAAGGCCCGCCCTCCCGCCCATGCCCGCACTACCACGGCCGTCGGCGCCATAGTCGGCAGCGGTCCTGGTGCCGACGGCGGCAGCGGCGGAGGCGGCGCAATCGGGCACAAAAACGCCTACGGGGGCTACGGAGGCTCGGCGGGCTTCCCGCACCACTTGCACGACTTGGAGGACGGGGACCTGGCCTCCCCCACCACAACCGTCTCTCGTGGAAAGGGCCTGCGCCATCACAATCCCACCACCAGCAGGGGCGGCAAGGCCGCACCCGCCGCTTTCCCGTCTGGTTTCGTGACCGATTCTTCGTCTGTCGTCACCGATGATCCGTGGTGGGAGGAGGAGGATGTTTCCGTTATCGCCACCAAAGACACCCCCGCTCCCCAACCTGCTTGGCACTCGGTGAGCAGATGTGAAGGCCGCGTGCGTTCATCGTAGTTCGTCAACTGACCGCTTCGTCCTTTAGCCTGCCAGCGACACAATCAGCCTTGACCGGCGATCTCGCATATCCGACCCGGGCGTTTCAGCAGTGGAACCGTCCAACCCGGCGTTCGTGTATTCTGCCGGCGACATCCACTCAGATTATCAACCCACCTCAGCCTCCTCGTCCTCCTCATCCTCGAGTAAAAGCGGAAACCGGCACGCCGAGCTGGGTGGACGATCACGTCCCCCACCCGCATCCGGAACGCCCTCGGTCGCATCGGGACCGACCCCGAGAGCGCCAGCTCAGCTCCGCACCCAATCCCAATCGAAGGGACATCAGAGCAAACCCGCTGCCCCCTATGAAAATCCGTTTGCCGACGATGCAGCCCGTTTGGATCCGCCGCGGTCGCACCCGGCCGTAGACCCCAGCCTTCCCCTGGCCATTCAGGCTAAAGCCATGAAGGAACTCGCTCGTGATCGTCAGCTCGCTGCAGACGCCCCGGCGAAGGCTGCTTCGCCGACCGGCGGGGCCGTCCGCCAACCGCCGCCCCGTCGGAACCCCGAGCAGAGAGCGATTGCCGTCCTGGAACCAGCGGCGGAGCCTGCCCTTCCGACATCTGATGCCAAGGGAGCACGGACGGCAGCGGTGACTTCTTCAACAGTCCTTCGAGCGTCCATGATCAATGACGCCATGCTCGGTTTCCAGTTTGTGAATGATGAAAATGCTCCGCCTGTTCCAGCAATTCCATCGACGCCAAAGGACAGCCTTGTGTGCCTTCGCCCGTACAAGAAGAAACTGGACGATGAGTTGGAACTGGCCGTCGGCGACCGAGTAGAAGTAATGTTAGTAGCAATCGTTTCTCTTTCTGGTTTTTAGTCGTTTCCGTTGCTAACAGTATTCCGTGCAGTGACACCTACCCCGATAATTGGGCTAAAGGAAAGAACATAAACACTGACAAAATCGGCATATTCCCGCTTTCCGCAGTTGTGGCTGCTCCAGAGGGCAGCACGTTGAAGATTCTAGACGGGTAGACGATTTGCTCTCCCATACTTTCTTTCGCTGTTCCCTGTTTCTAGAGTGGAATGATTGCCATTGATGAGAGATTTCACCGCGTGAAAAAGCTCTACGAACCAGACACCCCTCTGTGCATTTGTGCTTCCTTTTTTTTCCCTCGCCTTTTTCTTTCCCCCGTTCCCCTCGGGTCGGCCAGTCAAGCAGTTTCTCTGTTTCACACCATCACTTTTCTTCTCTTCTTCTTCACTTGCTTTCTCCAGCGTTCTACCTTCCTCCCTACTATCCGTCCCTCTCTTTCTTCCTCCCTTTCCTCCCTTTCTTCCTATGAACTGCCATGTTGATAAGAACATTTTTCTGTTGGATCTGCTGTGTCCTCTGACATGGCCGGGTGGTTCGGCTTGTCGTGGCCCTCCTCCACATCGGCGGCCAGCGTAGCCTCGCAAACGACATCATCCCCACCGTCCCTGCCGTCGGCCGCAGCAACCTCTCTCACACCAGCGACCGACGCCGATGCCGCCGCCGCCACCACCGCCCCGATCATCACCGCCGCGCCGCCGCCACCACCCTCGCGCCCACGCCCACGCCCCTCCCCGCCTCCTCCCTCCGCCTACCTCGACCCGATCCCGCCCATGACGCCCGGCGCCGTCGTCAGCAACACGCTCACCTACCTCACGACAACGCAGCTCCTGCGCAAAATGAACGCGCGCGCCTTCCTCGCCACCCACCTCTCGCCCGACGTGCCGTGGGCGCTCTCGGCGACCTCGACGCTCTTCTTCGCCGGCTTCCTGTCGGGCGCCGTCATCGCCGGGCGCGCCCGCGCCCGCCAGTTCCTCGCCGAGAACGCCCACCGCCTGCCAAAGACCGTCAAGGGATGGTACTTTTACCACAAGTTTAAGCAGCACGAGTTCGTGTACGCGGGGTGGTTCGGCGGGTGGAAGTACGGCGCGAGCTTTGCGGCCCTAGGCGCCGGGTTTTGCGTCGCGGAAGCTGCGGTCGGGAGGACGGAGGTGCTCGGGAGGGAGGGTTGGGCCGTCGGAGCCGCCGCCGGCGTCGCAACGTCGCTCGGGTTCGCCGGTGCCAGTTGAGTATTGATAGTTTTTTTTTTTTTTTTTTGCTTGTTGAGTTTCTTCGTTTTCCCACGCTAACTGGCTCCCTGACGCCCGGTCTGCAGTGCGGTTAAACTACCAGTACGGCAAGTACGCATTATTGTTCGGCGCCGCGTCGGGTCTTGCGGTCGGCGCGCTGGAGGACGTCTACGCGCTGATTTACGGAGAGTCGGTCAAGGACCCCAATTTCAAGCGGGAAAGGATCGACGCGTTCTTCATCCCTGGCCGCTCGCTGTATTTGCAGTGGAAGCAGGCCGCAAAGGCGGAGGAGAAACCCGAGCAGTCCCAACAGACTGCCGCCACAACGTGATTGCTTTGGGGGGTGCAGCAGTTGTGTTTGTAAGCTGAAGTAGGCAAAGATTCTTAGTACAAAGCATACAAGCACACCGGGACAGCCCCTCGTTTTTATTTTTATGCTTGGTTTCTCCCCCAGGGCTGCTGTTCGTTTTTACTTTTGCTCTTCCTCCGGCGCGACAAGCCCCTTCTCCACCAACAGCTTTGTGAGCTCCCCGCTCTGCATCATGTTGACAACAATGTCGCAGCCACCGACAAACTCGCCCTTGACGTAGACCTGCGGGATGGTGGGCCATGAACTGTACTCCTTGATTCCCGAGCGGATTTCCTCGTCCGCGAGAACGTTGACGGTCTTAAAGTCGACGCCTGGAGCGCTGGTTAGACAACAAGGAATTGAAAAAGAAAAGAAAAAAAAAAACAGCACCAAACCTTGCAACTCCATGACCTGAACGACCGCTCGGCTGAATCCGCACTACTCCGAACAGGGAGAAGGTTCAAACGACGGTTGCCGGGGAAGTATGAGAAGAGAAAGGGCAAGCGTGGCCAAAAAAAAATAAAAAAAAAACTGCTTGGGTGGTCAACAAACCTGCGGCGCCTCCCGCGTTCCCTTCATGAAAACGAGAACATCCGTGTCCTTAATGGCCTTGATTCATGTTTGCAAGTAGGGAATAGGTGTGTCAAAACCGAAGACGCAATACTGTGCTGCATGTTTCGGCACGGCGCGCGCATCCATACACACACAACACACACACTCACACACACCCTCTCTTCCTCTCTCTGTATCTCTCTCTATCATTCTATTTTCTGTATCATCCTCTCGCAAACTACCTTGTCCAGTCGCGCTCGCAGATCGTCCGACAGGAACCGTCGGCCCGCGGCAAACGCGGGTGGTGCGTGGGTGCGGGCGGCGGCGGCGGCGGCGGCGGCGGCGGCGGAGTGGCGAAGCAGGGGTGAGGTCGCGGCGGACGGAGTGGGGAAGCGGGCGGTGGACAGGCAGCGGGCGGCGGTGGCGGCGACGGCGGGCGGGATCGGCCGGGCGAGCCCGCTGCGTACTGCGATCGCGCGGGCTGTGGAGGAGGGACGAAGGAAGGATGACGACGGCATCGTTTTGGTTTTTGTTTGCTGTGTCTGTCTGGGGGACGCTCTTTTCGCTTTTCTTCTTTTTTTTGCAATTACAAATTGAAAACCGTGTTCCAAGTGTTCCAATGGCAAGCAAGAATGAGCAGGGTCATTCACCTTCATTTGAAAAAGTAAATGAAGGAATAAGCGCGATTTCTATCGGCAACAGTCAACCCCGACAGTTAATTCAATATCGCGTTCGACAGCACGTAGCACGTCGCTTACCTGTTGCACGTATAAGATATTGGCAATGTGCCGTGCCGACGAGTGGGAGCTCACCCATTAGTCTTTTGGAGCGAGGGTATTTCAGTTTACACGTTGAAAGTAATAGGTTTGTTATTGGCTTGGGTTGCGTTACTTCACCTGCCTGAACACTCAGCATCGTTTAGGCTTTCTGTCATTCAAACTCCAATCTAAAGTTGAAATCGCTCAATCAAGCGCTTTACCCCACCTTCCAAGCTTGCGGCATTCGCATTAATGCAGTTGTAATGGCAGACGCCTAATGTTTTGTTGTTATTTACAAAGCCTGGCTTGAAGGTGTCCCTTTCAGCCTGCTCGACGGTCAGCTTTAGCTTTCCTGCGTTATTTCCACAATGTCATTTCCCAAGGCATAATGTCCTAATCTCGCCCTTCACACTTGATGTTTTTATTTTCAACCATGGAGTCGGCTTTGTTGTTTGGTTTCCAGCTTGTCAAGCCTTGCTCCGTTGCATTTGCTTGTGCCGCTCTTGCGATGCGAGGTACTGCGCGCGCGGGGCGTGCGAACGCAGAGGCAGGAGAGAGAAGAGGGCGTTGAGGGCGCTGGTCAGTTGCTGTGGGGGGCTTCGGATGAACGGAGGCCTAGGGTTTACGGCTAAAATACACGCTGGCTCCTCGCGCTTACTGCGACGAAGAAAGAAGGGGGAAAAAGAGGAAAAGGATAGTACCTCTGTCCACGAGATCAACCCATCATTGTTCACGTCGTCTTCCGAGAGCGCGTGGTCGACCATGGCCTCAACATCGCGAAGGGGCAGCCTCTGGCGCGCGTAGTGGCCGTTCTCGTCCGGTCGACCTCGCCGCTCCAAGTCCGCCTGAACTTCAAGTTGCACAAACGAGTTTCCTGCGGACACGAGCGCACCACAAAGAAAAAGGAGGAAAACGCCAAACGTTAGGCCTGACAGACTTTCTCGCCTGAAGGTGCAGAAACACGATAATCATAGGGGACTCACTCAGTTCGTGGCCATCGAGGTGCCCATCGTTGTTAAAGTCGCTCAGCTACTGGTGCAAGGCGGGTGGGAACAGAAGTAAAACAGAGCGTCAGACCTAAACCGATCGTTTATCATGTTTTCTTTTTTTTAAGGGGGGGAGGGATCGTCTGTTCGCGATCAACCACGTACTCACCGTGAAAAAGTAGTACAGATCCTCCTGCTGTGGTATCACCTCCCCGTTTGGCCCTGTCCCGGCCGGTTTCTTAGTTCCAGCCATCTTGTACATCGCGGTTTGGACCCGTTCGGCGACGCGCGCGCGGAACTCTTGGCCCGCGGCGTGGTAGTTGCCGTAGTTTGACTGGTCTGTGGCGAAACCGGAGGCGGATGAGGCCCACCAGGCAGACGATGACGGTGCGATGAGGAAAATGGCGAGTAAGAGGAGGAGGAGTGCCTTGGAAGAGGCTCGGGCCGTCATCGTGTCTCTGTGCTGCTGCGAAAACGGAAAAGAAAAACCGACAGACCCGCCAATCACCGAACTACTAGTGTGTAGCGCGAACCACTCTTAACATTAATACAGCAGATTTCCCTCATTACTTCCCAATCATCCCAGACAGCTCGCTTCGAGACAGTGGCTTCAGGTTGAAACCCTTCATGTCCGCGCTGGCACTGGCCTTCTGGTTGAAAGCCGCCATTCGCTCAGCACGGGTCTCTTTACGCTCGCCCCTCGATCCTGAACCTTGCCTCTCCACGCTCTGCTTGTCTTGGGAGTCTTCCAGAGACTTTTCCGCAGCCAAAGCGCTCTCGCGAATTTCTTGCTCCATTTGCGTCAGCTGGGTAGTCTTGCTACGAATGCTTTCCCGAAGTTGATCGATTTCCCCGTCCAACCGACTCTGCTCTTTTTTTACTTGCTTGTTTGTAAACGAGTCAAGTTTCGCAATAACTGACCTTCTGTGATCATGCTGACGACCGAAGAGTGCTCCATTTTCATCATTACACCGCCGACAAGACACCAAACTCTTCCTACAAATGTTAGTTTCGAGAGCACGAACTTTTTGATCGCGTACCCGTTTCAACCTCCTTCCTCCGAAAGGCACCAAGCGCCTCCCGATTTTCATTTCTGCGCCGATCGTAATCAACAACCTGCCAGGCGCATCGAAATGAGCTGGGGGGACGATGGGGAGGGGGTGTAAACCACGCCCTCTCCTCAGGTGTATTACTCACAAGCTGCCGATCTGTGAGAACTTCCTCTGCGAGGCGCTGGATGGAGTGATTGCATTGAGCAGTTTCGTTTCGATCGCCCGAGGAAAAAGGCCGTTTGAGAAGGGCAACAAAGGCATTTGGTGCAGTGAACAAAAAACCTCGACAGCCGCCTGCGCTAGAAAATCCCTCGTGTTAGCCGGCAAGAAAGCGCTCACGACGGCAACCTCACCACGCAACCGTTCCATTGGTGGAGGGCTTCCTTGTCACGCTTGGACAACTGAGCAGGGCCGAAATTGAAAGATATTCCTCCCATGCAAGCGAGCCCCAACCAGAAGCGCCGGATCGCCAAAGACCTCAAAACTCAACGAAAACACAGCCGGTGTTACAGGTGACGGTACCCACGCCGTTAATCGTCCAAAGCGTCGGTGCCAAGCCAAGGCCTCTCAGCTGGAGCTTTCTAGTAGACTAGAATGTGAAAAATAGAAGAAAAACAAAAGGCCAACGAAGAAAGACTTGCCTGAGACCTTGATACCATGGTGGCAGATTGCCCTCTGTTGATAAACCCTCTGCGGCGTGCTTAGCGCTTCACTTGGAACTCCAGGACGCCAAGGTTCTTCAGGAGAAAGCGACAGCTACGCTGTCCGCTCCCTGCATCAGGTGTAAGCCAGTCCCACGCGGGCGGATGCGGTTAAGGGGGAATTAAGAGTTGCTAAGCACTGCTCCGCGTATTAAGAGCAATTCCAGCGTTCATGGCTTAGAACATAAGAGATGAGATATGCTCGGATTCTCGTTCTGGACTGAAGGACGCGTCAGGCCAACATGAACAAATAGGGACATCAATAATATGAGAATCAAGAAGTTTTTCTTCTAAATTAAGAAACTCGGTTACCTGTCAATGTCTCGTTGCTCTAACAACTCCAACCTCAACCTTCGGTCACTACGGTAACCTCAACACCCTCAAGCCTTCGAAAGAAAAAAGAATTTCACTCCATGCAAAAAGGAACCACTTTGTTTCGAAATGGAGGTGTAACAAAGCGAGCCTGCAGGTCTCTGGCTGAAGCCCAGCGCCCACAGGAGGGTGGGATACTAATAAGGAGAGAACAGGTTCGGTTTAGTTTTGCATTGCGAGGGATGTGAGTGTGAACAGTCTACTCTGAGTGAGTGAGTGGAAGGAGTGGATGAAGTGGAGGTATGTGTTTGTGGGTGGTCCTTCCCCCCAACTTGGAGAGAAAGAGAAAACTCTGTTATGAATTATTGATGCATAATGATGATATAAATGCTAGAATAGTCGCTAGGCAAGCATGACCAGCACAGGGTAGAAACCTCTCCTATATTATCTGATTGAGCAGCGGAGGAGGAAACTGTTTAAACCAGGTTTCTGTTCCACTATATACTTCAAGCCAGCTCCCAGGTCTGCATTGGTGGTGGCTTGCTCTCTGTCAGGAACATGGCAGGATAGGACAAGGCAGACAAGGAACTGAGAGGAGCGATGATTGTATTGTAAACAATAATCCACTTGAGGGATGGGACAGGTCCCCCATCCCCCTTTTATATTCTTTGAGAGTCTTCATTGTCAAAGCTCAAGGACAGTTCCAGAAAGGACAATTACTAGTGATACCAATGGTACCAATGACACCAACGACAACAAGACAAGTGTTATGAATCACCCTCTGGAAACCTCGGGAACCTTCTAGAACATTCCTTCATGGAACCTTGTGGAACCTTCTGGAACCTTCTTTGCTTTCCTGACTTGTCTTGTTGTCATTGGTATCATTGGTACCATTGTATTACTAATTGCTCTTTCTGGAACTTTCTTTGAGACTTGACAAGGAAGACTCTCAAAAGGTATAAAAGGGGGATGGGGGACCTGTCCCATCCCTCAAGTGAATTATTGTTTCCAATACATTCATCACTCCTCTCAGTTCCTTGTCTGCCTTGTCTTGTCCTGCCCTGTTCCTGGCAATTGGGCTGTTGTCTAGGGGGTTTTTCAACCCTACTACTTGCCTAGTCCACGAAGTATCCCCACTGATCTGTCTAACAGGGGTCTCAAACACAAAGAATGAACATTCAGAGGGACAATCCTCTGAGGGATCAGTGCTGGAGCACTGATTACTCGTGTGGCCGCAGGCTGATGCGAGGGTGTCAGGAACAGGGCAGGACAGGGCAAGGCAGACAAGGAACTGAGAGGAGTGATGATTGTATTGGAAACAATAATTCACTTGAGGGATGGGACAGGTCCCCCATCCCCCTTTTATACCTTTTGAGAGTGTTCCTTGTCAAGACTCAAAGAAAGTTCCAGAAAGAGCAATTAGTAATACAATGATACCAATGATACCAATGACAACAAGACAAGTCAGGAAACCAAAGAAGGTTCCAGAAGGTTCCATGAAGGAATGTTCTAGAAGGTTCCAGAGGTTTCCAGAGGGTGATTCATAACATCATCTCCCCCTTTTAGGCCTCTTCTGCAACTTGGTGGGGTACCTGGTCATGAACTTGAGCAGAAGGTCTTGGCAGTGAGTGAGGTTTGACTCAGGTTCCCAGGTGTTGTCAGCATCTGAGTAACCTTTCCACTTAACAAGGAACTTGAGTGTCGTTCCAAACCACTTGGCATCCAAGATTTGTTCAACCTCAAATTCCTCTTCACCTTCTACCTCAACTGGAGGAGGAGGAGGAACAACTCTGCCTGGAATGGAATTGGCCACAAACTTCTCCAAAAGGCTGACATGGAAAACTGGGTGGATCTTCATGGATGCAGGGAGATCCAGCTTTAAGGTGACTGGATTGATTTGCTCCAAGATCTTGAAAGGTCCCAACATGAGGTTGTCTAGCTTGGGGCTTGGTCGTTTGGTCTGCAAGTTCTTCCTCATGCCCGGCCAGTAAAAGTCTCTGGAAACAAGCTCATATGTCTTGTGCTCTCCTGGGTGTCCAGCTGTTGCTGCATCATGCCTTGTCTTGAGTATCTCAAGTTTTTCCTCCTCTTGGCTGATTTGAATCTTGTGAGGCTTGGGGTCCTTGGAAATAGCATAGGCCCACACACTGTCAGGAAGCAGTGAAAGGTGTGTCTTGGATGGTGGGGTGAAACCATCTCCCCCTTCAGGTGCGAGGTCTGTCCTTCTGTGCTCATCAACAGTGGGGCTTGAATTGTTGACTGGGAACTGTGATTCTTGAATCTTTGACTGAGGGTTCTGTTCTTGGCAAAGACTGTGAGCTGTGGAGCTTGAATCTTGAATTTGGCCTGTGAACTGTGGTACTTGAATCTTTGACTGTGGGTTCTGTGAACTACAGACTTGGCCATGACTGTGAGCTCTATGAGCTGTCCTGGAATCTTGACTATGAACTGTGAACTGTGAAACTTGAATCTTGGCTGGGATCTGTGAGCTGCAGGCTGATACTGGAGCTGTCATTTGTTGTTGACCTTGGATACTAGGCTGAGAACCTTGAATCAGGGACTTGAGAGCATGAGACTTGGAGGCTTGACTTGAGTTTTGGGTGACTGTTCCAATTGGTGGACGTTGGACTTGACCAGTGACCCAATCAATGGCAGGGTTCTGGGCTTGCAGCCATGGTAATCCCAGGATGACAGAGAATGTGGGTGAGCCAAGATCCAATACTTCCAGGTTGACCATGGATGGTGGAAAGTCTTGGATGTGGAGGTTTAGCTTGGTTTCATGGCCAATTTCCTTGAACAGAGCATGATTGGCAAAGTGGACCTTGAGGGGTGTGGATTTCTTGATGGTGGGAATGGCACAAGACTTGGCAAGGGTGGCATCAATGATGTTGCAGGATGATCCAGAGTCTATAAGGGCCTTGGTTGTGATGGTTGCCTTGGGTGAGAGTTGAACCTTGACATCCATGGTGAGTTGGTGGGGCTTGGAATCTGAGGTGTTTGTGGTGCTGGTGGTGGTGATGAAACAGGGGCAGCTTGGAGGAGGGTCCAGGGAATTGCCCCTCAGTGAGCCTGGACCTGGGAGTTTGGGTGCTTCTTCTTTGGGCAGTCCTTGACAGCATGCTCCTTGGAGCCACAGTAAAAACACAGTCCCTGCTGGGCCCTCCTTGTTTTCTCCTCTTGGCTCAGAGGACCCTTAGGAAGTGTCTCAACTGCATCCACTTGCATGGGTTCAGGAACTGTAAGAGCTTGAGGAACTGGGGTAGGTCTTGATGTAGTTCCTACTTGTCTTTGCTTCAGCCTCTTGGAGTAGAGTCTGTTGTCAATCTTGATGGCAAGGAGAATGTACTCTTCCAAGGTCTCAGGGATGTGCAGAGACTGGGAGAGCATGTCTTGGATAGACTCATGGAGACCATCATGGTACAGCTCCATCAGAGCTGCATCATTGTATCCAGAGTCTCTGGCTAGTTGCTTGAATTGGTTGGTGTAGGCCACACAAGATTGCTTTCCTTGCTTGATATGCTTGAGCTTGGATCTTGCTGTCCAAGATGCGTAGGGGTCACCAAAGGTAGCTTCCAGCCCCTCCCAGAGCTCTTGCAGGGTGGTGGGTGTGCTTGGGAGAGATCTGTACCATGATTGAGCTTGACCAGACAGGAGGGTGCTTGTGAAAAGAACCTTGACTTGCTCACTGGGAAATCTTGAAGGTTGGAGAAGGATGACATTCTCCACAGTGGCCATGAAGTTCCTAAGGTCTTTGGCCAGCCCAGTGAACTTGTCAGGGCTGGGAACCTTGGGCTCTCTTGCTTGGTTGGCTTGGGGCAGGGGAAGAGCTTGATGTTCTTGTTGGTGAAGTTGTTGTTGAAGCTGGTGCTGCTGGTGAAGGACTTGTTCTTGAAGTTGGTGTGTCTGTCTTGAGAGGGCTTGTAATTGGTCCATCAAGGCTTGGAAGGCAGTTGCATCAGGGAAGGTGTTGTTTGGGTCAGACATGATGGCAGAGAGTAGTGGGAGAGGGTGAAGTGAATTATGATGTCAGGAACAGGGCAGGACAAGGCAAGGCATGGTAGACAAGGAACTGAGAGGAGTGATGATTGTATTGGAAACAATAATTCACTTGAGGGATGGGACAGGTCCCCCATCCCCCTTTTATACCTTTTGAGAGTGTTCCTTGTCAAGACTCCAAGAAAGTTCCAGAAAGAGCAATTAGTAATACAATGATACCAATGATACCAATGACAACAAGACAAGTCAGGAAACCAAAGAAGGTTCCAGAAGGTTCCATGAAGGAATGTTCTAGAAGGTTCCAGAGGTTTCCAGAGGGTGATTCATAACAGAGGGGAAAGGGAAGGGCACCCCCAAGGGTGAGCAAGCATAGCAAGCGACCAAGGGCAAGTGGGTAAAGAGAGCTTGTTTTAGACAGGGACTGGCAAATTGGAGTGAGAGAGTGCCTTTTTCAATAAGAAAACTCTGCCCAATTTATACTCCTGCAGGGAGGGTGACCAGTTTTCCTGTTTTGCCTATCTGAACAAGTTGCAAACTGCTCCAGACAGGACTTTGCTCTGGGGAGGCATTGTAAACCCCTTCCCACAGAGGGAGGGTGATTTGAAATATTCAGAGCATTTCAAATCAACCAAGCTCTGTGTGGAGCCCAGTGTGCAAGCTCTGGTCTCCCCACAGAGAGGGGAAAATGACTTGAAATCTTCAGGAGCATTTCAAATCAACCAAGGTCTGTCCAGAGGTCTGTGTCCAGTGACCAGTCTTCCCACAGAGGAAAGATGATTTGAAATCATCAGGGGCATTTCAAATCAACCAGTCCCTGGTTCAACATTGGTTCAGACAACAGTCAGCTGACCTGGAGCTGCTGTGAGCTGCCCTAGTTCAACATTTCTCTGAACCCATTGAGTGTGATTCTAATCGCATTGTCCTCGCCGGCGAAGCCTTGGAAAGCAAAGCTAGAATCACTGCCGTCTTCACCTAACTCTTTTCGTTGGATTCAGATTAGGCCTTTCAGCTTACCTGACTTAGTGTAAGTCCCATCAGCAGTGGCGACGAGGCTGCTGTTGACATAGGAAGCTGGCTTCCTAGGCTCAAATCTTGCAAACTGCTTCAGACAGGACTTGCTTTGGGGAGGTATTGTAAACCGCTTCCCACAGAGGGAGGGTGATTTGAAATATTCAGAGCATTTCAAATCAACCAAGCTCTGAGTGGAGCCCTGTGTGCAACTGGTCTCCCCACAGAGAGGGAAAATGATTTGAAATCTTCAGGAGCATTTCCCGCGGTCGTCATAGGAAGCTGGCTTCCTAGGCTCAAATCTAAACAGTTCCCACCTCAGTTATTCATGCCCATCTGTCTCTCAGTGCTGGATGCAGCGCTGGAAGGGTGGGCCAGTCACATGTGACTGGAAGAGGTAGGACCAGTCAGATGTGGCTGGTGTGGACAGAGCTCCATTTCTGAGGTCTGGGGACAGACCATGGAAAGGACAAAATCAAATAGAGAAGACACAAAGCGGACATAGTACATAGTAAATACACTATCTTTAATTAATCTGAAATATGTGATGAGCAGATGCAATGTTGCAGTTGTCAGCTGTTCAAGTCTCCTGCTGTGCCACAAAGGTTTTCCATTTTGCTCAACTCTTTGGTTGGGGTTCTGCTCGTATGTGTGTGCCTTTTGAGGAAGTCCACAGAGGCACCTTAGCTTCCTTACTGTAACAGCAAGTCGCTCTTGCGAGGCCTGGGCTGCCTGGTGTGCACTGTGCAGCGCTGGCTGGGTCCAACAACAAAACTCCGTTACAGTGAAGGACAAGGCCTCATCTACTTAGCGACCACAAATATTATTTTCGAAAGGAAACAATCCCACCAAAGTGAGTTTGGTTCAGGGTTTGACTAGTTTTGTTTTTTTTCCTTTTTTCTTTCCTTTTTTCTCCTCTCCCTGTGTTAGGCGGAACAGCATAGACTGTGCACACCCTGAGTTTTCTCCCATACACACACACACCTGTGGTTTCCATTCCACTCTGAGTCTCAGGGCGTCCCCGACGTCAAAGCAGTAAGCCCACATTCCTTAAAGGCCTTGGTGCGATTTTACGCACATTGGGGATGTGGAATACTTTTGGAGAAAAAAGATAGCCGAGCCTTAAAGCAAAAGAGCTTTTCTGCCATTTAGGCTGCTCTTTGACTCTTTTTTAGTGGCAGTATGCAGAAATTTGATATGGTATACTTTCCTATGGCGGCTGCCAGCAGGGAGACTGCTGATTGGCTGCGCACATCTTGGTTGTTCAAACTTCAACCCGCTGTCCTCCAACCCCCAATATTTTTCAGCACCAAATCCAATTTTTCCCAGTGCAAGCGTTTCATCTTGTGAATAGTATTCTTTATTGGAAGTAAATCAGAAAAATTTCGTACAAGAGATAGAAGAATACCCGTCACAGCACCACGAAACAAAAATGAAGAAACAAATGGATTGTTCACTTTCGAAAACAAAAAATCAGAAGAAATACGATCCAGTGTCCCGGAGTTTTTGCCAATTTGGTAACGGTTTGGAACGACTGCTGCACTGTTGAAACAACGTGCCGCTACCAGGACAGTTGCTGTTTGCTGACTGCAGCTGCTTCAGTACTGCATGTATTGCGACTGAAGTAGTACGAGGAGAACGCCCTTTCAATTATCAACAACAACGTTTGTTTGTGAAGTCTTTTTTGTTTTTTTTTTTTCTTTTTTTCTTTCGAGGCTTAAAAAATTGGGCAAGGCGCACCGGCACTCTCTGAGAGTCTGCGACGGGCGGAAGCGGACCACGGCCGTTCCACGTAACAGGCCGCTGGCCGCATGAGTTGTTTGTCTCCCACTTTTTTTCTTCTCTCCCTTTTTGTTTGCGTTGTCTTCAATTGGCTTCGACTGGACTGACCGGACAAGCTTTTCTTTCGAGCATATATGCAAGGGCAATCCCGCCATGCCCTCAATGCACATCCGCATGCGCCAAGGAAAAGTAGAATTTGCGCCTCCACGACTTCCAATCTGGGCGTTGGCCGCACGAGATGCGTTGTCTTTTGTCTCACTCCCTCGGGCGGGCGGCGGTCCAGGCCCTGCTTGCTGCATGCACACTTTGGAATTGCCGCATACGAAAAAGCCAAAGTCGGCAAGTGCGTGCCTGTCTCCCTGTCCCGCGGCCTCCAATGCAATCCAAGCTGGAACAACCAAATCCGGCCAAATGAGACAGAACAGCAGGAGAGAAGCAGAAGATGGAGGAACCAGGCCGAGAGGAACGCACAGAAGAAGCACAGACAGCAGACAGACCGACTGACAGACAGACAGACAGACGCTCACTCACTCCTCTCACTCCAACACACCAATGCAGGGTATATAGCAACAACCCACCAAAGTCGAAAAGCATTTTCCTTTCACCCCACAACACCGCCCGCAACCACCACCCGCACACCCGCTACCCCCACCACCGTAGTAACCCTACGCAGCCGACAACCTTCAGCCATGCGCACCTTCTTCGCCGCCTCCTCCTTGGCGCTCCTTGCTGCCGCCATCCCCGCGATGGCCCAAACTCAGACGTCTTGTGGGTATCTTTCAGCCCTCCGAACAAAAACCTGGAGCTCGTCATCTAACACTGCACACTCTATCTCTCTCTCCTCTCCATTGTAGATAACCTGGTTTCCCAATCGCACTGCTCCAACACCATGTCCCAGATTCAGTGGGATATCGTGCCCGTGCCGAAGGACGAAATCGGCCTTCCGCTGCTCACCTTCATGTTCACTCCGACCACTGCCGGCGCAACAATCGGAACTCCAACCAGCTTCCAGCCGTCGCAAGGGACTGTGAACGGTAACACATTCACCATCCAAACTATCAACGACGGCGTAAGTTTTACTCGGAGCACTCCTTTTTGGTTGCGTTTTTTGCATCATGTTGACTGTTGTGTCCATCTCTCTCGCTGCAGCCGAAACTTGGCTTTGTTCTGAGCGGCATCGGCTGCGACGCCGCCGCAGGAACATTCAACGGCTTTGCGCTCGCTATCACCGGAACTGTCAAGGACATCAACACGGGCAACACCGTCCCTGTCACCATCACCGGTGACGCCTTTGTCGGCACGGCTGCAGGTGCAGGTGGTGCTGCTGGTGGTGGTGGCGCCGCGACGACCACCACGGCTGCCCCAGCGCCCACTGGCAATGGAGGAGGCAACGGCGGTGTCGTCACTGTGACCGTGACGTCCACTGGTGAGTCAGTCACATTTTCGCCGTCTTTCGTGCGATGAAGGAGGAAGAACTAACCTCCTCTCCTCCCTCCAGTTCTCGTCACCGTCACCGCCGGACAACCGACGCCAACACCAACACCAACCACCGCTGCAAACGGAGGAGGCGCCGCAGCCAACGGAGGAGGCGCCGCCGCCGCCACCGGCCTCGGCGTGTACACCCTGACCACCAAGATCGGCAACTGCTGGGGCAACCCGGCGACTGCGATTGTCAGCACCACGATCTCGATCAACGGCCACCAGCCGATGGGAGACGCCGACGGCGGCCTGGCCAACATTCAGATGACCTTTGGCGGCGCCGGCGCGGTCACGGCCCCGCAGACGTGGAACGTGGCAAACAGCCAGACGTCCGGATCCACCTGGTCGTTCGACGTCCAGGACGACCAGCCCAACGTCGGCGGCTCGTTCCAATTTGCCGGCGCAACCTGCACCAACGGCGCCCTGTCGCCTGTCCCCGTTGTGTCCGCTACCGGCACGTTCCTTACGGGCGGATCCCCGGTTACCATCATCCTGCAGTAAAGACTAAAGTGGAGGGACTGACGGACACAAGATCATACATAAAGAATCGCCCATCGCTTTTTTTACCCCCCTCCTTTCTGCCTTTTCCCGCTCACCCTTCGCACAAACTTTTCTCTCCCGCCCCCTTACTTTTCTACCCGGCTGGTCCCGGTCGGGTGCCTGGCTTGCTGTGGCCCGTACATGTTCAGTCCGTTTCGTTTCCCTTTTTCTCCCCAGCTTTCTCCTCCGTCTTCTAAATTTTTGCAGCGGTTGGGGGGGAGGGGGTGCGTGATATCGAATAAACTCGAGTTCTGCGCCTATTCTGCGTGCGTTAAGGTTGAAGTTCTGTTTTTGGATATATTGCGACATGGCTTCATTTGCCGTCCATGCGACGGGCATTGTGACCGAGTGGAGTGTTTGTGCTCAGCCCCAGCCAATGCGGCTTTGGGGTCCCGTGTCTTCCATCAGTATTTATATTGAACTTGATGCCCAGCCACTACCACTCACAAACAACGCCAATCGAAAAGGTAAATGTACTGTATGGGGCAAAAGATCAGAGCAACAACTGAGATAAGCGGGGGGTTGGAAAACAACAACAAGGGGAGCAAAGAAAAGAACCGCCATGCGCGCTTCTAAACAGGCCTCCAATTCCACTCCCGTTCCCCTTTTCCCCTTCCCCACTTCCCCCATTCAAATCCCGTGGGGCGCGGGGAACCCGTCGCTGTCAATAAGCTGCAGCACCTCCAGGATCGGCGCGGCCACCTCAAACGAAAACAACCCGCGGTCCGCCTCCTCCCTCCCGCCGCTGCCGTGCTGTGCGCCGGCGGCCATCCCCGGCAGCCCGTCCTCGCCGGCCCGCGCCGACGACGCCGCCGCGGCCGCTGCGGACCCGGGCGCCAGCGTCGCGAGCACCTTTTCCAGGTTCGCCGACGCCCCGCCCTTCTTGAGCACGCGCGGGCGCACGTCGGCCTCGACCACCAGCGTCGTCCAGTGCTCGTCGTACGCGTGGATGCCCAGGATGCACTGCGCGTTGACGGCCGCCTCCATCACAATCTCGCCGCCGCCTGCTGCTGCTGCTGCTGCGGCCGCGCCCGCGGCGGCGGCGGCGGGGGACCCCGCGGGCGGCCGGCGGCGCGCGATGGGCAGCAGGACAAAGAACGGCGGCAGCCGCTCCCGGAGCGAGATCCAGGTGCCTGCGACGCGGAGCGCGGTGGTGGTCGGGGCCGAGTGGGCCGGGTGGGTGCGCGGGGTCGGGAGGCGGGTGGTCAGCAGCACCGAGGTGGAGAGGACGGTGGGCGCGGTGGCGTTTGAGCCGGGCAGGCGCGGGGGCAGGCGCAGGCGGGCGAGGATGCACGAGACGCGGGAAATGTTGACAAAGTACATGCGCGGCTGCGGCGCGTTGGGGTTCGGCGGGGCACCTTGTTGCGAAGAGGATGATGGTGGGAGCGCCTGCTGCTGCCCCGGAGGAAGGATCGGGCTGTTGGGCGCCAGCCGCTGCACGGCGGCCGTCAGCGAGTTCAGGGCGTCCAGAGGCGCCTTGGCGATGGTCGCCGCCGCCGAGCTGGGTTGCGCGCGTTGCGGCGGCGGAGGACCCTCCACGGGGAGGAGCTGGATGATCGAGTGTTTCGGGCGGTTCACGTAGCGGCGAGTCTCGTAGAACGAGTCGGGGAGCACTGGAACGTAGGACGGCAGAACAGGGGCGGTGGCGGACAGTCCGCCTTGGAACCAGTTCTTGCGGGTTTGGCTGCCTCTTCCTCCGCCACCCGACACCGACGGACGAGGCGGAACATCGGGCGGCCTAAACGGCAGTGCCGGCGCACCATCTCCAGAGCCTCCAGATCCGGCCGTGGCGGCGGCGGCGGCGGCAGCCGAACCGGCGCCGTGCTGCTCCTCTTCGCCTTGGTGTTGCTGCGGATGCTGTTGGTCGTCCTCCTCGGTCGGCCAAGGGTCCGTAAAGTCTTGTCCATTGGGGTGCCAAGACTGAGAAGACTGGGAGACCATGCCGACCAGATCGTCCTCGGCAGCGTGGAAATCGTATGCTTCGGCCACCGACGAGTTCGCCTTGCTGTAGTCAAAGTCGTCGCGGTAGCCCACCCAAGGGTCGTCGGCCGCGGGAGGAGGGGGAGGGGCGGAGGTGACGGCGACGAACGGGGCGTGCGGGGACGGGTCCGGCGAGATGAGCAGCGAGCGGCCGAGCGGGGCGATGTTGAATCCTTGGGTGAGGACGCCCATGGAGCCCGGCTGCTCCTGCTGAAGGGGTTGAGCATCCGTGGACGAGTTTGACGTCGTCGTCGTTGTCGTCGCCACGGCGCCGGGAGCGGGCTGAGCACCGCCCCAGGGGTTGTTTGGGTCCATAATTTACTGAATGAGAAGTTCCTTTGGCTTGTTTTTGTTTGCTTTGCTTTGCTGTGATGTTTGCTGTCAACCTGCCCCATCCAAGATACATATAAATGTGTGCAAGCTTGTGGGTTCCGTTTTGGCGCGCTTCCACACCCACACGGATCGATCAAAAACATGTACAAAAATTCGCCGGCGATATTTATATAACAGTTGAGGGGTGTGAGTGGGTGGTGGGTGTGTGAGCGTGTGTGTGTGTGTTTTCCATGGGAGAGAGAGAGTGAGAGGGGTTGGTTTTGAGAGAGACTGGCCTCTTGATCCGCTCCCCAAAGAAAATATTTTGGAAGGATTGCCGTCGATGCATGCCCAGTGACGCATACACTAGGCACGCAGCGAGAATAACCCGACACTAAACTGCTTCACCAGCATTGAACGTGCTTTGCTACTTTTTGGGAGAAAAAAAAAAAAAAAAAAAAAAAAAAAAAAAGGAAAAACTAGCCTGCAACAACAACGATAAGATACATCAGTCCCCAAATGAAGTCCCCAATCACCACCCACATCCTCGACACCACGAACGGCGTGCCCGCGTCGGAGGTCGCCGTCTCGCTCGCAATCCTTTCGCCCTCACCGTCCGCTTCGTCGACGGGGGGAGCGGTCGCTCCATCGTGGAAGACCCTGGGAAGCTCGGTGACGAACAGCGACGGCCGCTGCCCTGATCTCCTCCTCCTCGCGAAATCCGACGGCAGCGGACCGTCAGTGATTCCGCTGGTGCCTGGTGCCGTCTACAAGCTGGCATTTGATATCGAAGCGTACTTTAAGAGAAAGGGGCTGCCGTGCTTCTTCACCGCCGCGGAGGTTCGACGTGGAGCGCCGGGACCGTTGCGTGGGGGACCGCCATGAGATAACCTGCTTTCCGTCTACCACTCTCTCTTCCTCCTCCCTCTTCTTGCCATTTATCGCAGATTCAGTTCCGCGTGTCCGATCCACCGGCGGAGCACTATCACGTCCCGCTTCTTGTTAGTCCCTTCTCGTACTCGACGTACCGCGGATCTTAAAAACACATTGATGTAATAAAAAAAAGCAGTTCACCTTGTCAACAAGGTTGTGGTGTTTGGGAAGAAAAGGAAAAAGTTGATCCAAAATGGGCGGCAATCTGTGAGTGACAGGCCACCCCTCCTTCACCGGCGACGACGAATTCCCCCGCTGGCCACAGCCGAGGCTGCAGCGTTCCACCACTTGCGTAGCCCTCTCCGGCCTGCCTTCCCGCCTCTTCCACGCTAGCAGATCTTCAAAGATCTGAAACGATCCCAGTCGAGGAAATCGCCGATCCTGCCCCACGCGATCTGCCCCCTGTCCCTAATTAAATCCTGAATTTTACCTTCAACTAGCAACACCTGGGGCCACCAATCCAAGCAAATGGGCTTCTACGAGTACGGCCTCTCGCCGTTCCAGCAGAAGCTCTTCAAGGGATTCTTCAACCCGGGCGCCTCCAAGTTGATGAAGAGGACCGGCCGCCAGCTCCTCTTTATCGGCCCCCCGTTCGTCCTCTTTTACGGCCTCGCGTCATGGGCGGACAGCAAGTTCGAGCAGAACCACCGGAAGGCGGGCCACAGCTCGGCGGGAGGACACTAAACGGGCAGCATAACAGCCGCGCGAGGCGTTTGGGCGCCTTTCTGCCATATTGTTATGCGTTGGTTGTTTTGGAACGAAAATACACAATTTAACAGAATGTCATCGCCTTTTTCCTCTGTACTATTTTTCGTGCCCCTATCCGCTCTGCGCCGACGAGGATCTCATTCGATGTCGACTATCAACAATAAAGAAACCAAATCCCTGCGGCTCCCTGTCAGCCCGATCAAACATCACCGCCGCCCTCCAGTCAGAAAAGCCCTCCTATCCAACATTAACTTGACACAGCCTCGAGTCCATCATCCTTGGAAAGAAGGCCAGCGTTTTTTTTCTTTTCACATTACTTGCGCGGCGGCGCCCTCATCAGGATCTCGAAAATCGCGCCGCCAACGATCATGAATAGGAGGACGCCGACGAGGATGGGGGCGATGGTGGTGGCGGTCTTGGTGGGCTCCTTCTTCTTTTTCTAAGAGGGAGGAGAAGGATTTTTTGACTGTCAGGCAGGTGAAACGAAAAGTGATTTGATCGATTCGGGGAAAGGGGAAACTATTGGTGGCCCCTGATGCCGAGGTCCTGCCCCAAATCAGGCCCTTTCCTTTACAAACGCGTGGTAACCGGGTGACATACGAATACAGATCACTCAGGAGGAGGAAAAACGCCGCGTGAAAGGTTGTGGAGGAGTATCGATGCGGGGAGGTGGAAGGATCAGGGGAATCTCGTGGGGGCCTCTCTTCTCTCTCTAAGGTCTCTCTCCTTGCGCTTGCGCAGGCGCATCTCGCGTGTTACCTGCAGCTTTACATCTTCGGTGCCCCGTTTGGTGATGTTGTTCTTGTACTGCTCGTTCCGGCGCCGAATTTCCGCGGACTGGGTGGTCATTGTGACAAGAAGGGGCGAGATTTTCTTTTCCGTTCCACTCAACAGCGCCAAAAAAAAAAAAAAAAACCTGCTCGTTTCTTCTCTCAATGACGATTCGTCGCAGCCGCCAGGCGCGAGGCCATCCTAATGCAACGAACTCGGCCTTCGCCGCCAGCTCGAAAATGTCGCACACCGGCTATGCGAAACTGGGACATGACCGCCGCACAAACGTTTGCTGTGATTGCGTTCAAACTGCAATTGGAATCGACAGATTATTCCGGATTCTCACACACTCGCACACTGGCGCACACACTCACTCCCTCACACACACACGCACACACACACACACCACGCTCTATCTGTCTGTCTCTCTCTACCGCATTACTGGAAATACACAAACCTGCTCGCAAGCTGTACTCTTTCTCGCCCACATCTTTCTCCCTGTACATGAGAAACCAATAAGCTGTCGACGGCCATCGAATGTCGAAACAGCGTGTCACAGCTAATCCAGTTCACTCTCTTTCGGGCATTAGAAGAAAATGAGAGTGAGAGCGAGAGAGAGAGAGAGCGAGAGCGAGAGAGAGAGCGAGAGAGAGAGAGAGAGAGAGAGAGAGAGAGAGAGAGAGAGAGAGAGAGAGAGAGAAGCAAGTGAAACACAAAGTTCCACCCGCCGCTTTGGCGACGTCTCTCAATTGGTTTTTTTTTGACATTTCAGCCGACTCGGCACAATTTCTATATTTGTTGATGATTTTTTTTTTTTTTTTTTTTTTTTTTTGGCAATGCAAATCTTTCTTGTCACATGTTGCCCACAACAGACAGACCCACCGACAAGCCACAATCAGATCCGAATTAAAATTTTGTTTGCCTTGAAAGAAAAAAAAAAAAAACAAAAAAAAACACTCAGCTTGCAATAAGAAATGAAGGTGAGGAGAGTGAGCCATCGACGCACGCACGCACGCACGCAACGCACTCTCGTACATAGGAGGTGTCCCCGTGCGCGCGCGCGAGCACGCTTGCGTCCCACCACACACCGACGCGGGTTACACTGATCAATTCCCGCTGCCCTCTTCTGACGGAATCCATCCTCCCTCACCTGGCCAACCCCCCCCCCCCCCACCGCCAACCCTCCACCCCCTCTCTCTTTCTCTCGTTCTGGCGCTCAAGACCAAGGTTCTCGTTTGCGGCGGCGCCGGATACATTGGCTCTCACGTCGTGCGCGAGATCATTCGCAGCCGGTCGGACTCGTTCGAGCTGGTCATCCTCGACAACCTGTCGACTGGTGAGTTTTTGTTTTTTTTGTGCCAGCGGTGGGCCTTCGACGGCAGACAGGGCAAAACGATTGATGGCGGGGGGAGGCCGGAAAAAGAAAGCTTGTTGTAAGCGTGATCTTGAATGGCGACCCCCCGGCCTTCGATCGATCGGGATCGCCTCGCGATCTGGAGCAAGAGACGAACCAACTCCTACTGCGAAAGCTGAAAGCGTGAATCCAACAAAACAGGCCACAAGGAGTCCATCCCCGATGGCGTCCCGCTCGAGGTCGGCGACATCCGGGACATGAACTTTCTCGACGCCGTATTCCTGAAGCACAAGCCGGACCTCGTCGTGGTGAGTTTCGGAGTCGCAGGAAAGGAGGAGGGATCACATCGTCTTGCGGGGGGGGAGGGGGATGATTGTTTGTTTATCACACCGCGTTCCCCCGTTTTGTCCCCAACCTTACTCTCTTTGCGCCGCCCGCCTTCAGCACCTCTGCGCGTCCATCTCCGTCGCCGAGAGCGTCAGGGACCCTCTCATGTACTACGACAACAACGTGTCCGGCACCGTCAACATGATTCGGACGATGGTGAAGCACAACGTCAAGGTAAAAACACCTTTCAAGCCGTTCACAAACGCGCGCGCGCCGGTTCGCTGACACACAACTCTCTGCGATATGCGGTCAGCGCTTTATTTTCTCGTCCACCGCCGCGCTGTTCGGGTACCCAGACAACGACTCTATCAAGGAAGACGACGCAAAGAAGCCGATAAATCCTTACGGCGAGACGAAGCTTGTCGTCGAGAACATGCTCCACTGGTAAGGCCTACCCGATCATCCGAACCCCTTCTCACTCAATGTAAATTAAAAAAAAACTGCAGGTGCGACGAGGCGTACGGCCTCAAGTCGGTGTGCCTGCGGTACTTCAACGCCTGCGGCGCCGACAAAAGCGGCCTGATCGGAGAGGCGCACGACGATGAGACGCACCTGATTCCCCTCGTGCTGCAGGTTCGTCGTCTTTCGCAAAAAAAAAAAAAAATGTCCCCGAGAAACTCTTTTCAGTGAAACTTTTTGTTCAGTGAAACAGCCCAAACTCACCGGAAAAAAACTCAACCCCCCGGAAAACAACAACAGGTCCCACTCGGCCAGCGCCCGCACATCTCCATCTTTGGCACCGACTACCGCACGCCCGACGGCTCCTGCATCCGCGACTACGTCCACGTGACCGACATCGCGACCGCGCACATCCTGTCCGCGGACTACCTGGCCGCAAAGAACCAGAGCAACGCGTTCAACCTCGGCAGCGGACGCGGGTACAGCGTGAGGGAGATTGTGGACGCCGCGCGCCGCGTCACGGGGCACGCTATCCCGGCGCTGGAGAAGGAGCGGTGAGTGGGTGGTTTTTTTTTTGTTTTTTTTTTTTTTTTCTTGATGTGGGCTTTTGACGTTTTTGGAAGGTGGGCTTGTGGGGGTGGAAGCAGGAGGCGAGAGATGGAGGTGTTTGTGAGGCGCGGGCGTGGCCAAAGACAGAGAGACAGAGAAAGAGTGAGAGTGAGAGTGAGAGAAAGGGAGAGAGCCCGCGAGCCAGAGTTCTTACGAAATTCTCGCGTTACTGACGTCTTCCCCCCCAGACGCGGCGGCGACCCCGACCGGCTCGTCGCGTCCTCAGACAAGGCCGAGTCGGTGCTCGGCTGGAAGCGCCAGTACACGACGATCGAGGCGATTATCGAGTCTGCGTGGCAGTGGCACAAGGCACACCCGAAAGGATTCTGATAAGCGGGTTATTAAATAAAAATGTTCAACCCACGTACAAACAGCACCGCCTTGCTATTCTATCCGCAGGCTTTCGTCCTACAGTCAGAGACTCAGAGACTCTCTTTCTATGTCATTCTCTCGTGTCCTTTTGTTTCTATGGACCATCTTGCTGTTCTTCCCCGGACCCATTGGAATCGTTCACCTATGTCCCATCTGGATGCTCCTGGGAATGAATGACGTTCACGGCTTTCCGCATCCGATCGCTCTGTTTCGAATCATGAGCCACGCCTCGTAGTTCTTTTCGCTTCGTCTGTCAGCCACTACCGACGAGAGCGTGCCGTGTTTGATGGACAAAGGAGCGTCGCGTTTGACATTGGGCTTGCAATGCCGACAGCGCTCTGCGGCGAAAACAGGTTTCGGCTGGTTGCGTTCCAACGAAAGAAAGGAGACAGGAAAAGCGGAGGCAGGAGGGAGGGGAGTGCTCGTTGCACGTATTTAACCCTGTAGCACATTATGTGGCCAAACAGCTTCGAGATGCGGCGAGCAAGCAAAGAGATCGTGCATAATTTTCCAAAGCCCAAACGAGAGTGACGGAGAAATAGGACACGGTATGCAGGGCAACAAAAAAGGTGGGGCGACAATCCATAGCAAAGGTCGGACAGAGCCGCCTGCAGACGAATAAATACGCTTTCACAGCCCCCTCTCAGGATCCAAGCGGAGCCACGGGTGTGAGCAGATTTGCGCAGCGGTCGGTCTCCGGCGTGGATCCAGGTCCAGCATCCAGAGAATCAGGCGAAGTGCGTCGGCATTGGAGCGAAATTTCGGAGGTTTGATAATGGCGTTCATCGCCTGTTCCGAAGACGAGAACGGAACTTCACCACACAGCACCGTGTACCTAACGGCTCAGTGAGTGAATAGCTTTTCCACCAGCGAATCGGGAACTTACAGTAAAACTCCCAAGGCCCATACGTCTGTGGGCCGACCTCTATACCTTTCACCTCGAAGGATCTCGGGGGACGCATATTGGATGGTTCCCTGTACGCATCAACAGTAGAAAATAGAAATAAGCAGAGTTGATTCGTAGCCAATCCGTAAATCCTACATGAAACGTATCAAAGAGGTGGTTGGGATTTCCCCGAGGCTCCACCGCGGCAGACCCGAAGTCAATGAGCCTGACATTGTACTCAGCGTCCACAACAATGTTCTGTGGGGAAAACATATATGAAAACACCGAGGATCTCCGCTCCGTGCGCATTGCTCCTCACCTCGTCCTTTATGTCTCGATGGACGACACCGCGGCTGTGAAGATATTTTACTGCTTGTGCTACCTGTCGAAAAACGAGTTTTGATCTTGACTCCGACAGTGACTCTTGTTGCTCGATGCATTCGAATAAATCCATGGACGGACGCCGAACCAATCTGGTCACAAGAGGAAACGTTTTCCCGCGCGAAAGGTTGGGGCGATGCTTGGGCGAAAAAGAAGAGCGACTTGAGGAGCCTGAAGAATCTGGATCCTCCGGGCTTGCGGAGATGCTGGAACGTTCCGCCGCCTTTGCTGTCAGATCAGCTGGGAAAACTGATTCTGGAAGGGGCAGCGATGAGCCGCCGTGCAGCAAATTTGGTGGAACATTGCGATAGACAACAGGAACGACTCGTCCATTGCTAGTTTCTGTCATCCTGCAAGTATCTGCTAGGCCTTCAGTCGGACTGGAAGAGTACTTTACGTTGTGATTTTCCATTATTCGACCTCCAACGCCAACTCCTTTGGAAAATGCTGAAGTTAGTGAATCCGGAGGATGCGTTCGCTCAGAGGCGCTCGAGTTCGCGGGCCTGGCCCACGTTGTTGTAGCGGCCGTTTCGCTATGGCAAACGGATGGATTGGATTGTCCAGTGTTCCAATGAGAACCATGGAGCTCCGTAACGAGGTACGCGTAATGATTGTCGTCATAAAAATCGAGGAATTGAATTATGTTAGGGTGTCTTACCTGGCGGTTTGGTAAGTATTCATCGAAAAGACGAGTAAAATTAAAACTCACGTTTTTTAAAATAAATATCTCCATTGGCACCATGCCCAAGTCTTTATCGCGGGTCCAGGCTGATTGGGGGATGCGACTTTTTAAAATAAACTTAACCGCGACCTCTTTCTGCTCGTCGAACTTTATCGCGCCGCAAACAAAACCGAAACCTCCCGTTCCCAGCTTTGCGCATGTTCGCATGAAACAGACACGGAGTGAGTGGGGATTGTCGATGCAAATTTTTTTTTTTTTTTTTTTTTTTTTTTTCGGCAAGGTTTGGGGTGCACGACGAAAACGGGGAAAGAGAGCAAGCCCGGTCAGACAGCAACACTGTGCAAAGGAAACGAACCTCGGAGGTAATTCGATACTTTTTCGCAAACTCTTCGTTTAGGGGATGGCGCGAAAGTATCTGTTGCGCCATGCTAGTTTCAGGATACATGTGCGTTTCGTGCTCTTCAGGGGGAATCCATATCGTGGGCGTTTTCTTCTCGTCAGCGTTATTCTCGACTGCAGGTGCCATGGAAGGGGGAACTGGCTCATGCGAAGATGGAGATGTGGGTGCAGCAGTCCAGTCGCCCGATTTCGCAAGTGGGATCTGAGGGCCGGTGGGCGAGTCGGGAGTCATCTTCTCCACGGAAGGTTTAATGCAGCGTAATTCTGTGCTGCTTCTCTGCAGTTGTGGCAACGGATGCTGTTGAGCGGATTGTTGGAGGTGGCTTGGAATAAGGTTTACTTGTGCGGCCGCTGGATAACGGCGGGCGAATTCAGCCTCCCGCGGCTCGTGCTGCGGCAGGTGCTGCTGGTGCTGGTGTTGTTGCTGCTGCTGCTGCTGCTGCGGGGGAGGCGGCGGCGGCGGCGGGGTCGGGGGAGACGGGCGGGTCACACTGATTTCTTCTTTTTTGCGGAGAATGGGAGCAGTGCTTGGCTGGTGGACTTCCCACCCCGCCAGACGGTGGTGGATCTGGAGGGAGGGAGGAGGCGGCCGCGGCGGCGCATTGTTGTGCTGCTTGGCAGCCGTCGCGGCCGATTGTGCGGCGGTCAGCAAAGCTTGGCTGGTCGGGCGCTGCGGAGGGGGCTGTTTCTGCAGAGGCAGCGGGCTGCTGTTGCTGCTACTGTGGCACTCGTAGCAGTTGTTGAGCGACGCTGCAACTGCTGCTGCTGCTAGTGCTGCTGATTGTGCTTGTGCTTGTGGCGGTGGTGGTGAAGATGGTGGTGGTGGTGGTGGTGGTGGTGGTGGTAGTGATAGTGGTGCGCTGTTCGCTCCAAGCACGTCGTGCATTTCTCTCTTTCTTTTTTTTTTTTTTTTTTTTTTTTTTTTGGGTGTTTTTCACCAGAACCCAATTTTGTTTCCCTTGTTGACCAGCACCACCAGCAACAAGGTACATACGTAGCAGCAGGCAACGCCTGCGCCTGCTGCTGCTAGTCAATTATTACCAGTAGGTATTTAATCAACTTTCTACACTCGGTTCTTTATCAAGTCAAAGCCAGAAAGACGAGTGCATCACTGCATCCAGTTGTTAAGGGTACTCCCACAAATTCTTTCAAGCGCTGACGGCCCAACCATCCTTGTCGTAATCATGAGGCAACAGTTCGTCAGTGGTTAAGAATGCAGACCGTCAAGGAAAATACCAAGGCTTGGCACAAAAACGTCTTTTGCAGGACCACTTGCGCGCTCCATGTTTGTTTCTTATAACTCAATAGAAGTATTTAAATCAGCGCCCGTTCATTTTCAAAAAAGATTATCCTTTCTAAAGCGTCGAAATCAAAATGCAAGTGCTGTATCAGCCGCTGCGGGAGACCACGAGATCGGTCATCCTTGGCTTTGCAATCGTAAGTCCGTTTCCCCAAACATGAGACGACAAGCTAACAAAGTCCCGAACGCCGATCGAAGGTAGGCTTCATGGAAGAGCACCCGCCGCCTCCAGCAGAGAAACTCTTTCCGTGAAACCGCTCTTGGGTGGCTACCGCGAGGGCGGTTGCGCCTTCGGAGGTCGATCCACGTCCGCCCTCGTCAGCAGCAGGCTCACCGTGTCCGCCTTCCCGGCAGCAGCAGCAAAAATGAGCGGGGTTTCTCCCTGCTTGAAAACCACGCTGTTGGCGTCGCACTTTTCCAAAAAAAGCTGCACCATCTCGACGCGAGGTCGATCGCACCGAACAGCGCATGCGCATCTGGGTCTGCCACGGCATCGGGCAGCGCGCGGACAGAGTTGACGCGATTGTTGAATATGACGGAGAGGAGAGGCAGGATGCCCATCTCGGAGCGGGAGTTGGGGTCCGCGCCGGCTGCCGTGAGCTGCTTGACGACGGAAGCGTGGCCGCGTTCGGCGGCCAGGAAGATGGGTGTGATGCCGCCGACGCCCTCTGTGGTGCGGATGGGAGAGCCCGGGTCCGCGCCGCGTTCGAGCAAGAGGCGGACCACGTCGGTGTGGCCCTGGCCAGCTGGGGATCGTACAGAGCGGTCTCGCCGTTGTCGGCACGGGCATTGACGCCGGCGCCAGCGTCCAGGAGGGCGGCAACGATGACAGGGTCGCCGACATAAGCTGCTCCCATCAGGACCTAGGCACGGATTCCTCGCGTGACGGCGTTCGGGCCGGCACCCCGTTCCAAGAGGAGCCGAACGACTGCGCGATCAAGGGAGCTGGAATTTCCCGAGGCAACGTGCAGGGATGTAAGGCCCATGCCGTCATCGGCGACGTTGACGTTGGCGCCAGCATCGAGCAGGGCCGTCATGAGGTCTAGACGGCCGCTCCTGGTCACGGCAGCGAAAAGTGGTATGGAGAGGCCATCGCCGGTGCACCGGATCGCTGGAGCCCGCTCCACCTCGGCCAAGGAGAAGGCGGACGCAGTCGGGGCTGTTGGCATGGATGGCGGCGATGAGGGGCGACCGTTTTCGAGGAGGAACACCGAGCAGATCATTTGGGTTGTGGTGCACGCCGTTGGGGAGCGGGAGCGGGGCGGGACTTGGAGGGATCCTGAAGATGACGCAGCGAGGGTAGCCTGCTCGGGGCTGTTGTTGTTGTTGTTGCTGTTGTAGGTGATGTTGATGTTGTTCGCACTGGCATTGGTGTTTGCACCACCAGCGAGAAGCTGCTCGACAACCAGGAGCCCTTGACGGCATGCACTGACAAGGGCGGCGGCGGCTTGTTAGCCGTGTCCGCGCTGTTGACGTTGTCTTCTTGGAGAAGGGGCTTTGAAGGCCAGCTTTGACATAACCCTGGGCTCGGTGGCACCACGAGGCCCTCCTTCAATCCCATCGAGACACAATCTTTTTTGAAAATAAACAAACGGCCGCTGGTGGTGTGAAAACGGCAAAAATTGTCAGGCAACAAAACGTCTGCTGGTGATGAACAGCGGTCTCATGGACCGGCCTTTCGTGTCATTTTTAAAAGGTCGAAAAGCAAATATATCAGCTGCTGTAGGATTCGGTCATCCTTGGCCCGTCGCAATCACGCGAAATCCGTTTTCGGAAGGACAAATGACAAGCTCATGAAAATTCCGCTTGACCAGTCGAAGATAGGCTTCACCGAAGAGCACCCGCCGCCTCCAACAGGGAAATAATTTCCGTGAAACCGCTCTGCATGGCTACAGTGAGAGCGGTTGCACCGTCTGACGTCCGCCGGAAGTTCAGATCCACGTCCGCCCTCGTCAGAAGCAGCCTCACCATGTCCACTTTCCCAGCGACTGTGGCAAAGATGAGCGGGGTTTCTCCGAGCTCCAAATGCACCCTGTTGACGTCGCACTTTTCCAAAAAAAGGCGCACCATCTCGACGCGGTCCAGTTCGATCGCAATGATCAGCGCATCGGCGGCATCCGGGTCCGCGCCGGCTTCGAGCAGCGCGCGGACAGAGTCGATGCGGTCCCCGAGTACAGCGGGGGCAAGCGGCGGTACACCCGCTTCAGAGAGGGCGTTCGGGTCTGCGCCGGCTGCCGTGAGCTGCTTGATAATGGTAGCGTAGCCGCGACCGGCGGCGAGGAAGATTGGTGTCACGCCGCCAACTCCCTCTGCAGTGCGCTTTGGAGCGTTCGGATCTGCGCCCCGCCCCAGCAGGAGGGGGACCACGTCCGTTCGGTTAGCGCCAACTGCTTGGTAAAGGGCCGTCTCGCCGTTCTCTGCATGGGCGTTCACGTCGGCACCGGCGTCGAGAAGGGCGGCAACGATAAAAGGGTCGCCGACATGCGCTGCGCCCATGAGGACCGAGCCACTGATCCCTCGCGTGACGGCGTTCGGGTTGGCGCCTCGTTCCAAGAGGAGCCGAACGACGTCGCGGTCAAGGGAGCTGGGATATCCAGAAGCAACGTGCAAGGCTGTAACGCCCATGCCGTCATCAGCGACGTTCACGTTGGCGCCAGCATCGAGCAGGGACGCCACAATGTCTCGACGGCCGCCCCTGATCACGGTGGCAATAAGCGGAATGCGGAGGCCATCGCCCGCGCAGGCCGGATCGCTGGAGCCGTTCGGATCGGCTCTACCTCGGGCAAGGAGGAGGCGGACGCAGTCGGGGATGTTGGCATGGATGGCAGCGATGAGGGGCGACCGTTTTCGAGGAGGAACACCGGCCAGATCGTTTGGGTTGGCGCCGTGCTCAATGAGGAGGGCGGCGATCTCGGCGTGCCCTCCTGCGCACGCAGCGTACAGAGGGGTGCATTGGTGGTGCACGCCATTGGGGAGTGGGAGAGGGAGCGGGAGAGATCCTGAAGCTGACGCAGCGAGTGTGTGCTGCTCGGTGCTGTTGTTGTTGTTGTTGTTGTTGTTGTTGTTGTCGTCGTCGTAGGTAATGTTGATGTTGTTCGCGCTGGCATTGGTGTCGGCGCCGGCGGCGAGAAGCTGCTCGACAACGAGAAGCTGGCCTTGAAGGCAAGCGTTGACAAGGGCGGCGGCGTTGTTGGCGGCGGCGGTGTTGTCGTCCATCGAAGCTTTGTGGCGCTATGACGTTTGCAAAACAACACGAAAGAATCAATGAAAAAAAAATTTAAAAAAAAGAGAAAAAAAAAAAAATAGGCAAACCAAATCGAGACACAACGAAACGGCGGTCTTGGCGTTGTCTCGCGCTTTTTTCTGTCGCAGACAAAAAAAAAGGCCGCGTCTTCTTCCACTACCTAAAAAAAAAAAAAAAAAGTGGCGAATTGTCGTGCGAGGCCTCTCCCTACCCAGTCATCTCACCCTCCCACAAGCACAAAAAGGCCCAAACCACCACAAACCACGAACAACGAATGAAGGTCCCCCGCCGCCGCAACCCAGGCCGCATGCCGCCATCTCCCGCTCGCCAGCTTGCCCTCGTTGGCCTCCTCTGCTGCTGCTGCTGCTTTATACTCTCTTGTTCCGCTGCGTTAGCCCAAGGGGCATCGCTGGCATCCTCACCACTTCTCCGTTCGCAAAGGCCAACCCAGCCCTTTCACAACAGGGTCAATTTCTGCACAAGAGCGAAACGGATGTGTCTCACGTTGCAGGAGAGCCATTCGGCTGGACTGACCAGCGGCTTCTCTTCAGGCGCACCAACGGTGGCTCGAGCTCCTCTTCTGCCACTGGCCCGACCTCGGGATCGTTGACTCAACCTTTGCTTTCCCCATCAGCCGCTTGGGCTGGTACCAGCTCTTCCTCCTCGTCTACCGGCCAGGGTCTGTTAGGTCCACAGAGTAAGTCCCTCAACCCGGGAAGAACTTCGCTTACTAGCGTTAGCACAGATCCAGGGCAGTCCCGGCTGAATGCTGTGAGCAACAGTGTGAGACGCTTGGCTACATACGGTAATGTCAGTAGCAACGGCGGGACTTGGCGCTGGACTGTCGACTATCGGTAACATTTTCGCTTCCGTCTCGTTTCCTCCTTTCCTTTATTGTCATCTGGCAGCTTCTATTGTCATTGCGCGCTAATTCAATTTGAACTCTGAGCAACTTCCCTCGCAGCCTCCGGTAGCGGCAACCCAACTTCGCCTGGGACTGCAGCAGGAGCCGCGGCTGCATGGTCAGTCTTGGCGGCTGGAGGCAGTTCTCTAGCCACTCACATGGATGGAGGAGAACGAGGAGGTAAGTTGCGGCAGCAACTTGCGAGTTTAATGACAATTTTATATTCAGAGCACGTTCAAAATGGCGTGAACGCTGGCCTCAGCGTCCCAGTTGCCGCTGGCGGTACTGTTTTTCATTAGTTCGAGAGAAGAGGTGTGCCACAACTAACGTCTGCTTCGTTCCAATTTCAGCCGCTGCATTGAACGCTGCTCCTTTGCAAACAGCCGCTGTCACCGCTGCAACAAATGTGATCGGATATGGTTCCGGCCAGGCGGCAAACGGGAAGAAAGGGAAAAGTGGTCAAGGAAGTAGTCTATGTACTATTTTGCGTCGATCTCTGGACGAGATGTCTTTGTACCGTCGAGACAAGTCGTCTTGTAAATTGCAACCGATGGGTGCGAAGGGAGAAAGTCGTAGCATCAGCAAGACCGCTGCCAAATCGGATCGATCAACCCCAAGAAGTGCGACGCCGCAGCAAAAGAGTTCTCCTCGCGGTGCACAATCGAAGACTGCCGCAAAGAAGTCCCAACGGCAGGTCGTCCCAGGCGCCAAACAGAATGGCGGAAGCAAGCAAAAAACCGCAAAGGGCACCACAGCTCAAAGTCAAGGGTTCCAAAGCATCCGCCAAGTTCTCCCTGAAAATTGCTCGAAAGCAAGGGAAGTCCTCAGCAGCTATGAAACGTCAAGCACTGCCGAAGAGCACGAACAAGAAAGCTGGCGTGCGCGCGGGCGGACTTGCAACGAAAATGTCGAAAAAAGCTGGCCAAGCAGTCACTGCGAAGGGGAAGCGTCATTTGACTAAGTGGACGCCAGCGAAATCTGCCAAGCAGAGAAAGTCATCAACGCCAAAAACTGTCAAGTCGACTGCCAAGATCGTCAAGCAGATGCCAAAGTATGTCAGGCCATCTGCCAAGACTGTCAACCAGAAGAAGTCACCGATATCAAAGAAAGCGAATCCATCTTCCAAGATTGTGAAGCAGAAAATGGCACCCACACAAAAGCCGTCTGCCAAGAAGGGAGGAGCAAACGTAAAGGGATCGAGCCGGAAGAAGGGGAAGTAGAAAACTCCCAGGGAAACTCTTAAATTGGTGGTCGCTTATTCATTTCATACTTGGTTGCTTCCTCAGCTGCATGGGCTCGTCTTTTTGTTGTTTGTTAGACGGAAGGAAGGATGTAACTATATAAATGAATTGTTTTGGAGGCGCCCGCAGCCACCCGTCCTGGTTCCATCCCCTGCCCAACTGGGATTTTCTTTCAGCGTTGTTGACCGTCTTCTCGCACCCGCAAATAGTTGTCCTTCGGGAACGTGTCGTGCTGACAATCGCGTCCCGTCCCTCGTACCAGTCCACAATGAGTTGCTTATGACATGTTTTTTCAGTCACCAAAAGTTGCAGGACCTGTAATTTGGACCTGCTCAAAGAAAAAGCAACGAGTTTTTCAGCTTGTGCATATCTGGTTTGAAGCTCATCAGAACTGATTCATTGCTTTTGAAATGAAATCACGAATCCTCCAACAATCCCTAATTTGTGTTTTAAGTTTGCAACCATGCCATCTCTAGAAGACTCTAGCACATTGACGATTTTCATTGTGGAGCTTCGAAGGTTTGACACCCTGCTAGTTAATCTTCAACCCAAACAAAAACAGCACAAATCCAATTACAGCAATATCCCGAAAACTTTTGTGAGCAACCCAATCTTCTTTTGAAATCAAGCGCAAAACAAGTTGGAATCAAGGCGGAACAGACGGAACTCAGTAAGGATCAGCGGATTTCCATTAAATCCGCAATCCGAGCTTATCCTATCTGCAGCACGGTTAGGGATAAGTAAAATTTGCTTACCTAGGACATGGTCGGGATAAGGATAACAGCCTGCTTATCCTGAACATGCAGTTTGCCTTGCAGTTAAGGCGCTTGCCTAATTAACTCCAGGTTAACGGGTCAATTCAGCTCAGTTAATGTTTAAACCGAGCAGCAGATAAGGGTTTTTTGGCATTTACAGTTACGGTTCGGTAATGGTTGAGCTCTTGCTGCTGCGGTTAGCATTCGGTTAAGGAGGTCAGGATAAAGTGCTGTTTCGGTTAAGCAGTTTTTATCTTATCCTTCCCTAACCACCGCTGATCCTTAGAACTCCGTCGTGACTCAGTCCGCCTGAGTGGAGGACAGTCCCAGAGACAGACCCATCACCCGACGAAGCCGGAAACAGAGTGACCGAAAATGCGTGGAATTTGCGCTGGTCAGTCCCCACCCCCCCTTTCCTCGCAACATGTTTTTGGCTTGGTTTCATATGTTGCAGATATGATAGCGGACCGCGCACAGATGCCGTGCTAGACATGCCTCTCGGCGCTTGCGCATGCCTTTTCGTAAGTCAGCCAAGTCACTGCATCCGTTCCAGTTCGTATTTGGACTCTTCGGGGGGGGGGGGGGGGGGGGTCCACGAATGCCGCCATCGTGTGACTGACTGACTGTCAACGCACACTGCGCGGCGGCGCGTGCAAACAAAAAGTGGAAAGTTTTTCGTTTGCTCTCTCTCTCTCTCTCTCTCTCTCTCTCTCTCTCTCTCTCTCTCTCTCTCTCTCTCTCTCTCTCTCTGTTTTTCCCTCTGTCTCTGTCAGTGACGGTCTCTCTGGTCTGCTCCTCTTCATATTGCATGAATTTTTGTTTATTTGTCCCTCTGTTTTGGTATCCACACCGACAGAGAGACACGCCGGCACACCTCTTGTTGTTGCCACCCCAGGCTTGTCGGATCAGGCACCACCACCAACCACCAACCACCAACCACGAACCTTCTACGCTCGCTTGCTCGCGAGTTAGCAAAGACCAGAAAGAGGGGGAGGTAGGAGGAGGAAGGAGGGAGGAGGAAGAAGAAGAGGAGGAGGACGAGGAGGACGAGGAGGACGAGGAGGACGAGGCAGCGACCGTGACGCATCCACGACGTATTTTTCGGCGGTGGCCCTCGTTCGTTTGTGCGTGTTGGCGGTCGGCGCCCAGGCACCAACGCACAGCACAGCAGCCCACATGCTTGAGCCGACGTGGACGGCGTCCTCGACTCAGACCCCTACAAAGCTACTACTAGTATCGGCCCCGCCGCCGCCACTACCGCCGCTACCGCACCCAAAACCACCATCGCTCTCGCTGTCGCAGACGCCGCCACAGCCCTCGCAGTTGACTTTACGCGGCACCGAGAATCCCTCTGCTGACGCCGCCGCCAGCACCCCGCCCCCACCGGCCCCGGCCCGCCGCGTCGCCGCCGCCGCCAGCTCCACCCGGTCGCTCGCGCGCTTGGAGGACTCGTTGTCCGGGGACAGCGTTTGGGGCAGCGCCGTCGCCGAGACCGGAGCGGCGGAAGCCAGGCGACCCCTGATCCGGGCAGATTCGTCGACAAATCTTCTCTCTTCGTTCCACGCAGCGTCATCGGCGGCGGCGCCGGAAGCCGACGACCACGACGACAGCGACGACGACGACAAAGCAACACGACCACCCCCGCCCTCCTCCCCCCCCGCACCGACGACAAACTGGCCCATGTATTCCGAAATGCAGCACCTGCTGTCGACGGAAACCCTGCGCTTCGCGGTGCTGTGCGCCCTCTGGTACACGTCGTCCACCGTCACCAACAACATTGGGAAGCAGCTGCTCGGCTTGTTCAACTTCCCCGTCACCCTGACGTGGGTGCAGTTTGGGTTCGTGGCCGCCATGTCGCTGGCCACCGGGATGCTGGTAACTCCAAAGGCGGCGGCGGCCGGGTTTGGCAGAATACGCATGCCCTCCGTCGACGTGATCAGGCTGATGGCACCGCTCAGCGGATTCCTGATCTTGGGCCATGTCTTCGGCACCATGGCGATCGCGCGGGTGCCAGTCAGTTTTGTCCACACCATCAAGGTAAAAGTGATGTCCTCTCAACCCCGCTTCATCTAATCTCCGCTCTGCCCTCCCCAAACGGCTCTTCACCGTCCTCTCGACCCGCAAATCACCAAAAAGGCCTTATCCCCGCTTTTCACAGTCCTGGTCTACAGATTCTCCTACAAGATCCGCTACACCCGCAAGGTCTACATCGCGCTCCTCCCTCTCACCCTCGGGGTCATGATCTTCTGCTCCAACAAAGTCACCTTCAACGTTCTCGGCTTCCTGTTTGCCGTCGGCTCTACCGTCATCTTTGTCCTCCAAAACATCCTCACCAAGCGCCTATTCATCTCCCACACCAGCCGGCCGGGGCACCCGCCATCGAAAAAACTCGACAAACTCAACATGCTGTTTGTCTCGTCGGCCCTGGCCTTCCTCCTGATGGCCCCGCTGTGGTTCTACGCCGACGGCCACGCCCTCTTTTTCAGCAACCCCACCGTTGCCGCGGCCGACACCACCGCCGACGACACGCCGCCGTCGCCATCGCCCCCGTCGGCGGACCACCACCACCACCCCGCGAGTGCGGCGCCGCGCATCACGGGCACCGCGCCGCAGATCCTCCTCCTCTTCCTGGTCAACGGCACGACGCACTACACGCAAGCGGTGCTCGCGTTCTGGATCCTGTCGCTGGTGTCGCCGATCACGTACACGGTGGCCTCGCTGCTGAAGCGCATCGTGGTCATTTGCGCGTCGATCCTGTGGGCCGGCGGCGAGCTGCGCGGCGCCGCGGGCCTCGGCGTCGCCATGACCGCGCTGGGCCTGTGGATGTACGACCGCGCAAAGGAGGACGTCGGGAGGGGCGAGGACGAGCTCGTGTTCAAGACGGAGCGCGCAGAGTGGGAGAAGAGCGGCGTGCTGCCCATGGTCGCGACCCCGCAGCAGATGTCGCAGTCGTCGCTATCTGCGCACGCGGGCGTCGGTGCCGGCGGCGCAGGAGGGCAGAGAGAGGGTGACGAGAGCTTCGCGTCCCTCAGCAAGGAAAAGTGAGGGGGGGGCGGGCGGCTTTTCTATTTCGTTTTATTGTTCCTCGTGTTTCTTTTTTTTTTTTTTTTTTTTTGTTCTTTGTTTTTTCCGGATCTAAGCGGAGGTGAGCGAGAGAGAGAGAGAGAAAGCTGGACCGCCCTCGTACCAACGGAGACAATAATAGGACACGCCCTGGTTTTTAAAGAGCATAGCTTCGAACACCATTTACTTCAAGGGAAAGGACTCCCAGCGACAATTTTCGGCACTAAACCCAGCCAGGACCCATCACTCCAAACTCCGATGAGCAGGCTTAAGTCTGGTGAGGACATTGACGTCCGTCTTTCTCCATATTCTATCATCAGCAGGGTCGGTTGTCTTTGGCGCGTCTCGTGATCGTGCCCCCAGCATGTGGATGTGTCGGCGGCGGTGATGCACCTCCTCTCCAACAGGCACGCCAACAAAATGCTTTGTGTTTGTGTTGCAATCCCACCTGTCTTTCCCTTCTCTCCTTTTTTTCTTCAAGGTTGTGGGCTGCGACGTTTCCGTCAATCAACTCAATTCCTCACCGGTGCCCAGTCTGCATTCCGGTCCGAAAAGGCGCTGCCACGGCGAACACAAAAGAGCAGCGCTTCGAGAAAGAAAATGTTGAAGAGACCTTCCAGCAACAAGAACCGCAGATAGAACCCAACGTCTTAAAAAAGATACGGGCGGCCAAAGATTTGTGAAAGAACGAGAGGATAAAAACACCGCAGGAGCGACAGCATCTCGGACGGCAGCAGTGATCCGCTCGAGCGCTGTGGCGGTACACACTTACAGCAAACCCCACACGGGGACAAAACCAAGCAGGAATAAATGGAGAGGGGAACGAGAGGATGAAGGATACCAAACCGCATCGCGCTGGAGGTCGTTAAGGCCACTATACTGCCGGCGCAAGGGTCAAAAGGAATACGGAATAAAGGGGCCAACGCCAAATGATGAGAACAGTAGGAAAAAAAAAAGAAAAAAAAAAAAAGGAATGAAGGAACCAAGGCGAAAAGGGACAGATAATACTAGTGTCTACAACAACTAATGGGCACTCTCAGCATCTTTGCTGCCGCACCACGCAAACATCTTCTTCCACAAATTCTTCTTGCGCGGCTTCTTTCCAGGACCAGATCCTTTCAGGACGGGGGTTTCCTTCTTGGGGGACGAAGCTTGCGCCAACGCAGATGGTCCGGCCGCGGAATGGCCCGCTACCTCTGAGTGAGACTGCACTGTATGTCCCAATGGTTGTGGCTGGTATTGCTGGATTTGCTGCTGTTGGAGAAGCTGTTGCTGCATTGTGAGGGACACTGCGTGAGGATTTCCCGATGGCGCTGGGGAGGACGATGACAATCCGTTGGGATTGGCAACAGCTGGGCTAGAGAGACTCATTTGGATGTGGGGTGAGCCTGGAGAGCGACCAGGAGTTCCACCTTGCTGGGCAGAGAGGACTCTCGCGGAAGGATTCGCAAGAACGCCTCCCGAACCAACCCCATTCATTGGAATAGGGGAAGGAGCATTCGAATACGAGGCTGAATTCTGCTGCAGTTGCGCAGCCTGCTGTTGAGCGGCGGCGGCAGCAGCAGCATGGCGGGCAGCGCGTTCGCGCTCACGAACTTCGCGATCCAGCTCTCTCTGCCTCTCCTTCTCCTTGCGCTGTATATCCATGGCGATCATCCAGTCGAACACGCCGTCGTCAACATCGCCATTACGGGCCAGCACTGAAAAACAATCAGATTTGACGGCCTCAACACACATTCCACACAAACCTTTGTTCATTAAACCTCTCAGGTAGTCGTAGTCTGGCTGCTCTTCAAATTTCAATTCGCGGGCGTACTTGAGATACATCGCAAACTCTTCAGGGTAGCCATCAGCTAGGTCTTTGATGGCAGTGGTCTGTTTCTTTTCGCCAATTTTTTCGTACTTCTGCTTATTGGTGGCTGCCTTAAGGCCTTGCCAGGGAAGCGAGCCACGAAGGAAGTACATGAAAACATGGCCCAAAGACTCGAGATCGTCACGGCGAGATTGTTCGCGCCCCAAATGCGTGTTGATACTCATATAACGAGCCGTACCGCTAAGGCTTTTCTTCTCACGGTAGGGAATGTGAGTTTTCGTCTTCGGGTCCCGGTACAACTTCGCCATGCCAAAGTCTACCATGTAAATTTGCGAGGCTGGGTGTGGATTCTGCGGTGAGTGGTTCGAAACGACGCCGTACGGGTCTGAATGCAAATGCAACTGATTAGCTTGACGGGGATGTGACGAGCTGCCCAACCTGGGTTGTTTCCGGCGTTGGCAGCAAGCTCGCTGTGTCGTGGGAGTCGGCCGATTAGGAAATTGTCCGGCTTGATGTCGCGATAAATAAGATTTTTCTCGTGGACTGTTTGTACTCGTGTAATCTATCATTTCTCTTTAGATCAGCACATGGTCAAAAACGAATTTACCATTTGCTTAGCCGCCATACAAACGGTCTTCACAGAGAATCGTCTGTTGCACAGATCAAACATATCTTCCAGACTCGGGCCTAGTAAATCCATGCAGAGGATATTATGCAAACCCTCTTGCCCGTAGTAGTATACATTGGGAATGCCGACTGCGATGCGTTTCAGCGAAGAAGGTAACAGACAACTTCTCACCAGAGTGGGCAAGGATTTTGTACGTTCTGTATTCATCGCGAAGCTGAGGGGCATCGCTTTTCCTTGGTTCGAACTTGATTCCAATAGGCTGGTTATTGATAATGTTCACACCTAAATGAGAACTGATTAAGACGAGCGCTTTGATCACACCCAAAAATTAGTTACCTTCGTAAATAATACCAAAGGATCCTTCGCCGATCTTCTTTCCAACTTTGTAGTGCATGCCTACAACGTTGGGGCTGCTTGAATGCAATTTCCCTGAGCTTCCTCCCATGGCTGCAAGCTGCGCATTCGCACCCGCAGGAACTTGGGTGTGGTGGCGGGAGGAGGATTGTGCAGGCTGCTGGTGCGAACCATCCGCCGCTCCAGTTTTGTTGGGAGTGCTCGGGGTCGTGACTTGTGGAGGGGGTTGACTCTGCTGAATCTGCTCGCCTCCAGCTGGAGCGTTTTCACCGTTCTTTGACCTTGACATAATGAACGGTGGCGCTAGGTGCTACTGATCTCTGTGGGATAGACGATGACACAAATTTTTTAATATGGGCGAGGGGTTGTTGGACGATTTCAGAGATCCCAGCGCAAAACAAACTATTCCCCAAATGCCGACCCCAAGGAGTTAGTGCCGACCGATGAAGCCTGCACTTGGACTAAACCAATGCATGCCTCCAAGCGAGACCAACCCAGATCAGCAAAGGAAGTCTCGCCGGAAGACGCCCAAGCTTCGCAGGTTTCGATGAGCCAGCCTCGGTTTGATGGATTGAGGGTCGAGGGACCCGCACAAAACCCGAGTGCGTGGATGAGACGAGGGATGAAAAGGGAACACAGGATGCGGGAGGGAGGGAGGGGAGGGGAGGGAGGTGGCGGGCCAACGACAAGATGAAGGGGGTGCGGTCTCAACCTTGGACTTCGTTTGCTCCTCCACTGGGCAGTGTCGTTCGTCGTTGATTTGATTCGCAAGCTCAAATTTTCCCACCCCCCACCACAAAAAGTGTTTCTTCCTGGCCCAAAATTTTGTTGCCTGTGTGACAAGGCAGACACGATATTTGTTTGTGTTGGATGAGCCCCCCTGCGGCGACAGCCCATGAAATCCCGGCTCAACCCGTTGTGCACTCGTCGAGCCGCGGCGCCACGACCGTGTTCGATGGCGACGTATGGGCCGGATATCGAATGAGGCAACTTCACGCTGCGGCGTTTCTGCGATCTGTCGCGGCCGGAGACTCGGAAATTCCGGACTGGGCTATTGCAGGTCGGACCACAAAGAGCTCGACTTCGAACGGAGCAGCCGCTACTTCTCACCACCAAAGTGCTGCCCGATTCACGAGCGCCGGTGAAAGACAACCTGCAGCCCAGAGAAAGGCTTTCATGGCAAGTTCCGTCCTCAGGTTTTCCAATCGACGCTCGCGACCGGTTGGCTCTCCGGACGGGATAGAGCTGGACACCATCGTTGTCGATCCGCAGTGTGCAGCCGAGGCCGGCAATTTACCCCCGTTCTCCGCTTCGAAAGGCAAAAAGCCACTCCGGGATCTCGATTATGATGCTTCATCCAACAAGTCTGTTCCGATACCATTGGAAGTCGAGGCACTTATAAGTACACCACCTCGAAAACCATACCCACCATCATTCGATGTTCAACACCAGAGAAGAACCTCACAACACGTGGTATCAGCTCAATCTACTCCAGATGGCGCTACCGGATCAGTAGATGCACTTGCAGTTCCATCACCAGTGCCATCGATCCGGACCTTGAATGGTCCCAGGGAAGATGACTCTGACGATGAGGCTGAGTTTCGAAAGGCAGTGCAGAATGTTCGGAGCGACTCGTTTCGTAACGCACGAAGACACGACCGAAGCACTAGCACTCGATTTACCTCCCCGTCGCAGTCGTCGACACGAATTGATGTCGGCAAACAAGCGGAGTCATCAACTCCAAATGGAGAAGCAGCCATTGGCTTGGGCTTCACATTCACAGCATCACCTCGCGGAACGGCACCGACCACACCAACTCCGCCTAGGCGAACGCATGGTCCACCAAATACCACAGACGTGAACCGCCGAAAGTCAGCGCCCAGTCGACCGGCGTTACTACCGTCTTCCAATGCCAGCAACTCCTCCGAATCCAACTCCAGCACTGGCGGTTCCACTGCGCTTACAGTCAGTCGTCCGGCCCGTGTCCCTGGTTTCCTCCAGTACGGCCCCGCTGGGTTATTTTCTGCACTTTGGGAACGAGCGGCCTCCGTCACAGCCGCTGCAGTTGGTACAGCAGTTGCAGTCATTGGCGATGGGAGTTCGGGCGGATGGCTGACGTCTGTGGGAGAGAGAAACGGCACTGGAGCTCGAAGCAGAAGCACTGGCAGTGGGGTTGCGGCGTTCGCAAAAAGTTCCGTTGATGCCAGCTCCTCTGGAAACTCGTTCGAGGACTCCGGAGGTAAACGTGCGGGTGGTTTCGGGAGTTCGGGCCCCTCCCCGCGAGTGTCGGCGATTGGAATGCGTAGAGGGTCTCTTGGAAAGCTCGATCCGCAGGAAAAGGAGGATACATTAGTTTTTGCCCTATCTGAGGTCTCCTCTTCTGACGATTCGGGTATATTTTGACCTCTGCAATATTTACTTTCCTGCCGAATGCTGATCCAATCATTTCACAGATTCCGCTAAGCATGTCGTCATTTCGGGCCGTATGTTGCAGGCAGGACGGCGGAGCAGCAGGCAGATGTCAATGTACAAGGAAAAGCTCATCGAAGCGCGAGTTGTATTTACGGCCGAATCTGTGAGCAGTTTACCAGTTGTTGTTCGTATTGGGCTGAGTTTTTTCTTATAGGGCTCACCGTTATCAATGTTTTCAATGATTCCTCATATTGACCCCAAAGTAAAGCAAAGGCGCGCTCGACCACGGTCCAGATTCGGCAGCCAAGCATTGTACGTGCGAATTCATTTCAAGGAATGTTCTAAATTTTTTGGATTATCGTAGAGAAAAGATGGGCATTAGCCTTGCAATAGAGGCAGTTCGGAAGAAGGTGAAAGTAGAGTCGTACGCGCACTTGATCAACCTCCCACAAACTCTTCTGTACGTGCAGCTTCGCGCCATCTTGCGTCGACCACTCACCACCGTGTTCCTGATAGCATTTATCCGCCAGAGTACCCAACTTACAATCCATACTACCTTGACGACCCAGAGCTCAAAACTGGAAAGCATCGAACCGTAATCAACCTGCCCTGCTATATAGTAAGTCCTTGAGATCGTCGCCGAATTCGAACTTAAGTGCATTTGTAGGGTTCAATTATTCAGTACAGCAAACCGGCTGATATCAAGAAAGAACTAAATGAGCACTTTCGCGAAACTCATCCGACCGTTGATGTGCACCTGACTCTTAGTCAGATCAGAAATTTGAAGAACCTGCTTGTCAAAGTCGCCTTGGCCCGTGACCTTGAGTTGAGCAGTGTTGCCATGGCGTTTGCGTACTTTGAGAAACTCGTAATCAAGGTAGAACCAGTGATGATAGGAATCTCGCGCGCCTGACCGCTTTCGGCTGGAATATAGGGCTTTGCAACCAAAGTGAACCGTCGACTCATTGCTGGTTTGCGACATAAACTCTTGTTGAATCGATTGACTAACGACCACTTTTACTCAGCCGTTTGCCTGATATTGGCCGTCAAAATAAACGACCCGAAGGAGACTGATTATGGGAAACTTGTGGAGGTAGAAACGGCAGTGTTAACTCGCTCTGAGATCGTTTCCTTGACACAGACAATTGAAGACGAAATGGAAATTCCACCGAAGGAGATCTATAGCCAAGAGTTCTCCGTATACGCTGCACTGGAATTCACCCTTTTTCTTCCACAGTGGGAGGTATTGCCTCATCTGGAGCGCATTATCCAAGTCACAAGTGAGTAGTACAAACGTTTCTCCCAGTCTGAACATCGTTTTGCCAGAGTACAAATCCGCAGCGGAGTACTGCAGGGGTCGAACCTTCTATCTTGGATAACACCGCAATAAGTCTCTCCATTAAAGAAATAAATATTATTCCCATTTACAGTCGATTTTTTGGTGCTAAGTAGGAAAGAAGAACAGTCTAGTTTAATGATGCGTCATCAGAGCGCCGAAGCGCTGAATCGTTGCGTTATTATGTCCTGAGACAAAGTCGAATCGGAAACTCGAACGTGCTTGATTCTGCTGCGCTCCCCGCTGATAATCTTGACGTCCTGCTTATGGCAACGCAAAACCTGTCGAGCTAATATTAATTTGAGGATTGCGTTGAAGCGTCAGTCGTGCCTCTCCGATTATTCGGACCAGCTCCTCATTCGCCTCGTCGTCACGGGGTCGTGCGGCGAGGGCAACCTCCAGGTGGTCGCGTCCAACACAGAGAATTTTGGATACTCTCGCATTCGGCTTCACTCGGCACACGATACGAAATGCGTCTTGCACGAGGCCCTTGGTATTCTCCTGCCAAACGGGGCCAACTCGCGAGGTATTCGGTCCACGCGTAGATGAGGTCGACCTGAAGAAGCGGCAGGCAGCGACCACCCTGGAGCTTGACAAGGCCAGAGATGGAACTCGCATTTCCAGACAATTTCGTGGACCTTCCCACCACCCATCTTTCACCCTCCCCACCCCCCGGCCCGACCCCATGAAGTTGAAGATCCATCAAGACTCTGTCCCAAGACGTAAGACGCTTGCCATTGAGCCAAACGCTCCCTCGACTAGACCAGCGCTTCAATTCTTTGTCGTAATCTAGATAACGATATCGTCTCGTGCGTTGCGTGGACCGGGAACAACGAGTTATTTTCAACAAGGTGCAACCAACTTTTGTAAATAAGCACCTCAAATCTAACCATAAGCCCACCGCAAACCAGTGACGATCAGAAAATTCAGCGGTGGAGCGGCGATGGCGAATACCTTGGTCCTGCTTCGACGGGAATCCTCGATGCGGCGACTACGACAGCGAGGGGACATGGGAGCAACGGAGCCGCCGGAAGCGGTCATCAACCGCAGCCCCCCGTTTATATTACGCAGATTGACTGGTTTCCGACGACACCGGGAAGGGGCCAAATTGGGGCGGAGATGTATGCCGCTGGCGCAACGGATGGTACGTCAAACACTTGGGCCCTGTGGATTTTCGTAAGCTGAAATTAAACCAACAGGCAAGTTTTATCTCTGTTCAAAGGCCGGTCGCGTAGAAAAGATCGTAGATTCGCACAAAGGGGCAGTCCTGTCGGTTAAATGGAATTACGAAGGGTCGGCTCTAATGACGGGTGGGTTGCAGACTCCAAGCGTAGCAAGCCGTCGCAATTGACTCACACTTGCGCTGATTCAGCGGGAGAGGACGGTAACGTGAAAATTTGGTCCCGGACCGGAATGCTCAGATCTGGACTTGTATCATCCGGTAAATTCACCAACTACACCCTCCCCTGTCCTCACATTGAGAGGCACAAAAAAAAGGTTATCCCGTATATGCCACTGCATGGTCGCCGGACAATGACCACGTCCTGTACACAAACGGCAGAAATCTAGTCATTAAACCGTTGCAACCTGCAAGCAAGCCGACGCTGGTATTATTGCGTGCTCCAGTCATTCTTTCACTCTGCAAAGATTCCAGTTGTTGATGCTTTTCCTCCATTGCGAAAAAAAAAAGTGGAAAGCCCACGACGGCGTTATTCTTGCCGTCGACTGGAACCTCGTCAATAATCTCATTGTATCGGGGGCCGAGGACCGCAAATTCAAAGTTGGTGACATTTTTGGTGTTGCGCAGCACTGTTGGAATAACAAGCGTCGGGACACAGGTCTGGGACAATTTTGGCCGCCAGATATACGCAAGCGTTGCCCACGATCACCCAGTCACCAGCTTGGCATGGAATCCCACCGGCGAGATATTCTGCGCGGGACTCTACAACACCCTTCGAATTTGCGATAAGCTGGGGGTACGATTCTTTTTTTACGAATTGCTTCCAAGAAAAAGTGTATTTCGCTCATGCCCGTCATAACTGTGCTGCTTGTGGAAGGAAGTGGTCTTACGGCGTGTCGAAGCCGGACAGTGGGTCTATTTACAGCATTGCATGGACACCCGATGGGACCCAGATCGCGTGCGCCGGTGGAAACGGATCAGTGATATTTGGGCATTTAATAAACCGGTGAGTAGAGGGGATTATCTTTGGGGACCACTGGCTAAAAATTGGTGCTGTTATCAGAACCTTTGAGTGGAAAAACTATGAGGTCACCGTTTTGGACGATCACAAAATTCGAGTGCATGACGTGTTTAATGGAGCACACGAGAACCTAGGTTCTGCCTTTTTTTGCGTTCGTGCAAGGAATGTGAATAACTTTAGCTGTTTAGAGTTCCGTGATAAAGTAATCAAAATCTCGCTCGCTTTCGGATACTTGATCGTGACAACAAGCAATCAATGTTACGTTTATTCGGACAAGAATTGGAACACACCAACGATTATCGACCTCACAAATAACGGCAGAGTAATCTGCATAGCCCAGTCGTCAGAGTAAGAGCATGCGGGTTCACCAACGGCATTGTATTCATATCCTTCCCCAAATGTTTCCAGCTACTTCGCAATTGTAGACAACTTCACTGGGCTCCAGATATACTCATACGAAGGCAGAACAATATCGGCCCCAAAGTACCCAGGAATGAGACCGGACAGAATAACCAAGGAGTGCATCAGTCTCTCAAATGACACAATCGCTATCAGGGACCGCACGGAGGAGAAAGGTACTTAGCCCGTTCAGTACAGTGACTATATTCTGAACAAGAATGATAGCTATATACGTCTATGATGTTGCTACAGGCAGAATGATTGGAGATGGACCAATTATGCTTTCTTGCGAGGCAGTGTCGATTGGCTTGAACCAGGCAATCGGACCAAGCAGTAGTAGAATGCTCGCGGTGGTTGACAAAAACCGCGAGCTGTATTTAACACGCGTCTTGAGGCCATCCTTGAAGAAGCTAGGTTCGCGAATAGTGGTGGCGTAGTCACAATTCGAATCCTGAATAGCTAAGTAGGAACCATGGTGGATAGTTTTGCGTGGAACGACGAAAAAGACATGTTGGCAGCGATAGTGGACAGCAAGTTTATGGTGTGGTACTATCCGTTTGTTGTCTTTATCGACGAAGACATTGAGCCACTCACGCGGTTTGACAAAGACGGATCGTGAGTTGTTCGATTCGATACGGCCGATAGAATCTAACCCCCTGTGTGCTGTGTGACTATAGGCAGTTTGGGAAGAATTGCGAGTTTGTAAGCTTCAATGGAACTCAATGCACATTGAGAAGAGCGGACGGGGCAAACATGATCATAAAGTAAGTGCTTTGACTTTATCTCTCGCGACATTGAGTAACCAACGACCAGCAACCTGTCCTCTCTACCTGCGATGCTGCAAACCGTGGTGAAAAAGAAGCAATGGGAGGACGCGATTCGGCTCTGCCGGTACGCAAAGGTGAATCAGATTGCTTATTCGTCCTTTCATTCATTTGACCCATGCTTGCCGCCGCTTGCTTTTTCGGCGCACCGCCCCGTAGTCCAAAGAGCTGTGGGCCTGTCTTGCCGCCATGGGGGTAGCCGGTCAGGATCTCAATACCGCGGAAGTCTGCTACGCTGCCATCGACGAAGTTCAAAAAGTGCAGTACATTTGCTACATACGATCGATTCCGTCTCAAGAAGGCCGCGCTGCGGAGCTAGCGCTGATGCGGCGACAGCCGAGAGAGGCTGAAGCCATTTTACTTGCGGCGGGGTTAATTTTTCGCGCAATCCGAATGTGGATTACACTGTTCAATTGGGAGAGGTGAGTCGTTTGGAATAAGATGGAAAACGTTTAGCTTGCGCGCCCGGGATGCGAGCACTTACTTTCACCCGATCCCCGCCTTCCGTCCGCTGTACAGGGCACTTGAACTCGCAGTCAAATACAAGACCCACGTGGACACGGTCCTGTACTTTCGAGAAAAGTATCTGCAGAAATTGGAGCGGAAAGAGACCATTAGAGCATTTATGCAAAACTCGAATGGGGTAAACTGCTGTCGTGCCCTGCCTGCCCATCGTTCTTATCCTCCTCGTCTAACCTCTCCCGGCTTTGCCCCCTCTCTCTTCCTGTTCCAATTTTTATTTTTATTTGTTCGCAATCAGGTGAGCCTCGACCCAGAGAAGATCAAGGCCAAGATAGCCGGGGAGGAAGCCAAGGAAAAAGCCGCAGGCGGCGGCAACGGCGTCGGGGGTGCGGCGGCAGTGGGAGCGCTGGGCGGCCGGTCCGGCTTGTCGGCGGCGGCCACTGCGACGGGGTCCAAATAAATGTAAGAGTATTTCACAGATTCACGAGGGAGGGCGGCCAAAGCTTTGTTAGCGGCGGCAGTTTCCCTCGGATTTTGCGCGCGCGATGCGAAGAAGCAAAAAAAAAAAAAAAAAAAAAAAAAAAAAAAAAAAAAGAAAGAAAGAAAAGCGAAAAAGACAAAAGAAGAAAGCGAAACAACTCAAGATGCGTCGATTCCGATCGGCAACAACCACCGCTGCCTCGACGTTGCTGACGTCTTCGCCGTCGTTGTCGCCGTCGTTAGCGCTCGGCGCGTCGTCGTCGTCGTCGGTGACGTCCCAGTCTTCTTGTTGGGCACGGTCATCATGGAAGCAGGCGTCCGGCGGTCAAACCGGCCGCTGCTCGCCCCTGCACCTCCACCGCATCCCCGTCGCCATGAAACCACACTCCCTCCCGACCCAGCCAACCAGCCGCCGTGCGCCAACCCCCACCATGATGTCCCAGCACCGCAGTTTCGCCACCACTCCACCTTCGCCACCACCTCCGCTGCCTCGAACGCAACAGGTCAAGGCAGATCCCAGCTCCACCATGCCGCCAAGCCACCGCCCATCCGACCCTCATCCCGCTTTCGAGGAGCTGCGCCAGGCAAACAGCCCGACGTGGCGCATCCTCAGCCTCGCCGTCGCCGTCGCCGTCGCGTCGTATACATTCGCTGTTGCTGTGCACAACGAGGGCCAGGCCGCGTCAGAGGCGGGGTCTTTCATGAGTCAGCAGAATGATCAGATCAAGCAGGGCGGCGGAGGTGCCGGGAAAGGCGGCCTACAGGTCACTTCGGTTGACGCGGACGTGATGACGGAACAGGCGGAGATTGTGCAAAGCCGGGTCGGCGTTTGGGTGTGGGGAAGCAATGCTGGTCGGGTCGGCGATCCATCCGAGCAAGAAAATACTGTTTTCCGCCAACCCCACTTTGTAAAGGCACGTTTTTGATTGCTTGTGACTTTTCGGTGCATTACGCTTTGCTTATTGTGTCAGTTTTTTATATTTCAACAGGCATTCTCGGGCACACCCTTGCGCGACCTGAAAGTAGCCAAAACGCATGCCGCAGCGATAGACGCGAAAGGGAACCTGCTCCAGTACGGCTCCTCTATTCACGCTGTCGGGAATGGAAACAGCGACCTTACACCGATGAAGACAGTGACAAACAAGGATTTGGTTCAACTTGCGGTAACGCCATCCAGCGTGATTGCATTGACCCGCACAGGGACTGTGTTGTTTGTTCCTGCAGCCCCTCCGGCGTCGGTCATGTCACCATCAGCTGTTACCAAGAACGTTCCGTTCGCCAATGGCGTCAAACCCGAAAAAATCACGTCCGTTGCAGCCGGCAACCATCACGTTATCGCTCTCGGAGCGAGCGGCCGAGTGTACACGTGCGCTCTCGACGCTGCTGGCGATCAGTTTGGACAACTTGGTCACGGACAACCTATTCCCCTTGGGAAGGAGGCCGGAGCCAACGTCGTTGCAGACGAAGACCTACTTGTATTACGACCGGTGGTTGCCGGAGGACTGGAATCTGTCAAAGTAGCCCAAGTCGCCGCCGGGAGCAAATTTTCCGTCGTTCGCACTGCCAACGGGACGGCGTTCACCTGGGGAGCCAATCACCTTGGGGTAAAGAAGAGTGGCGGCGGAGTGCTTTGGTCGAAGAATCCGGCTAAGTTTTGCCCCGTTTCGTGATTTCCATTATTATTATTCAATTTGTTCCCCCTTTTGACGCAGCAACTCGGTCGGGGAAAACCCGTAACTGCAGAGACGGCGGCAAGCAGCGTACCTGAAGAGGTGCAAACGCTCTGGCACCGGACCGCGATCCGTCCTCAGCCCCCCGACGCGCGCGTGACGAACATTGCCGCCGCAGGCGAGACGGCGTACTACGTGATCGACACGCCCAGCTCGACCGAGGTGTACGCGGCCGGCAACGGGCAATGGGGCCAGCTCGGCAACGGCAGCTACCAGCACGCAGCGCACCGGCCGGCGCCGATCGCCGCGCTGTCCAACCTACGCGCCTACTCGGAATCCGCAAAAAAGACGCTGCCCATCCGCGTCGGGCTGCTGGCCGCGTCCCCGACGCACGCCGTCGCCGTGCTGGACGCCGGCGCCGCAGAGGCTGCGGCACCCAAGCAGGGTGGTCGCTCCGCTTGCTTGATGGGCGACGTCGTCTCGTGGGGCTTGAACGACAAGAGCCAGCTGTACCGCGGCGACGGCCGCCGCGGGAGCGCGCCGGCCCCTAGCTGGGTCGGCGCGTTGGTTCCACGATGGACGGATGCGGGCGCTGCGGCTGACGCCGAGGGCGTCGCTGACGGCCAGGCCGGTGCGCAGGCAGCGGAGGCGGCGGCGGCGGCGGCAAGACCGACTTTCTGGGACGCGCTTGGCTTGGTGCTGACGGGACGCAGGGCGGAACTGCCGGCGCCGCCGACGGCGGCCCCGGCGGTGCCGTGGGAGGCATCGGAGACCGCGGCGCTGCTCGGGCGGATGCAGGCGGTGTTACGGCCAAGCCGACAGGGCTGGGCGGGCTGGCTGCTGGGGTCGGGCGGCGGCGGCGGCGGCGTTGCTGCTCACGGATTTGCGCTGGCGGATGGTGTCACGATCATGTACGCCCGTGTGTCGGCCTGAGCTTTTAGCAACGCGATCGTTTGGTGGAAGTAGCTGACAGCAAAGAAAAAAATGCCAAAATGTTACGCAAAAGCAGTACTACTTTGAAACAGCAAGCCCTATGCTGCAACTCACCACTTCACCGTTTGTCCAAACCCTTGACAAATCGGATATAAATATACCAGGAAAATCACACGTTAATGCTTCACGGAAGCCTCCTCCAACGCAAAGCTCTCTGGTCAACGTATTCTCTACACGCTGGCTAATTCAATATACACGTATTTTTATTTTATTTTTGCATCATTCCATGTGCACAAAACGATCCAACTGAGAGTGGGAGTCACAGCTTGGCATGGAACTGGTGGTTTTCGGTGGAACTGCTTGGTGCGCTGTTACTGCATGCACTCTTATTTTTTGTGGGGGACGGATCCTGACTAACGAAGCCTTGACATGTTGGCTAGCTAAAAGACTGCCACTTTGATCACACACATATTTATCAAAGCGTCAGAACGGGTGGTCAAAGGCAGGAAAATGACGGCTCAAAAAGAAATGTTGAGATTCGGCGGCAGGCGAAGCAATTGGGGTTGGGACGGGTGGTAGGTAGGGGAGAAGAAGGGGGGGGGGGGGGCAATCGAAAAATTGTTATGTCATGACAGCAATAATAGACAGCTGCATACGCCCAAATACCCCCAATACTGCGCGTAATAACGCTAGGAACAAAGAATCGGATAATACAGTTCCCTTAGAGGCACCACAGAACGAAAAGACAGAAAGGAAGTGAAAGGCTGGGCAAATGGAAAAGCATCCGTCACGCGGAGATCGATGAAAAGATTTATAGCGATAGAGCAGATAATATGGGAACCAGCCTGAGGGCGTCATGATACAACCGTGGATCAACAATAACGGAAAAGAATGGCTGTCAAGCGCCAAACAAGATAACGGGAGGATTCGTCAGTTCAAAGTGGCTATTCCGACTTTGGTAGGGAGGGGTCGTTCCGCTGGCACCTTCGTGCCTTGACGTGTCTGTTTCAATGTTTTCAATGGAGTGAATCGTTAAGGACTGTGGGTGAAAAGCCAAAATATCTGTGCTAACCTGGTTGCTGCATCAGTCCTCGAAAACGTTGTCCCGCATCCCAACGCACAGGTGTAAGGCCTTGCGCCAGTGTGGGTTTTCAAATGTCTCTTCAGGTCTTGTCTGCGCATAAAGGTGTTGTCGCAGCCCTCGACAAGGCACGGAAACACTCGAGGCCGACGGTCAAAGGGCGACGGTCGTCCACGCGGATGCTGGGCTCGTCGAGATTGGGTGCTACTCGATTTCGCTGACTTGCTTGAAGAGGGGGCAGAGGTGTTTGAAGTCGGGGGAGCGGTGACACTGATTGCCGGTGCGGACGTGCATAACGTAGGGCTCGGGGCAGTCGCAGCAATGGTTGGCGAGACGGAAACAGGTTGAGCAACGCCGCAGGATGGCGGCGTTGTCGGTGCTGGCAGCGGGGAGGGAATTGCAATGGGCATCGTCTCTGGCGTGTATGCGAGTGCCGAAGATGCGTCGTCCTCTGTGTCAGTCATCGCCAGTAAGGCAAGGTCAAAGGCAGCCAACGCATCGTCGTCGTCATCGTCGTCTTCCTCGCACGATGTGCCATCGTCCTTGCTCCCACCGCCGCAGCCAGCGGGTGAGCAACGGGCGCCAGCGCCGACTGGAATGGGAGCAAGGCAACCAGCGGCGGCATCCCTAAGTTGAGTTGCAAACAGGGCTTCCGACAGAGCCGACGCAACCGTATGGACTTGAGGGATGGAGTCATGACCGCCAAGGGATGGTGAAGCTGCACGTCCGTAGCTTGGTGTGTGCATCAATGAAGATGCAGGCTGTGCCCCGCACGAGCAACCCACTCGCTCCATGGCAGCGACCATTGCCAAAAGCGAGGCGATAGTTGAGTACGCCGTCGCGCTGGCCTCTCCGCTGGGGTATCCCGAAACACCCGGAATACCGAACATTGTGGGAGAGTCGGCTAAAACTCCGGTCGCAGGCGGAGGAGTTTGCAAAGAGGCCGCAAGAGAGGCGTCGGGCATGTCAAATGAAAGAAACTTCATCAGTGACTCTTGGTCGACCTGGGCAGAATGGTATCCCAGGGGTTGCATGCGATGAAGCTGAAAGTCCTGCTGATGATGATGCAAGCTGTGGTGGGAGTGCTGAGGGACCCAAGGGATGGGGCTGGGTGTTAAAGGCGCTGAGTGCATAGCCTTGTGCGTGTCCAGGGTTGTGGTGGGGTAGAGGAAGGCGGAGTCGTTGCAAAAGTTGAAACTTGATGAGCGCTCGGGGTTGAGGGTTGGCAGGACGTCGTTGTTGTGGTGGTGGTGGTTGTTGCAACACGTTTGCTCGCAGGCAGTGGTGTTGCTGGGGTATTTCATTACTGGACTGTGTGTGGTATCAACAAGGAAGAGCGCTTCTGGTGGCTTGGCGGTGCCTCTCAATCAAAGACCGCAGGAATGGATGAAAGAGGAGTCGACTAACCACTAACTGTGTGTGGGAGTGGAAAGAGGAAAGAGGGCAAGAGCGCGTGAACAATCGCGAGGAGAAAGGCGTGAGAGGGAGGAGGGAGCGTGGAGAGGAGATGGGCGAACAAAAGGAAGAGGTGAATGGGGGGAGGGGCCGTGTGTTGGGCGGGTGGAGGATGGTCGCTTTTATAACAAGGTGAAGAGCTGGAAATGAAATGTCAAAGAGCGAGGGAGAGAGCAGAGAGAGCAAGAGGGGGGGAGGCGAGAGCGGGAGGTGGGCGAGACAGATAGACAGACAGACAGACAGACAGACAGACAGACAGATAGACAGACAGACGACGAGGATGCTGGATGTGGGAGGCCCCCAGCGGCCAGACGAACACGAAGGAGGGGAAATGAAATCGAAAATCACACATGGACAGACAGACAGACAGACAGATGGCGACCGCCGCGCGGGTACGGACGTACGTACAAAGAAACAGAGCTGCGAGACAGACCGCCTCCCCCCTCACGCACACCTCCCATCACGAGCGAAGACAGAAATTTCATTTAATTTTTTGGAAAGGAAGGTGGACCTCATTCAAGCAACAACAACATCCAAAGAATCGAAGAAATCAGAACAAAAAATTTTCTGAAAGAAATCTGCGCGCCGCGACCTCTCCTCCATCATTACTTTCTTGGCTCTTATTGTTGACAAGTTGTTCTTGTGTTCCGCTCATCTGTCTCTCTGTCTCTCTGTCTCTGTTGCGCCGTCCATTTCATCCATGTTCCCTATATTATATTGCTTGTTCTGGAAATTCGCCTGTCTCTCACTTCGCATTGCAGACTTGGTTCTGCGTGTCTGCGGCTCTGTCTGCCAGTCTCTGTCCTTCACACCCCCAGCGCACAAAAAGCGAGTGGCCTTTGCAGACAAAATCGGTCCATCTGCTTGCGTCCGTTGTTTGGTTTCTGGGAAATTTTTTTCTTTCGCCTTCATTTAAAATCTTTTTTTATCATTATATTATATTTTTTGGTTCTATGGCTGCACTAGTTTGATGGAAAGCGAGAAAAGCACGGGATTGTTTGGATAATTTTCCGTTTTTTCCGCGGAGCCATGTTGTCTTACTTTCAACAGCCCCTTGCCCAGCCAAGGACAGGTCTTGCGTCAGTGCCACATAAACAGTCCTTGCAAAAAAAAATGGAAAAGAAGGGAAATTTTTTAAGTGGAAAGGTCAAATAGTGAGCGTGAGAAGTTGTAGAGAATCAATTAGCTCTAAGACAATTCACCAAGCCATTGTAAACCACATTTATAATAGTTGACCACCTCTTTCTTCATTGTGTTTTGCAGTTATTATAAGATCTGCTGGGGATGTCACTCTGGAGAAAGCAACATAGGACTGTCCACTTGCAAACACATCCTGCCACATATCCAGGCCAATCTTTTTTCAAAGTCTGTCTTTGGCACTTGTTGATGGACATTGCAAAGGCAGGCTGAACTGGAAATTGCTTTCTGGTGAGCTTAATGGGTGTTGAGATTTGAGCCTAGGAAGCCAGCTTCCTATGTCAACAGCAGCCTTGTCGCTGCTGCTGATGCGACTTACACTAAGTCGGGTAAGCTGAAAGGCCTAATCTGAATCCAATGAAAAGAGTTAGGTGAAGACGGCAGTGATTCTAGCTTTGCTTTCCTAGGCTTCGCCGGCGAGGACAATGCAATTAGAATCACACTCAATGGGTTCAGAGAAATGTTGAACTAGGGCAGCTCACAGCAGCTCCAGGTCAGCTGACTGTTGTCTGAACCAATGTTGAACCAGGGACTGGTTGATTTGAAATGCCCCTGATGATTTCAAATCATCTTTCCTCTGTGGGAAGACTGGTCACTGGACACAGACCTCTGGACAGACCTTGGTTGATTTGAAATGCTCCTGAAGATTTCAAGTCATTTTCCCCTCTCTGTGGGGAGACCAGAGCTTGCACACTGGGCTCCACACAGAGCTTGGTTGATTTGAAATACTCTGAATATTTCAAATCACCCTCCCTCTGTGGGAAGGGGTTTACAATGCCTCCCCAGAGCAAAGTCCTGTCTGGAGCAGTTTGCAACTTGTTCAGATAGGCAAAACAGGAAAACTGGTCACCCTCCCTGCAGGAGTATAAATTGGGCAGAGTTTTCTTATTGAAAAAGGCACTCTCTCACTCCAATTTGCCAGTCCCTGTCTAAAACAAGCTCTTTTTACCCACTTGCCCTTGATCGCTTGCTACACTCACTCCTTTGTACAAGTTCTCAATTCAAGCCTCAGTTCCTCAACCCTTCAACCTTCTTGCGACGCCGCCTCCACTCACGACATCGCCTTCTACACTGCAACTTCAACAGCCTCACCAGTCCCTCCTACAAAGACAGCCCTCTCCCTGACAAACTCTGTGAAGTGTACCACATCATCAAGACCTTTATTTTTGCTGCTCCCACATTTGGCTCTCCAGTCTTTTACCACAGCCCTCCTGATGGTCCTCTTTACAATCCTTTACCCATCTTCTTTGGATCCCCTTCACCATCCCCCCCTTGCCTGTGGCAGCTTTTTCTGTCTAGGCTCCCTGAATGCCTTCACCCTCCCACAATTTCCACTTGGTCCAATGCCTTGGCTGCCCATTGGCTCCCCCTCATTCTCTTACCCCTGCAGCAAGCATAAATCTCCCTACAATCCAACTTCGCTTGCACACTCCACCTACACAGTCCCCATCAGCAGCTGCACAACTGTTACTGCAACTCAACCCTCCCAGTCCATCTTCTTTGTTAACTGGCCTTCCCCAACCACCGTTTTCACACTCACACCTCCCGCCACTCCACTTTCAATCCAGCTCCCTTCACGAATCCCTGCTTTCAATGAATTGACGTGCCCGTCCTGCCCGCTGCCCTTGCTCATACCCACCCATCCTTGACCTTTGACACTGATGGCTCCCTTCGTGAGGAGGGCTTCATGGATGGCTCTGTTGTTTGCCTTGAGCTTAACTTTGAATTTTCTTTTGCCCTCCCTCCACTCTCTGCCTCTTTCACAACACCTGAAATTGCTGCTCTCCTTGCTGCCCTCACCATCACTGCAAATCTTTCCCGCCCCTCACTTTTCAACTTGCTAATCTTGGAGTGGTTCACACCTTTGAGAAACTCTTCCCTCAAACTCCTTTAGTCCCCATCCACACAGCAAGCTCAACACACCTCCTCTCTCTGATTCCCTCCATTGCCATTTGCACACCACTTTCCACCCCACCCTTTGGGCATGTGTTGCAGCCACTCTACAGTCTTGGATTGGCCCCCCCTCCATAATTTTCCTCGGTTTGTGGACACAACAGCAACGCTGGCAACAAACGAGCTGACAAGCTGGCATCATCTGTACTCTCGACTTCCAACCCAACTTCGTTACCAATCCTCTCACAACAGATCCTCCCAGCCACCGCCTTCATCTCAAGTCTACCCTGATGGGCTCTGTCATCGATGCCACCACGCTTCGGAAACCACAGAGCATGTCTGGCAATGCCCTGCAGCTGCTGACACCATTACCAAGATTCGCAACACCTTTGCTGAAACTCTTTCTTCTTCTGTTCCTCCTGCACCTCATGGTCGCTCTCCTTCCCAAGCCCATCCCATTTACTGGCTCTCCTGCCCTGAATTTCTCTTTGATCAATGTTGTATCAATTTTTCCTCCCTCCTTTGTGGCTTCATCCCTCAATCCTTTTATGACACCTTGCTCTCATGTGATAACCATGCTGCCTCGTCACTGCTTTCCATCAGCTCCTTCTTGACACCCATCGACTAATTTGGATTCGCTGTTGTGACGACACTATCTCTTGGGAGAAGTCAAAGTCCATCAAGCCCTCTGACAAGCACTCCAAGCCCCGCAGATCCCGTCCACCAAATTCCCAGGCCTCTCACCCTCGTTCCGCAGCCTCTCACCCACTGTCTTCTCCAAACGTCAACTCTTCCCTCCCTCCCACTCCATCATCCCACAGAACTCATAACAGCTCTTCACAACCCTCTCAACCTCCTGCACCAAGTGTGGTCGCTGGCACTCCACTGACACTTGCCCAGCCATCTGGCTTTTGTGCACAGCTTCTTCCAGATGGATTGACCACTACCTCAGCTGCATAAAACTTGTTGCAGGCATTATCTGGCTTCAAAACACAATACAACTTCCCTCATGGCAACAAGCAAGAGCCACTTGTCACCCATCTCCTGCTGAGCCCCCTGACGTTCACTCAGCCCACTCTCGCCTTTCACAATCTTGACATGGGCTGTAGCCTAATCTGACTTATCCCAACCCTCTGACTTTTCACAGCTGTTCCCCTCTCTTACACTGACCTCCTTCCAATTTACTTCTCTATTTTCTTGATCCTGTGTTTTCCCCTTCTCCTTTGATCATTGTGGCTTTATGTTTGGTGGAGATGCCTGACGACCCTGTAAGTCTGTAGTGCATGGGGTGGGTTTGCTGAGGTGATACCTGGATGTAGTCCATTACAGTTCACCGTTGATGGCTCTTTCTCTTCCCGCCAGCCCCTCTGGGGCTGGAACAATAAAAAAAAAAAAAGACCCACTTCTTTGTCCCTGCTCTACTGGCTGTTTGGTGTGGGCAGTTGAACCATAAAATCAGGGTTCACTGCTCTGTCCAGGGTTTCCTGGCTGCCCTGCGTGCAGACTTCCTGCCTCTGCCTTAACTTTGCTGGCTGCGCCTCCTGTGAACCTGCAGTCACTGTGGCCCAAACTCCCTTAAATGCCCAAACCACCAGCCATGCCCAAGATGCAGCCTTCAGAATCACCTGCATTACCACTCGAGGCTTTGCCCTAGACCTTGCCTCATTTGCCACAACAATGGTGAGCCTGCCAACATTGCAGAATCCCACAAGTCCCTCAATTCTCTCAACTGTCCCCACTGCCTTCCGTGTGACACCTGTGCCAGCATGGATCACCTTGACTACCAGAGCGATGACTGTCCTGGCCACATCCCCTGCCCTGCCTGTGGCCAAAGAACCCAAAATCAGGTGGGACTGTCAATGCCCAAAGACTATTGCTCAGCTTGGGATAGCAGTGGCTCAGGAGTTTTGTAATGATCAGGTGAGGTCCATTTTCCTTTTGCCTTTCAGTATTGGTAATGCCCTCCTGACCACACACCCCTGCTTTTTTATCAGACAGCTGGAAAGTGTCGGGTGTTGCATACATCAGAAAGCTTTTGCATCCAATTTTGCTCACCCTCTGCTCAAACTGGAGTCATTACCCAGGCTACCTACAATGCTCCAACTGGTGACACCATTGTTGCAACCCTGCTATCTGACCCTAAAGTGGAGGAGGGCACTTATTAAAGCATTGTTGTACAGAGGTGGGATGGCAAATTGGTTCACATTCCTCCTGAGCACCCCTACTACGTCCCACTGGCCCACCCTTTGATCTTTCCCTATGGTGATCAAGGCTAAATGCACAGCATTGCAAAAATTGGACCAGTGTGAGGACAACAGGCTGTTGAGCCTGCAACCTCTAATAAAAAGAGTATACCCCGCTTTTTTAACTGATAACCTGTGAGGATTATCAATTTGACTCAACCAAACAACCTTCTAAAAGTAATGTAACACAGACGGACCCCGTTTCTTATTATTTTCAGGGTTATCATTGTCCCTGGAGCCAAACCACTGAGATTTGGACTGTCTCTTAGTTGCGACCAAGTATATTATTCATGTTGTTATTATGCACTAAGTCACTGGCTGAATGCCTCAGACTGCTCTGCACTACTGGCAAGAGGCCCTCTAGCTCAGTGGTGTAGAGCGTTCCCTTTGATGGGAGTGGTGCTAAGTTTGAGACATGATGCCATGGTTGTCTTCGGTGTCTTCCTTGTGTGTGGGAGTGGGTATTGACCTTCCTTGCTTCTAATACAGGTTATTCTCTCTGGTCTGGTGAGGCAGAGGTCTGTCTCCTGGTAGGATGGAGCAAGAAGAGTCCCACTGTCTCCCACCCTGGTTGCACCCACTTCTTTGGATTGAGTTGAAACACTCTCCTTGGAGTGAGACGAGTTGTGTCTGGTTTTGTTCAGTGGAAAACAGTTCTGATTTGGTTAAGCAGGCTCCTCTGCACACTACCACTTCCTTGTGTCTGCCCTTTGTCTCTCCAACCGCGTCCAACTCAGGGTTTGACTTGTTGTTTATTTCTTTTGTTGTTTCTTTTGATGGGTTGTAGTGGCTTGTTACTCCCCTTACCGATTTAGTCTTACCAATTCAGTTGGTTCTGTCTCTGGTCTAATTTGGCTTTGGCCTTGTGCCCCAGATGAAACCCTTCTGTGTCTTGCACTAGAGGATTATGCTTTCTTTTGCGATAGTGCTTGTTTCATGCTTTGGTGTGAGAAACCCCTCTTTTGTGTTAGAGATTTATTTGTGTTTTCTTGGGCTTTTTAAGACTCCAAATGCACTTTCCTGTCTAGTGCCCCTAGACACCCTCCTTTTGCCCATTTTCATTAGTCAGGTTTGGTATTTAGGTCCATGCTCTAGTTTCCACCTATAGCCCTAGGCGAGGAGTTAGAGAGCACAGTCACACAGGCAACAGCAGGGAAAGTGAAATCTTCCTTTTGGAGTGGGTGAAATGGAGGGCACAGCTGTTGAAGATGACTGATTGGTGAGTTTTTTTCAGCATCAATGCACGTGTTGTAAAGACAAAATGGGCAGAGGACAAAAGGCCAGCAGTGCCTTTTGATGAGTTAAAAGAAGCAGGTATGCAGACAGATGTGCAGCCAAATTCATATTGGATGGGCTCCAGGTCGTAAATGCTTGTCGAGCAGCGAATGTTGTAGAGGACAGCGGTGTGTTGCTTTTCATCAGTAACTCGCTGCTGATATTCTACAGATGGTTCGAGCGGACAGACGGTGACACCAGTGCCCATAATCGTTGTGAACTGGGGTGGGTTGTGTGGAGGGCTGTCAAAAAGGACTGTGGCAGTTGCGAGGCAGACACCTGATGGTGTGTGAAATCAATGGATGTTTTGGAGCCACACAAGAATAAAGCGGAAGTGATTGCATGATGCAGTGAGTCCTTCAGTTCATCAAAATTTTTTCCAGTAGTTCCAGGAGCCAGGTGTTGGAGGACGAGTTGGTTGGCAGGTTTGTTGGTGAATTATGTGGCAGCAGCTGGTAGTCGACAGGTGTAAGAAAATTTAATGTGTGAGGATGTTGTCTGAAGACAGGTGGCCTGTTCTTCTGACAAGCTGTGCAAAGGCAGAGTGAGTAAGAAATCTGGTCCTTTGAGAGGAAGGGCTGCTGTTGGATGGTGAGGTTGCAAGCAGAAGTGAAGCATAGGATGTCAAGCTCAGTGAGTGCAGGGACGGCAGGATCAGGTTGAGCGGCAATGGTCAAGATATGGGAGATTTTTCCTTCAAAAGGACTCCAAGCTTCTTACTTTCTTCAACCTGAACAAGCATGAACCTGATGCAAGGCAATGGTTGTACTTTGAAATTCCTGAGCATTACACATGGAACCAGAGGCAGGCCAGGTGGACAAGCTGTAAGTGTCAGCAGGGTGCAGCAACCATTGCAAGGATGTATGCAGCAAGCCCCAGGACTCTGAGTGGTATTTTCTCCATGTTCTCCTGGCCAATGTCAGAGGCCCTGCCTCATTTGAGCACCTGAGGACTGTGGAAGGAGCCACCTTTGGAATGTTTCAGGAAGCCTGTGTGGGACATGGACTGACTGCTGACAATCGTGAGGCAGTTCAGTGTTTGGAGCAGGGTGTGTGTGTGATGACAAGCTCAAGACAGCTCAACAGGCTGTTTGCGTTGCTCCTTACTTTTGTAAACAGTCTACTCTGAGTGAGTGAGTGGAAGGAGTTAATGAAGTGGAGATGTGTGTTTGTGGGTGGTCCTTCTCCCCAACTTCGGAGAGAAAGAGAAAAACTCTGTTATGAATTATTGATACATGATGATGATATACACGCTGTAATAGTTGCTAGGCAAGCATGACCAGCACAGGGTAAAAACCTCTCCAATATTATCTGCTTGAGCAGAGGTTCACAACCTGACAGATGGACTCTGCAATGGGACATGCCCCATTCTACGGGAAGTCTTCCCCAACGTGCTGCTCTGTGAAGTTGTTGTGGGCAGCAGGAAAGGAGAGAAAGTCCTTCTTCCCTGAATCTCTCTGCAGCCCAGTGATTCAGGATTTCCCATTCTTGAAGTTGCAGTGTAGAAGGCGATGTCGTGAGTGGAGGCGGCGTCGCAAGAAGGTTGAAGGGTTGAGGAACTGAGGCTTGAATTGAGAACTTGTACAAAGGAGTGAGTGTAGCAAGCGATCAAGGGCAAGTGGGTAAAAAGAGCTTGTTTTAGACAGGGACTGGCAAATTGGAGTGAGAGAGTGCCTTTTTCAATAAGAAAACTCTGCCCAATTTATACTCCTGCAGGGAGGGTGACCAGTTTTCCTGTTTTGCCTATCTGAACAAGTTGCAAACTGCTCCAGACAGGACTTTGCTCTGGGGAGGCATTGTAAACCCCTTCCCACAGAGGGAGGGTGATTTGAAATATTCAGAGTATTTCAAATCAACCAAGCTCTGTGTGGAGCCCAGTGTGCAAGCTCTGGTCTCCCCACAGAGAGGGGAAAATGACTTGAAATCTTCAGGAGCATTTCAAATCAACCAAGGTCTGTCCAGAGGTCTGTGTCCAGTGACCAGTCTTCCCACAGAGGAAAGATGATTTGAAATCATCAGGGGCATTTCAAATCAACCAGTCCCTGGTTCAACATTGGTTCAGACAACAGTCAGCTGACCTGGAGCTGCTGTGAGCTGCCCTAGTTCAACATTTCTCTGAACCCATTGAGTGTGATTCTAATTGCATTGTCCTCGCCGGCGAAGCCTAGGAAAGCAAAGCTAGAATCACTGCCGTCTTCACCTAACTCTTTTCATTGGATTCAGATTAGGCCTTTCAGCTTACCCGACTTTAGTGTAAGTCGCATCAGCAGCAGCGACAAGGCTGCTGTTGACATAGGAAGCTGGCTTCCTAGGCTCAAATCTCAACAGAGGCTGGGGTCAAAAAGTTGTTCAAAGAAGATCACAGAGTGTGAACGGAGAGTGGGAAACACTTTGAGAAAAATATGCCAAGGAACTAATGAGTTGATGGAGTGAGTGTGAACAGAAAATAGGGGTGGACCAGAGTATTGGAAGGATGTTTGTTGGCTGAAAAGGAGGGGAATGAGAGACTTGGTGAAGTGTTTTTTTGGCTGGGACAAGGGTAAGGGATGTGAGAAAACCGGAGTTCCAGAGGCCAGGTCAAGTTGGAGGCAGTGCATCATGATACGGCTTATGTGGCCAATGAGAGAGGGGGAGTTCAAGCAAGAGTTGAGGTCAACCATCATGTCAGAGCAGTATTCATTGTAAAAGTCAGGGAGGTTATGGGTCATGGGGTAATGGAGGAGGGCATTGGAAAAGAGGTGCAGTAGCCCAACCAGGTGTTTGAAAGTTTTGCAACAGAGTGTGGTGAGGTTGTTGAGGAAAGTACGGGGAGAATGGCAGTTTTCCACAGAAAGCAGACACATGGGAGGAGGACGTTACAGATGAGGTAAGAAGCAATTTTGTCGCCCATCTTTTTGTGTTTGATAATGTTGAGGAAATTGGTGGTGGTGGAAAGGATTTGCTGCTGTGCTGCTGAGCTCATACCGTCTGCTGTGAAGTAGTTGCCTAGGTGTCAAAATGTGGTGTTTGGGGTGGATGGGAAGGACTGTGGTGTTCCAGTTGATGGTGGTTGGTGCTGATCGCAGGGTGTTGACGGTGGAGATGAAGATTTTCTTGGTGTTAGACTTGATGTTGTTATGTGACTTGTACTCAAAGAGGAGGTTGGCCTGAAGCTGCAGATCATCCAAGCTGCTGGAGAGGGTGTTGGTGTCATTGACAAGGGCAAAGCCAGTAACAGAAACAAGGGGTGGAGGGTTGAAGAATTCGACAGGAAAGTTACGAGGGGCCTGGGGCTTTGTTTGAGGCAAGAGATGTGAGAGGGTTTTTGACGTCGTTGGCAGAAGGGGGCAGCATAACCTTGGAGAAAAGATCTGGGAGGATGTGGGGACAGGGTTGCATCTCAGAGTGAAAGGGAGAGGATGGGAAGGGAGTGAGGGTACGAGGGCGAAACCAGTGTTCAACCTGTTGTTGGAAGATACCAGGGACAAGGTCAGGATCGTGGGTGATTGAGGGACCTTCGGCAGTAGTATAGCGAATGTGGTCAATGCTAGAGTTGCTGTGTGTGCGGTTGAGGATGTTGTTGAGGACAGTCTTTATCTTGCCAGAAGAGAAAAGGTCGTGTCTATGTGTGAGAGCTGTGGCAATGTCCTCCATTTGTGCTTTTCTGCTGCCTGGCATTGGGCACAGTAGATGGCCTGGCGATGGCGGTTGAGGGCGGGGAGTAAAACATCACGATAGTCAGTTGTGTCAAAGAAGGGGGCTTTGTACTGAGAGTGGATTTGGGACAAGAAGGAGTAAGACTGATCTGCGCCCCACTCAGATGGGGTCAAAGGAATGGAAGGGAAGATGTTAGCCAGATCCTGCGCAGGGTCTTTGGCAAGTGCCCAAAGTTTCTCTACTTTCTGTCAGGAACATGGCAGGACAAGGCAAGGCAAGGCAGCGAAGGAACTGAGAGGAGTGATCATTGTATTGGAAACAATAATTCACTTGAGGGATGGGACAGGTCCCCCATCCCCCTTTTATACCTTTTGAGAGTGTTCCTTGTCAAGACTCCAAGAAAGTTCCAGAAAGAGCAATTAGTAATACAATGATACCAATGATACCAATGACAACAAGACAAGTCAGGAAAGCAAAGAAGGTTCCAGAAGGTTCCACAAGGTTCCATGAAGGAATGTTCTAGAAGGTTCCAGAAGGTTCCAGAAGGTTCCATGAAGGAATGTTCTAGAAGGTTCCAGAGGTTTCCAGAGGGTGATTCATAACATCATCTCCCCCTTTTAGGCCTCTTCTGCAACTTGGTGGGGTACCTGGTCTTGAACTCGAGCAGAAGGTCTTGGCAGTGAGTGAGGTTTGACTCAGGCTCCCAGGTGTTGTCAGCATCTGAGTAACCTTTCCACTTAACAAGGAACTTGAGTGTCCTTCCAAACCACTTGGCATCCAAGATTTGTTCAACCTCAAATTCCTCTTCACCTTCTACCTCAACTGGAGGAGGAGGAGGAACAACTCTGCCTGGAATGGAATTGGCCACAAACTTCTCTAAAAGGCTGACATGGAAAACTGGGTGGATCTTCATGGATGCAGGGAGATCCAGCTTGAAGGTGACTGGATTGATTTGCTCCAAGATTTTGAAAGGTCTCAACTTGAGGTTGTCTAGCTTGGGACTTGGTCTTTTGGACTGCAAGTTCCCTCATGCCTGGCCAGTAAAAGTCTCTGGAAACAAGCTCTTATGTCTTGTGCTCTCCTGGGTGTCCAGCTGTTGCTGCATCATGCCTTGCCTTGAGCATCTCAAGTTTTTCCTCTTCTTGGCTGATTTGAATCTTGTGAGGCTTGGGGTCCTTGGAAAGAGCATGGGCCCACACACTGTCAGGAAGCAGTGAAAGGTGTGTCTTGGATGGTGGGGTGAAACCATCTCCCCCTTCAGGTGCAAGGTCTGTCCTTCTGTGCTCATCAGCAGTGGGGCTCGAATTGTTGACTGGGAACTGTGATTCTTGAATCTTTGACTGAGGGTTCTGTTCTTGGCAAAGACTGCGAGCTGTGGAGCTTGAATCTTGAATTTGGACTGTGAACTGTGGTACTTGAATCTTTGACTGTGGGTTCTGTGAACTACAGACTTGGCCATGACTGTGAGCTCTATGAGCTGTGCTGGAATCTTGACTATGAACTGTGAACTGTGAAACTTGAATCTTGGCTGGGATCTGTGAGCTGCAGGCTGATACTGGAGCTGTCATTTGTGGTTGACCTTGGATACTAGGCTGAGAACCTTGAATCAGGGACTTGAGAGCATGAGACTTGGAGGCTTGACTTGAGTTTTGGGTGACTGTTCCGATTGGTGGAGGTCGGACTTGACCAGTGACCCAATCAATGGCAGGGTTCTGGGCTTGCAGCCATGGTAATCCCAGGATGACAGAGAATGTGGGTGAGCCAAGATCCAATACTTCCAGGTTGACCATGGATGGTGGAAAGCCTTGGATGTGGAGGTTTTGCTTGGTTTCATGGCTGATTTCCTTGAACAGAGCATGATTGGCAAAGTGAACCTTGAGGGGTGTGGATTTCTTGATGGTGGGAATGGCACAAGACTTGGCAAGGGTGGCATCAATGATGTTGCAGGATGATCCAGAGTCTATAAGGGCCTTGGTTGTGATGGTTGACTTGGGTGAGAGTTGAATCTTGACATCCATGGTGAGTTGGTGGGGCTTGGAATCTGAGGTGTTTGTGGTGCTGGTGGTGGTGATGAAACAGGGGCAGCTTGGAGGAGGGTCCAGGGAATTGCCCCTCAGTGAGCCTAGACCTGGGAGTTTGGGTGCTTCTTCCTTGGGCAGTCCTTGACAGCATGCTCCTTGGAGCCACAGTAGAAACACAGTCCCTGCTGGGCCCTCCTTGTTTTCTCCTCTTGGCTCAGAGGACCCTTAGGAAGTGTCTCAACTGCATCCACTTGCATGGGTTCAGGAACTGTAAGAGCTTGAGGGACTTGGGTAGGTCTTGATGTAGTTCCTACTTGTCTTTGCTTCAGCCTCTTGGAGTAGAGTCTGTTGTCAATCTTGATGGGAAGGAGAATGTACTCTTCCAAGGTCTCAGGGATGTGCAGAGACTGGGAGAGCATGTCTTGGATAGACTCATGGAGACCATCATGGTACAGCTCCATCAGAGCTGCATCATTGTATCCAGAGTCTCTGGCTAGTTGCTTGAATTGGTGGGTGTGGGCCACACAAGATTGCTTTCCTTGCTTGCTTGATATGCTTGAGCTTGGATCTTGCTGTCCAAGATGCGTAGGGGTCACCAAAGGTAGCTTCCAGCCCCTCCCAGAGCTCTTGCAGGGTGGTGGGTGTGCTTGGGAGAGATTGGGAAATCGTGAAGGTTGGAGAAGGATGACATTCTCCACAGTGGGCATAAAGTTCCTAAGGTCTTTGGCCAGCCCAGTGAACTTGTCAGGGCTGGGAACCTTGGGCTCTCTTGCTTGGTTGGCTTGGGGCAGGGGAAGAGCTTGATGTTCTTGTTGGTGAAGTTGTTGTTGAAGCTGGTGCTGCTGGTGAAGGACTTGTTCTTGAAGTTGGTGTGTCTGTCTTGAAAGGGCTTGTAATTGGTCCATCAAGGCTTGGAAGGCAGTTGCATCAGGGAAGGTGCTGTTTGGGTCAGACATGATGGCAGAGAGTAGTAGGAGAGGGTGAAGTGAATTATGATGTCAGGAACATGGCAGGACAAGGCAAGGCAAGGCAGCGAAGGAACTGAGAGGAGTGATCATTGTATTGGAAACAATAATTCACTTGAGGGATGGGACAGGTCCCCCATCCCCCTTTTATACCTTTTGAGAGTGTTCCTTGTCAAGACTCCAAGAAAGTTCCAGAAAGAGCAATTAGTAATACAATGATACCAATGATACCAATGACAACAAGACAAGTCAGGAAAGCAAAGAAGGTTCCAGAAGGTTCCACAAGGTTCCATGAAGGAATGTTCTAGAAGGTTCCAGAAGGTTCCAGAAGGTTCCATGAAGGAATGTTCTAGAAGGTTCCAGAGGTTTCCAGAGGGTGATTCATAACACTTTCCAACGTGCAACAAGGAATGGTTTGGCACAGCAATCTATCTTTGGCACTACTGAGGAGGTTCCCTTGTGAGGAAGGAACTCTTTGCCAAGCCGAAGCAGCAACTCGTGAAATGATGTGGAGAGTGTGTCAAGGTGGCTGACGAGGAGTGATGCACGTTCTGGGGAGGGGTATTGAAAGGTAAGGATGAGGAATGGAGGAACTCAAGCTCAGAGGGGAGAAGAATGCTGTCCAAGGCTGCAAGGGCTGCTGAGAGGGGGGCAAGCTCAACTGAGACGGCTGAAGTGTAATTGTCGAGTTGCTCCTCTGAAGCTTCCAGGGTTTGATGACCTGCCAGCGCAGAGGGGAGAAGGGAAAAGTGTGGAAGGGGGAGGAAGCAAGAATTATGTTGAAGGGGAGGTGGTCTGAAGTGTCAGTGAGATGGGGCTCTTCAAGTGGAGAAGAAATGTTAGCTTCAGTGACGTAGTCAAGAGCAGGTGGTGAGAGCCAAGTGCTGTCCAAATGAGAGGAGTAGGAGCCAGCAGTGTGTGTGTAAGAGGGTAAGTCTGGGTGCAGGTGTCGAAAGGAATCAACAAAGCCTTTCAGGGAGAGGGTGGGGAGGAAGCTGTGGTGGGAAGGAGGTGTGGGGGCTCTGGTGAAGTGGTCAAGGGGGTCAGTGATGGCATTCCAGTCACCAAACCAGTAGGCCTGGTGGGGTGAGGTGGAGTCAGATGAGGCAAGAGAGTTGCACCATTTTTGCAAGTCAGGGAGTTCCTCAGATTGGGGGTCAGCAGGCCAGTAAATATTTCGCAGGAGGATGGAGCGTCGAGCAAAAGATAAGGTGAGGGCAATGGCACAAGTTCCAGTCAGTGATGTGTGGTGCCAGGGAAGATGAAATGATGAAACCGACGCCAGCATGACAGGAGGGGGTGGAGGATATTGTGAGACTACACCAAGGTCTCAGTGATAAAGTCTAGGGATTTTATTCGCAAAAACAAGCGTACCTGTCATAAAACTGCAAGGATCGGGACCCCTATTATTGCTCCTGGTTCTTTAGTTTCCAAGGCGTTATCAAAGTGTATTTGCAGCTACCCGTCTTTATTATTGGGCCTGCTTTTACTACTTTCGTCTTAACAGTTTCTGTTGCGCCAGGGTTTTCCCAACATATTTTCTTTTTCGGTGACTAACAGAGACTGCCCGACTGCCTAGGGATGGGGTGCCTGACAGGCCGTACCCGAAGCCTGCCTAATTTATTATTTATTTTTGGCACTTGTACATACACGCATAGAGTTGGGGGGACTTAGAGCATTTGTGGTGGATGCTCCAAGTCAGGGGGTTGACTTGTCAATTTTCTCTCTCTCTGTTTTTGGGCCATTTCTCTTTTTCCTTTTTTTTCTTCAATCTGATTTCTGTCCTTTGGCACCAATACAGAGTCCCTTCATATCCATCTGGCTCACAAGGTGAGGGTAGTGAGAGATGGTACACACCCAGGTGTGTACATGGTCCCTTCGTTGGGCTCCTCTTAAGGCGCTGTGGGTGGGGAATGCAGCTGGCCCCACCAGCGACTGTGTGACATTGCCGGCTCTGTGTTGGAGTGAGGATCCCTGGCACTTGCCTGCTGCGACGACTGTGGTGGTGGTGGCGACAACGACGGCGTCGTCGTCCCCAACCTTCCCGTCCCTGCAAGGGTGTTGGTGGCTGCGCCCAGTGCAGCCCCCAACACCTGAGAGTTCGATCTATGAGTGCCTGCCTCGGTCCTATTGCTGTGAGGGTGAGATGTGTGAGTACGAGAGCGATGCGATAAAGACCGTTGGTCGAGTGATCGTGCTGACGCAGCCTGGCGGGGTGCATGTACGATCACAGGTGTTTCTGCGTGCGAGTTCCCTGCTGGTGACCTTCCAACCCCTACATAGTCGACTCCCTTCTCTCTATCCCCCCCGTCGCTGGCGACGACGGGGGCTCCCGCAGCACTGTCTGCGGCGAGGGGCGCTAGGTTGCGCCCTGTCTGTCCCATCGCTATTAACCGCTCCTGTTGTATTTGAGATTAGGTTCCTGAGATAAAAACCCCTGTTTCCCCCTTCTCTCTCTTTATTCTGCGGTTGTGTTGCGCCCTTGGGAGTGCCCTTCCGTTTCCCCTCGCATCAGCCTGCAGCCACGCGAGTAATCAGTGCTCCAGCACCGATCCCTCAGAGGATTGTCCCTCTGAGTGTTCATTCTTTGTGTTTGAGACCCCTGTTAGACAGATCAGTAGGGATACTTTGTGGACTAGGCAAGTAGTAGGGTTGAAACACCCCCTAGACAACAGCCCAATAAAGTTAGTTTTAGCCTATTATTTGCTTTCCCTCACTCTTGGGCCCAGATCCCAGGGTCAAAGGAGTGAGTATAGTCTCACAGCTCCCACCCCCTGACCCTCAACCCCCCCACTCAAAAGAGAGAGGTCGCAGATGATTTGATAACTTGTCCACCAGCCAGAGTCAGAGACAGAGAGGAAGACAGACGACCTGTTGACTGCCTGTTGACTGCCACTCCCAGAGATGGGTCGACAGACAACCCGTTGACTTCCACTCAGATAAAAAAACAGCCTGTTGACCTCCTTCCTTTATGAATTTTGCTGCCCCTTTCAGAGGGACAAATCATTGATTGATAGAAATAACAGCTCAATTTATTTTGCAAAATCATAAGCAGAAATAGGATTTTAGTTCGGTTCAGCCACCCCACAGTTCTCCGTATGGGTTGGTGGTGACATTCGCACTGTGTTTGGGACAGTGATGCCCACTTTGGTTCACTGGAGTGGAACACAGCAGTTTTGTTACGCAAAAAAGAGAGAGAGGGAGAGTGTGTGTGTGTGTCAACCCCCCCCTTTTTTTATTTTTTTTTTTTATTGTTCCAGCACCAGAGGGCCAGGCGGGAAGAGAAAGTGCTATCAGCAGTGAACCATCGTTGACTTAGTCAAGGTATCACCTCAGCAAACCCACCCCATGCACTTTGGACTTACAGGGTTGTCAGGTATCTCCACCACATATAAAAGAAGTAACAAAGAAGAGGGAATGGGAAGGAATGGTGGATGAAGAGAGGATGTAGTTGTAAATGGAAAAGTTGAGGGACAAAGTTCTTGAAGCGAAAGGTGAAGAGATCAAGAAAGAGTAATAGTCAGAGAGGCAAGAGCCAGTGGAAAGCAAGGACAAGAGTTGTGGTCAGAAGGGCAAGAGCCCAAATGGAAGTTCAAAAGGAAAGGTAAATATGCGTTGTGATAGTAGTCAGAGTAGGCAAAGCCTGAGTCAGGGTTCCCAAAAGGGAAGTTTGGAGGAGCATCAAGGGTTATAGTCAGAGGGGTGAAAGCCATGTAAATGAGTAAGTTGTAGTGAGTGAGGTTTCAGGGGATAGGAAGCAGCCAGTCGAGGGCTGCAAGAGGGGTGGCCCCATAAGGGCAGAGTCATAAAAGATGGTGATAAAGAAGAGGGAAGTGGGAAGATGACTGAGATTTAGTCGTTGAAGTGAAGTAGTAGTTGTAACTGGAGAGGTGAAGGGGCAATGTTCTCAAAGAGAGAGTTGAAGAGATAAAGAATGAGTGATGTACGTTGCGATAGTAGTCAAAGTAGGCAAAGCCTGAGTCAGAGTTCCCAAAAGGGAATGTTGGAGGAGCATCAAGGGGTTATAGTCAGAGGGGCAAAAGCCAGGTGAATGAATGGATGAGATTGCAGCCAAAGGACACGAAAAGATTTAAAAAAAAATAAAAAAAGGGTTGAAGGCGGTGGCTTTGCTTCTGCCATGGTGATGGTGAGATCACGCCAAAAAATAGCGGCCAAAGGCTGCAACTGCAGAAAGTAGTGATGGTGAAGTTGAGATCGCGACCATTGGTTGAAATTGTGAAGAAAATAGCGAAACTTGTGAGACTGTGTTCTCTAAATCTCCTCGCCCTGGCCTGGAGGTGGAAATAGAGCAATGGCCTAAATACCAATCCTATCAAATGAAAAGGGCAAAAGAAGGTGTCTAGGGGTCACCAGACAGGAGAATGTATTTGGAGTCTTAAGCCCATCATCAAACACAAAAGAAACTCTTTAAACACAAAAAAGAGCAGCTATCACACATCTAAAAGGGAAACATAAGAAAAGTGTGACAAAGGTGGCACAATCACAAAAGAAAGTGCAAAATGCCTCTGGTCCAAGACACAGAGAAACCCGAATGGCAAAGCCAAAGGGACCAAATCACTTGGTAAGGAATGAGACTCAGGGCAACAAAGGGGGCGCCTAAGGCAGCACCAACCAATCTGTGCCAGCTCCTTCCCAAGGCAGAAGCCAAGGGGGCCGACAATTGAGTGGGGAGGAAAGTGGCCAGGTCCCAACCTGTTGGAGCCACCACCTTGGAGTACCAGCTCCCTCTCTGCCAAAGACAAGCCCTAAGTTCGAGGGGGTTGGACACAAAGGGCAAACACAAGGAACAGTTAGTGTGCAGAGATGCCTGTTGGATCAAACCAGAACTGTTTTCCACTTAACAGAACCAGACACATCTTGTCTCACTCCCAAGAGAGGTTCCAACTCAATCCAAGGAGGGGGTACACAGAGTGGGAGATAGTGGGACTCTTCTTGCTCCATCCTACTAGGACACAGACATCTGCCTCACCAGGCCAGAGGAATCCCCTATCTTAGAAGCAAGGAAGGTTAAAACCCACTCCCTCACACAAGTGTGACACCATGACATCACAGGCATTAATCTGAGAGAAAGAGGGTCTGAACACAGTGAAGACCAGGCCCACCAAAAGCCACAGGAGCCAACAACCAGGGAGGAGGGGGCATACCTGAGAGACCATTCCTGCAGCAGTACCTGACCAGCCAGCTCATTCATATCACCTTGAGAGACCTGGGTTTGACTAGATGTATTGACAGGAACCTAGAGGCACCACCACAGATTTACCCTCTATCCTTCCATCACCACGTGGCTCCTACCCAGTCCAACCCAAACAGTATGCAGAATAGTGGGGTTGCACTGGGGATTGAACCCAACACACTGCCATGATGGCCAAGAGGAACCAACCCTCCTGTCACACACCAGGGGACTGCAACCCCCAGCTCATAGACACAGTCAGAAAGAAAAGGGCAGGCAAGGGACTTCAGGTACAGTTTTCACAGTCAACAAGAAGGGGGGGCAGCAGTTTATATAGGGGAGGGTTGGAATCACAGGGAAGAGGAAAAGGAGGGAAAACACATACAACACAAAAAAAAAAAAACAATCAGTAAAACAGTAAAAAACAGGATGGGAGGGTGATTCACCAAATGGGGCTGAGCCATCAACAAAGAGAGACAGCTCAGAGAATCATGGGCCATTTCTTGGCAGACAGCCACCATCGTAGAGTGGAGGGGGGGTGGAGGAACTGGGAAGAAATGATTGGTGCAGACAAGAAGACACTCACCACAGCCACAGAAAGAAAGGAAGACACACAAAGAGAGACAGTAAACAAACAACTAAATAAAAGATAAAACAAGAAAAAGAACCAAAACAAAAGAAAATACTAATTGAAAAAATAAGTAAAAATCATCAACAGAAAGAGAAAGAAAAGCCCTGTCTTCTCATACCACTCATATGAGGCATACATCATGGTAGCTGGGCATCTGGACTTTGCACCTCTCCCACAGAAGTGGTTCAGTCCTTAGTCATTCCAATAGTGAGGGGTAATTAGCTGGGCATGGTGGACTTTGCAGCCCAACAGTCAGCATGTCTTGAACTTGGCACCTTCCCAATTGAAGGGAGCGCTCTAATCACTGAGCAAAGAAACCCTATGCCAGCAGTTGAGCAAACACTGAGTCACTCGGTCTGCAGCCATTGTACAGAATAATAATAATAATAATAATAATAGCACAAATAATAATAGTGACAGGTGACGTAGGCGCGACAACAAGTGTCAGTCAGTGGCTTATGTGGACGACCAATAATAATAAGATAATAATATATACAGCAGAGTCCAAGCCGAATGCGTTTATAACGCGCTTCAAGACGGGTGGATAATCCTCACAATTATCAGTGAAAATTGGGTATACACTCTTTTATTTGAGGTCACAGGCTTGACAGCCTCACAACTTGGAGTATTTGTCAACAGTGGAAGCCAGTGCCTGGATCTGCATTGGCAGTGGCTTGCTCTCCCCATGGCCATTGTGAGAACAATAACTGACAGTCACAATAGGTTTGGGTTCCGTCTTGTGCCTCTTGCTGCTAACCAGTCAGTTCTGCCTAACAGCAAAACATCCAAATGTGTCACATTTCAAAACCCAGTTATCACAGCCTTTCTTCGTTTTTCCAACTTTTGCTCAACAGAATCATCACAAAAAAAATTAAAAGATTGGAGCTATAGTCACTGAGACCAATTTATTTCTTGTCCATTTGAGAAGTAGTACGCAAATTTTGAAAGACTTTGGTGCAATTGTTGACAACAGTCCACTAACAGGAGAAAAAGCATGCCACCATTGGCAGAGCTCCAGTTTTGTTGCAATTACTATTTGTCTAGATTGGGTACAACAAAGTAAAAAGCACCAACAGAAAGCCCTTTCAATTCTGAACATGCTGGTACTATTTTCATCACAACAGTCGCATTGGTGCAGAAGTTAGGTATGGGACAACTTTGAGGATCATCGTGCTGCATGTGGCACAGTGGCACTGACCCTTAAAGGGTTAAACAGTACACCGTTTATTTTATCATATTCATATCATGCGTCTTCAAAATGACCCAACTTTTGAATCTCGCGAAGGAGAGACTCTTCCTCGGCTTTCATGGCATCGAGCTCGCTGCTCAGCTGTGCCTCATCCACGACGTCCACGTGGCCAAAGCCTTGCGGAACCTGCACCAGGTGCATGTTGCGGTCGCCGATGAGCTGGATTATCGCGTCATCGTCAGGACCGTTCGCTGTCCGAGCGTCGGTGGGACCCTCCTTTTCAACGTCCCCGATGGGATCTGTGAGTCCAAGCAGTTCAAACGGGTCGGGCAAAAGTTGCTGCCGGGGAGCGCAATGCTTTGGTTCAGCCGAGCGATCAACACTAGCCAGTGTTAAATCCGAAAGGGACAGCGGCGAATCCAAGGTGGTCTCCATGTGCGGAAGCTTTTGGCCGGTGTGACCGTTTGTTGGTCTGCCAACTGAAGTACGACGAAAACAAGTCGAAGAACGGGGGCGTCAGTTTCTCGCACCTTTCACATCTGATTGTTTTCTTTTGCTCACCCTCCTCGTTTTGATCGGCATCGTCGGACGCGACTTCCGACCTCAGCATGGATAGGAACCTGTTCTGTGGACGCATGGGAGCCTCCACTCTTTCCGATCGTTTCAAAAAAGGAGAGGAAACGTCTGCTTCGCGCTGACCAAGTGCCTTGAGCCTGGCCGAACCAGGCGCACTGACATCCATCACAGCCATGCCAATGAGTCGAGCCGTATCCTGCTGGATGACGCGAAGCGGCGTTGACAAGATGTTTGGGACCCGCTGAGGCGTGGCAGGGAGTGGAACGAGCACCGCCGCCGCTTGAACAGACGCAAGGGGGTTAGGGACACGGCGTGGGGCCATGGGCGAGGCTGGAGCGGCGGAGGGTGCAGCCATTCGGCTTGGAATCATTGCTGTCATGTTTGGCTTTGGGAGTCCGGCAGGCGCTCCGAACCCCGCTTGCTGACTTAAGGGGTGCACCATTTTCGTTTCGGTGTCGGCTTTTTGGGGAAGCATTGCTTTTCCAACAGTGCGGGTCAGGTTTTCGCTATTGAGCGAAGCATTAAATGAAAGCTCTTGAAAAGCCCGACCGGTCTCGTCGCGAGTAGGCTAATAGTGGAGGGGATGTCAATGTTGGAATCGAAATGTTCAAGGAACCGTTCGTCACCATTTTCACTGGAACTCGCATGGGTCCAGCGTATATCGAAGTTCGTTTCTGAAGCCTGTCCATCTCCTTGACACGTGAAAAAACAATGGTAGTGTCAACGCAAAGAACTCCAAAAAAAGCTGTTCAGACCGCGTGATAAGACTGCATTGCCTGCTGCCTCGCTGCAGCTGATAAGGGCGGAGGAGCGGCGTAGACAGTCGTCCGCCTTGCTGGTCCAAGCGTCAACCTCTTTGCGGCAGGTCTGGGCGCAACGAGCGCGTGTCCGCCACCCCGCTGCAACCGACCAAGCTCCTTTGCGTCGAGCTCCTCGGTGGTCGACGCGCCCAAAATCTCGCTGAGGTTCGTATTGTCAAAGACCTCGTCCGAAAACCCCGGCGAGTCGCTTCCCTCCGCTCCTGCGCCCACCAGCGAATCCACGCTCAATCCTTGAGGCGAGCCTTTGAGCGGATGGGCGACACCTGCGGCGGCGGCTGCGGAAGCAGTTGTTGGGGACACAGCGGGCGGGGATGCACGTGCCGCCATCGCCGCTGCTGGCCCTGTCGATCGGACAGCCTGTGTTCGCGTGGCGTGTGCTGGTCTGACAGCTGCTGGGGCTCCTTCTGCGGCTGCTGCTGCTGCTGCTGCAGCGTTCGAGCGCCTCAGGCCCGAGGTCTCGCCAACACGACGCGGGCCGACGCCGCGAGGCGCCGAAGCGGTGGATGCGGTGTTTGGTCTGTTTGGCGCGGCGGACGAGGCTGAAGGCGGCCTACCAGGTGGAGCGAGTTGGGTCCGATTGTTGTCTTCGTGCCTCGTGGCGGCTCTAGAAGGGACAAACGTCTGCGTCGACATCGACTTCTTTGCTTGGGCGACGGTTACGGCGCTTGGTCGGGGGTAGCGAGTGAGATGGGGTGAACTTTCGCTGCTGCGGGGCTCCGCGCGTCGACGTTCCAGTCGGATTAGCCGGGGGTCCCGGTCGCTAGATCAGAGGAGTGAGAAAGCGCCTTTTTGTCGCCCATCGCCCATTGCCCACCTCTCTTCCCGAAGGGTAGCGGCTGCTGCACGTTGAAGAAAAGAGGACGATAGGGTTAAAAACACGGTCGCCATCGCCGATCTGACCAAGTGCATCCTTCTTGGCTGGCTGGACATGCAAAGACTCACTGAAGGGATGGCTTGGCCGATGACGCTATAGTCGCCTGTCCTCTTGCAAAAGTGGTCGTAGATGATCTCGAGGACAATGTGGACGAGTTTGCTGTCAAAGCCGGCTTCCAATGCGGATGCGTGGTACTCCCAACCGCTTGGGAAGAGCCGACGCGCCCACGCACGCCGCCGGCGGTGCCGTGGTGCTGTTGGGACGATGCGGTCAGGCCCTCACGTTGCATGTGCGGCTCTCTTGCCACAGAAAATTTTTGATCAATCGTTCAGTCCAACAGAAGGATTCGCGAAGATTCATTTGGTAATATTACAAACCACTTATCACCTTTTCCTTTCGCACATGAATTCCCCAACCACCAACGTGCGCCTCTAATACTCGCCGTCTGAACCAATGGCATCTAGGGACAATCGTGATGAATGTCGCCGCAGCGAAGGGCGGTGGGGGGTGGTTCCCGCCACCTTGTCCCCCTCCGACTGCTTGGCTTCCGGTCTGTCCCCCCCGCGTATCCAAGAAGCATCGTGCCACCAAAATCACAGAGCAGGGGATCAAGCAGAGTGGTGAGTAAAATTTGGAGAAATTTAGCTGGTTGTCAAGCGCAGTGCAAAACAAAAGGAAGATTGGGTGCACAAACTGAATACTCACCGAGGTTGGCTTGTGACATCACGTATGTGCGCACACATCGCTCGATCGAACTCTTGGTCAAAAGATACTGGGAATTCCAACCTGCGTGCAAGCGCGAAAAATGTTAACTGCCGGATACAAAGGAGTTCTGGGACCCCAAAAAGCTCACGTGTTGTTGTCCGCAGGACGCACTCGAGCGAGCGGGCGACGGGGGGCCTTTTTGTTTCGATCTGCAGTGGGCAGGCACCCTTCAATCAAGGTCATGATGGCAGCGATGCCGACTTTGCAATCATTGTCCGCTTTCACCACCTGCAGCATCCCCCAACGTCCCCAAGGTGGCGCGAAGGGATCATCGTGTTCGCTGAAAACGTCCGACTCGGCTTCCCTCTCTTCGACTTCGGATGGTTCGCCGCCCTCCACGAGCTCCTCTTCCTCTTCTTCCTCGTCGATAATCGCATCGTCAAAACCCACTGCAGCAGCCGCAATCCCAACGGAATAGGTGCCGACAGCCAGCAGCGGACGCCCTCGCGCGGGACTTTCTTCGGTTGGAAAAGTACTGTATTCGTACACCGAATCGCGGGACTCAAACGAGACCGCCCTGGAACGAAGCGGGAGTGGAATCCGAACTGGGGCGAGTGCACGCATTTATATATCGTTCGTTTCCATTGTTTTGTAGAACGTGAGAGAGAAGTGGTCAGCAAAAGAAACAAAGTGGAACGATAGGTTTCAGCAAGTCTCAATTCATACCAGGTGCTATGTCCGCATCGTCCGCGTCCTCATACTGTGTGGTATACACCATATTTGCAAGTTCGTCCTCGCTGATCTCGCGCTCCACCTCGTTCTCCACCTCGTCCTCTTCTTCGTCCGTGCGAAAAGTGGTCCCCACGTAGGCACTCTGCAAGTCGTCTTTTCGCCCGCAGTCGACGGGTGGCGTGGACAATAACGGGTCCTCGTTCTCGGTTTCGGTGGCAGGTGCGGTGCGCAGCGGCGTCGTGGTGGCCGCCACACTGGGAGCGGGCCGAGCAGAGGCAGAGCCAGAAGCGGTGGCGGTGGCGGCGGCGGCGGCGGATGACCGTAGTGCGCGGGCGAGGCGGTACATGGAGCGAGGGGCTTGGACGGCTGCGATGGCCGAGGCGAGTGGTGTGTGCGGGCCGATTTCTCGCGTGGGTGGCTCGCCATCAGCGGCAGCGGCGATGGAAGCTGCAGTGGAAACGTTCCCTTCGTCGAGCAAGTCGTCGTCCGAGGGGAACGCGGAGTCCGGCCGTCGCCGCTTTGATCCTGCGCAAGGAGGGGTGCAATGGAAATGGCGAGAGAAGCGGGTTGTTCGGCGTCAGAACTTGCCGATATCAATGTCGTGGGGGCGAAGCTTCAACGTGGATAGCGCAGGGGGGTGAGTGGGGACTGGCGGTAGTGGTGTGATACGATGCAGTGCAGAGAGTGTAAGAAGAAGGAGGGAGGGGGGGAAGGTGCCGCCTGCCGGGAGGGATGATGGGGGCAGGGCGGACTCGCCTCGTTTGCGCGTTCCGACCATATGTCGCTCTATCTCCTGTGTGTGGGGCTTGCTTGCTTGCTTGGGGTTTCGAACGCGGCCAGGCGGAGTCCGAAAAATGATGGGTTGGTCTGGATCGAAGAAGTAGAGAGAGAGACAGCGAGTCAGCGACAGGGAGGGAGACAGCGAGTGAGAGAGTGGAGAGATAGAGAGAGAGAGAGAGAGAGAGAGAGAGAGAGAGAGAGAGAGAGAGAGAGAGATGGATTCTCTGACAAGTCTGCCACCCAGACACAAAGAACTCTCTCCCACAGTCAATCAATCATAGTCAATGGCACCCGTCGCCACTGCCGCCCCGGCCATCTCCGCTTCAGCTCCGACAAGAACAGACGGCCGCTCGTCGGCGCTGCAGATAAGACCGATGCAGACGGGCATCGGCTCGCTGCACCGCGCGGACGGCTCGGCACGCTTCTCGTGCGGTGAGTGGTTTGCAATGGATTGTTCGGGTGATCACCCAGGACACGCCCGGACCAGATTTGATCGTCAGGGGTTTCTTATCCGCCCACCTCGTCCGACCCACGTACTTACGCCGATGACCCCGCAAATGCTCAGGGCAAACCTCTGTCCTCGCAGCCGTCTATGGGCCAAAAGAAGTCAAGATCAGAGACGAAAAGCTGGACCGTGCTACTGTCGAAGTTATTCTTCGCCCACTGATTGGGTCCGCAGGTCTGTATGGGAAAAGGCGCGGGTTTGCGGCTGCGTTCTCTACGGCGAGACGCTGTGGTCTGTTGCGACTGAGTAACACCTTGCTCGTCTTTCCTTGTTTCCGGGCCGCAGGAACAAGAGAGAGGCTCTACGAACGCGTCATTCACAGCACCATGGAAAATGCCATTGTCACCGCTTCTTTCCCCAGGACTGCCATCCAGATTGTACTGCAAGTTATGTCGGACGACGGCTCTGTGAGTGGAACTCCTTTTTCTCGCTTCTCTTCTCTATCCTTTCTTTGCTTTGTTCGCTGGTCTCTCGAGACGAGGGATATTCATCATCGCCACCTTCCGTCACACTGAAAAAAAAGGTACTGCCTGTGGCAATGAATGCGGCTTGCCTGGCGCTTGTCGATGCTGGGGTTCCACTCAAGTCGATGGTTGCGGCCGTGGAGTGCGCCTACAATGCGGAGGGTGAGTTGATGCTCGACCCAAACGCGCAGGAACTTGAAGTAAGGAATGTCTCTCATCCCCCTTCCACTATTTCCCTGGTTTCGGCGTTGTTTCCTAATCCTTTGGGATTTGCTCACCGCATTGTCTCCCTCCCTCGCATAAAAAACCCGAAACAAGTCTGCTGTGTCGACGCACGTGTACGCGTTTGACAACATCAATCCTCACACGACACTATGCAATCTGTCCACGGGCGCTTTCAAGCAACAGGAGGTTTGTCTACGGCATACGCCAGCCTCCTCTTCACCTATTGAATACATTATGCCTCCCTCACTCTCTCCCCACCACGAAAACGCGAAAGTTCGCCAAGGCCTTTGAGATGAGCCAAATGGCCGCAGCCAAAGTCCACGAATTCAATCGCAAAACCTTAGGTTTGAAAATCGCCCATTTCGAAGCGGCAGCATCTGGAGCAGTGTCAACAGCTGCACCAGCAGGAGCGTCAGCTGGTGGAAAAAGCAAAGCCTGAAGTAAAATTTGTTTTCATGTTCAGGAGGGCTGGGTGATGTGTGTGTGTGTGCCTGTGTCAATTTACGACATAAACGGATTTTGGAGAGTGGAGATTACTGTTGAATTCCCCCGTTACCAGTAAAGTTGAGTGCTTCTGTGCTTTGCACTGCGGAAACTCTGGCTGTTTTTGGCGACAGTTTACATCGTCTCAGAGCCATAAGCATAGGGGCAACTACAGCTGAACTCCATAATAGGACTTGCACATGGTTACTGCTACCTAACAGTGTGGTGGTGGCTAAGGCTCGGCGGTTAGATAGCAGAAGTTAACTGGAACTGGAACCGAACCGGGCACACGGTAACTGTATCCGAACTGGGTGGTTGCAGCACAAAACCAATCTGAACCGGAACCAACTGGTTAAGTTCAGTATGAACCGTATCCAGGTTTGGCTTTAACTGGGTTGGCTAGCACTGCAGAACTTGTAAACCAACTAGTATCCTGCCATGTCACTGCAGTTTTAGCCACCTAGCATATAATGCCAACTGAACCGGCAGCGCCAGTTCAGTTAAAACAGATTTTCTTGAACCCCAACCGCATCCACAGCGCCATGAAGTCTCCAGCTGGACAGTTGGGACATGCTGCTGGGCCTCCTCCACCAAGGGAGGCAGGTACTCCCTTGGTGGAGGAGGCACTCCGTCTAGTCACTCCGTCTAGTCAGGTGAAGCTGCTGTACGTGCCTCGCACTAGACGTCACGGACTAAACAAAGCAACCCCAAACGCGAAAAGAGCTGCACATGGAGAGGACCACCCACCCCAACATTCAAAGGTAGTGCAGTGGGAAAGGGGAAACTACGGCGAGTTGAACCATCCGAGGAGGATGATGGTGAAGGCAATGGGGAGCCGATGATGAGGAAGATGATGGCGGCGACTCTGGCAGCGTTGATGAGGTCCATGTCGACTTGGACGTCATGCTCACTGATGAGCAGCGGCAGTCTGGTTCAAAAGGCTCGATGCTACTCAAACTGGGAGTCATCGAAGTGTCAGCCTTGGATGAGAAGAATCTTTTGTGCCAGTACCCCTTCATGCTCCAAAGGTAGATGGGGCGGTGCTTGGTGTGGCATTCATCCCCTAGTTCTAACTTTTACCCTCTCGTTTGGCCAAGGTTTCTACTTGGGTAAAGACTGTGTGTGGTACAGGAAACACGTGGACGCATCTTTGTAAAGATCCTGTGCATAAGAAGTGGGTCATTGGAAAGGGTGTGACCTTCGGGGCGACGAAATCCGACCCGCCTCTGGCAGGGCAAATGACCTTGAAGTCGATGATGAAAAAGGTCAGTCCCCTATGTCTCTGTGCATTCAATCTCCATGATGCTAACGCAGTGACATTCATTAACAGAAGGCTCCTTTTTGTTCAAGAAGCTGCTGAGGTGGCATTGAACAACTGGATCGCAGCAGAACACATCCCCTTCAACGCGGTGGATAGCCCCTTCTTCTGATTGTTGGTGGAGTCGCTCAACTTGCTTTTTGTGCTTGAAATTGGAAAAATGGGTACGATGGTCTCAAGCTGTCCTGTACAAACAGGAACAGAAAGAGGTGGACTCCATACTGAAGTTACTAGTAGAGTTTTTGGTTTACACCTTCTTTGCCTCCTCAACTGATCACTTTGGTGCAAACTGTTAGAACAACCCATCCCGACTGAGTTTAACACTGGATGTATGGACATCCACGAATTAACATTCCTCATGGGGATCTATCCGCATTACATTGACGCAAACTGGGATTTGAGGGAGGTTTGCATGATATGGTACATGTTGTCGTAGTTCCATGTTATGAATCACCCTCTGGAAACCTCTGGAACCTTCTAGAACATTCCTTCATGGAACCTTCTGGAACCTTCTGGAACCTAACATTCCTTCATGGAGCCTTGTGGAACCTTCTGGAACCTTCTTTGCTTTCCTGGCTTGTCTTGTTGTCATTGGTATCATTGGTATCATTGTATTACTAATTGCTCTTTCTGGAACTTTCTTTGAGTCTTGACAAGGAAGACTCTCAAAAGGTATAAAAGGGGGATCAAGTGAATTATTGTTTCCAATACAATCATCACTCCTCTCAGTTCCTTGTCTGCCTTGTCCTGTCCTGCCCTGTTCCTGACATTCCAGGCGTAGCTTAGGTTTCTCTTGGCAGCTCTTGTGCACCGTCGGGGACAATGTGGGAAACAACAACACGATGATGGCGGCTTTCAGCAAGCGGTTCCCTTCATGGTTGAACAGTTATCTGCACAGCTGCAGCTTTGCGAACATTAGCCACAGGGTTCCCCCCATTGACGTAAGCGCCCGTTGGCACTCTATATGCGTCAGTTTGCTGTGCAGTACTGCCAGGTTGTGAGACTACACTCGCTCCTTTGACCATGGGATCTGGGCCCAACAAATAATAGGCTAAAACTAACTTTATTGGGCTGTTGTCTAGGGGTGTGTGAAGACAACAGGCTGTCAAGCCTGTGACCTCAAATAAAAGAGTGTATACCCACTTTTTCACTGATAATTGTGAGGATTACCACCTGTCTCAAAGCGTGTTACACATGCACTCAGCTTGGACTCTGCTGTATTTATTATTATTTTTTTATTATTAGTTGTCTGCATCACCTGCCACTATTATTATTTGCGCTATTATTATTATTATTATTATTATTATTACAATGCACAGCTGCAGACCAAGTGAGTTAGTCTTTGCTCAACTGCTGGCACAGGGCTCCCTTGCTCAGTGGTTAGAGCGCTCCCTTCAATTGGGAAGGTGCCAAGTTTGAGACACACTGGCTGTTGGGCTGCAAAGCCCAGTATGTCCAGCTTATGAACCCTCACTTTTGGATGAACCACTTCTGTGGGAGAAGTGCAAAGTCCAGATGCCCAGCTACCATGATGTAATGCCTCATATGAGTGGTATGAGAAGACAGGGCTTTTCTTCTCTTTCTGTTGGTGATTTTTACTTATTTTTTCAATTAGTATTTTCTTTTGTTTGGTTCTTTTTCTTGCTTTATCTTTTATTTAGTTGTTTGTTTTATTTTATCTCTTTGTGTGTCTGTGGCTGTGGTGACTGTCTGCACCAATCATTTCTTGCAGTTCCCCCCACTCTACGATGGTGGCTGTCTGCCAAGAAATGGCCCATGATTCTCTGAGCTGTCTCTCTTTGTTGATGGCTCAGCCCCATTTGGTGAATCACCCTCCCATCCTGTTTTTTACTGTTTTACTGATTGTTTTTTTTTTTTTGTGTTGTATGTGTTTTCCCTCCTTTTCCTCTTCCCTGTGATTCCAACCCTCCCCTATATAAACTGCTGCCCCCCCTTCTTGTTGACTGTGAAAACTGTACCTGAAGTCCCTTGCCTGCCCTTTTCTTTCTGACTGTGTCTATGAGCTGGGGGTTGCAGTCCCCTGGTGTGTGACAGGAGGGTTGGTTCCTCTTGGCCATCATGGCAGTGTGTTGGGTTCAATCCCCAGTGCAACCCCACTATTCTGCATACTGTTTGGGTTGGACTGGGTAGGAGCCACGTGGTGATGGAAGGATAGAGGGTAAATCTGTGGTGGTGCCTCTAGGTTCCTGTCAATACATCTAGTCAAACCCAGGTCTCTCAAGGTGATATGAATGAGCTGGCTGGTCAGGTACTGCTGCAGGAATGGTCTCTCAGGTATGCCCCCTCCTCCCTGGTTGTTGGCTCCTGTGGCTTTTGGTGGGCCTGGTCTTCACTGTGTTCAGACCCTCTTTCTCTCAGATTAATGCCTGTGATGTCATGGTGTCACACTTGTGTGAGGGAGTGGGTTTTAACCTTCCTTGCTTCTAAGATAGGGGATTCCTCTGGCCTGGTGAGGCAGATGTCTGTGTCCTAGTAGGATGGAGCAAGAAGAGTCCCACTATCTCCCACTCTGTGTACCCCCTCCTTGGATTGAGTTGGAACCTCTCTTGGGAGTGAGACAAGATGTGTCTGGTTCTGTTAAGTGGAAAACAGTTCTGGTTTGATCCAACAGGCATCTCTGCACACTAACTGTTCCTTGTGTTTGCCCTTTGTGTCCAACCCCCTCGAACTTAGGGCTTGTCTTTGGCAGAGAGGGAGCTGGTACTCCAAGGTGGTGGCTCCAACAGGTTGGGACCTGGCCACTTTCCTCCCCACTCTTCTGGTCCACTTTGGCTTTGGCTTTTGCCTCCCATTGCCCACTCTGTATTATGGACCAAAGAACCCTGCACATTCTTTGCTGGTTTGCCACCTTTCACAGTTGCCTTTGGTCTGAGTGTGAGAGTCTTCTCTTTGTGTGTAGTAAGAGAGTTTCTTTGTGTTTCTTGGGCTTCTTAGGACTCCAAATACATTGTCCTGTCTAGTGGCCCAGCAGCTCCAGAGAATCATCCCGGATCCTGATCACATCTCTCTACTTTGGGTACAATCAAATAAAAAGTCACCATACCCTATACCCTGACCTGCAAAGCTCTTGAAGCCCTTCCTCGGTTTGATACTTTGTTTGTACAGGGTGCTTTTCTCTTAACAAGAAAGGGCTCATGCTCTAAACAAGCTTTCTTGCTCTACACCGCCTCAAGTCTGTTGGTGCCCTTTCAACACCAGACGCGATCACCAACAGTCATAGTAGCTTTTCTGAGTGTTTGTTGACCTGTACGCAATCAGCATCAATACTCCAGGCTCCTCTGGGGAATCCCTAATTCACCGCTGGGTGCACGGCTGGACTGGGTGCCGCAAAGTCCAAATTCGCTTTGGCTGGGTAGAAGAAGCGGATCTTCTGGAAGATCCCAGCAAGCAGGAGAAGAAACTTTGTCAATCGCTGCCCTTGATTGTGGTCACTGTCGTCGGCCTTTTCGCCGTCTTTGGCCCTGTCGTCGTCCTCAGTGCCGGCCTCAGTGTTGTCCTCTGTGTCATCCTCTGTGGTGCCCTCATAAGGACGACGAAGTAGTTTCCAGTGCCACCTCTGCAGCCTTCTTCTCCAGCAAAACTGGGGGTGCCCAGCAGGTTTGTGTCCGAGTCATGGAGGCGCTGCCTGTTTCGTGTTGAGGTCGTTGTTGCTGCTTTAATGGTCTTGTTCATTGTGGCAGTGCTGTCTGCGGTGTTGCTGAGATGGTGGTGGTGCGACCGGGTTGTCTGAATTTGGAGTTCAACAAAAAAAAAATGAGGCGAGTGTATTCCACAACTTTCTCCCAGAATTGAACAGATAATTCACCCCCAAACTCAGGCTCGTCCTCGGTCCCGTCCCGCAGCTGTTCACTAAGCTGATTGTCAGGCTCTTGCCCTGGCTGGTAATCCTGCGGCTCATCAAATGTCACATCATTGCCCCTATGGCAGACGGCGTGGCAGTTGGTGCCTGTGTTGCACGCAACATGGGTTCCGGGAGTTTCAGAAGTGGTTGGTGAGCACGACCCCATTGGAGATGCATGCTAGCTGATGGGTTGTCCAGCGTCTGGATGATTGGTGACTGCCACCGGATTCGAGATTCTCAAGTATCTCACATATGTGTAAGGTGATGGCGTGAGGATCTCTTACTTTACTATGAGACAAATGACACATCACATATTTGTATACAACCAATTACCCTACATCTGAAGAGGGTGGCTCTATCACTCCCATAATATTTCCAAATTTTCTACTATGTCGTCTAATATTTTGGACTAATCGTCAAGTTGAACCTCACCATCTTAGAAGTGAGAAGATCTCCCTTTGTCGCTTGAGTTACAATTAGGGTGTATGTAAGTAGAGAGTTGACTTGTTTACATGTGCACAGCTGTAATTAATCTTTTAAATGCTTCTTACCACTTGTCTTCCTACCTTCTTGTCATTAATTATTTATTCCTCCTTATTCATTATTCTTCAAACATTTTTCTTCCTTTCTTCCTTCTTTCTTTTTTTTTCCGTTTCTTTTATAATGCCACCCTCCCTATAAATAGCTTCCCTGGGAGGAACATCCTCATTTATGTCAACTAACTTTAAAACCCAACCTCAATAAATGCCATGAAAGAAAATAGATCTTTGGTTTTCCTGCAACTCCTTGCCTTATGAACCTCCCACTCTAGAACGTCCACCTCACACCGCCTGTCACTGGGTCCAACCCTGCACACTTGTTGTGCATAGTGATATCAGCCTTTCGCTTGCATATGAGACTCCTCGCAGAGATCCTCTTCGTCACACGTACCCAGAACAAATGGACTGGTCGAGTACATGCGTGCTTCACACCGAAATCCGCGAGGTTGAATTGTAAAGCCTGTCCAGACGCCTGAAGGGTGGATGATGTAGACTCGTAGAGAGAAGAGAAGATGCCACATTTCTTCTAATTAGGCGAGTGCCACCACTTAAGTCCTCTTAAATCCATCTGGCTCATGCGATGAGGGTAGTGAGAGGTGGTACACACCCAGGTGAGTACATGGTCCCTTCAGGGGCTCCTCTTAAGGGGCCGCAGGCGTGGGGAATGCAGCTGGCACCACCACCGACTGTGTGACACTGCTGGCTCTGTGTTGGGGTGAGGATCACAGGCACTTGCCTGCTGCAGAGGCGACAGCAGTTGTTAGGCGGAACTGAATGGTTAGCAGCAAGAGGCACAAGACGGACCCGAACCTATTGTGACTGTCAGTTATTGTTCTCACGATGCCCATGGGAGAGTGAGCCACTGCAAATACAGACCTGGGCGCTGGCTTGCGCTGATGACAAATACTCTGAGTATTAAGTGGAACGGAAACCCAGTGTAAGCAGTTTTCCTCCTCTGCTCAAGCAGATAATATAGGAGAGGTTTTTACCCTGTGCCGGTCACACTTGCCTAGCAACTATTACAGCATGTATATCATTATGTATCAATTATTCATTACAGAGTTTTTTTTCTCTTTCTCTCCAAGTTGGGGAGAAGGACCATCCACAAACACACATCTCCACTTCATTCACTCCTTCCACTCACTCACTCAGAGTAGACTGTTTACAGCAGTGGCGTCGTCGACCCTGCGAGGGTGTTGGGGCGGCACAGAGCACCGCCACTGACACCTGAGAGTTTGATCTACAAGTACCTCCCTATTCCTATTGCTGTGAGAGTGAGATGTTGTTGCGCCCTCAGGAGTGCCCTTCTGTTTCCCCTCGCACCAGCCTGCAGCCACGTGAGTAATTGGTGCTCCTGAATGTTCATTCTTTGTGTTTGAGACCCCTGTTAGACAGATCAGTAGGGAGACTTCGTGGACTAGGCAAGTAGTAGGGTTGAAACACCTTTGAGACTGTGTCTCTAAATCTCCTCGCCCTGGCCTGGAGGTGGAAATAGAGCAATGGCCTAAATACCAATCCTATCTAATGAAAAGGGCAAAAGAAGGTGTCTAGGGGTCACCAGACAGGAGAATGTATTTGGAGTCTTAAGCCCATCATCAAACACAAAAGAAACTCTTTAAACACAAAAAAGAGCAGCTATCACACATCTAAAAGGGAAACATAAGAAAAGTGTGACAAAGGTGGCACAATCACAAAAGAAAGTGCAAAATGCCTCTGGTCCAAGACACAGAGAAACCCGAATGGCAAAGCCAAAGGGACCAAATCACTTGGTAAGGAATGAGACTCAGGGCAACAAAGGGGGCGCCTAAGGCAGCACCAACCAATCTGTGCCAGCTCCTTCCCAAGGCAGAAGCCAAGGGGGCCGACAATTGAGTGGGGAGGAAAGTGGCCAGGTCCCAACCTGTTGGAGCCACCACCTTGGAGTACCAGCTCCCTCTCTGCCAAAGACAAGCCCTAAGTTGGAGGGGGTTGGACACAAAGGGCAAACACAAGGAACAGTTAGTGTGCAGAGATGCCTGTTGGATCAAACCAGAACTGTTTTCCACTTAACAGAACCAGACACATCTTGTCTCACTCCCAAGAGAGGTTCCAACTCAATCCAAGGAGGGGGTACACAGAGTGGGAGATAGTGGGACTCTTCTTGCTCCATCCTACTAGGACACAGACATCTGCCTCACCAGGCCAGAGGAATCCCCTATCTTAGAAGCAAGGAAGGTTAAAACCCACTCCCTCACACAAGTGTGACACCATGATATCTTTTTATTTATTTATTGTTCTAGCCCCACAGGGGCTGGCAGGAAGAGAAAGAGCCATCAACAGTGAACCATAATGGACTACATCCAGGTATCACCTCAGCAAACCCATCCCATCTGCTACAGACTTACAGGGTCGTCAGGCATCTCCACCCCACATAAAGCCACAATGATCAAAGGAGAAGGGAAAAACACAGAATCAAGAAAATAGAGAAGATTGGAAGGAGGTCAGTGTAAGAGAGGGGAACAGCTGTGAAAAGTCAGATTAGGCTACGGCCCATGTCAAGATTGAGAAGGGCAACAGTGGGCTCAGTGAATGTCAGGGGGCTCAGCAGGAGATGGGTGAAGAGTGGACGTTGCTTGTTGGCATGAGGGAATTTGTATTGTGTGGTGAAGCCAGATAATGCCTGCAACAAGTTTTATGCAGCTGAGGTAGTGGTCAATCCATCTGGAAGAAGCCTTGGTGCACAAAAGCCAGATGCCTGGGCAAGTGTCAATGGAGTGCCAGCGACCACACTTGGTGCAGCGGGGTTGAGAGGGTTGTGAAGGGCTGTTACAAGTTCCATGGGATGATGGAGTGGGCGGAAGGGAAGAGTTGATGATTGGAGAAGACAGTGGGTGAGAGGCCATGGAGCGAGGGTGAGAGGCCTGGGAATTTGGTGGTGGGGATCTGCGGGGCTTGGAGTGCTTGTCAGACGGCTTGATGGACTTTGACTTCTCCCACGAGATAGTGTCATCACAACGGCGAATCCAAATTAGTTGATGGGCGTCAAGAAGGAGCTGATGGAAAGCAGTGACAAGGGTTTTAAGGACAGAGGCAGCAGGGTTATCACGTGAGAATAAGGAGTCATAAAAGGATTGAGGGATGAAGCCACGAAGGAGGGAGGAAAAATTGATACAAGATTGATGATCAAAGAGAAATTCAGGGTGGGAGAGCCAGTAAATGGGATGGGCTTGGGGAGGAGAGCGACCATGAGGTGCAGGAGGAACAGAGGAGGAAAGAGTTTCAGCAAAGGTGTTGCAAATCATGGTAATGGCTGCAGGGCATTGCCAGACATGCTCTGTGGTTTCCAAAGCGTGGTGGCATCGACGACAGAGCCCATCAGGGTAGACTTGAGGGTGTTGTTGGTGTAGAACTTTTTGGGTGGGCAAAGTGTTGCTGAGGATTTGAAGTCAATTCTTGCGATGAGCAGAGCCAGGGAGGGTGCCAAAGAGGGAAGAAGGTTTAATTCCAGAGCGGAGAACAAGAAACGTGGCTTCGCAATGAACTAGGTCTGGGTGTGGGTGATGTGGGCAAAGGCTGAGGTGTTCAGAAGGGCAAAATGGTGAGAGAGACCTGTGAGGAGTCGCAGTTGTCGTCAAAGTTGGCCCAAGACTGGGGGATTTGAGATGAAGGCGGTGGCTGGGAGGATCTGTTGTGAGAGGATTGGTAACGAAGTTGGGTTGGAAGTCGAGGGTACAGATGATGCCAGCTTGTCTGCTCGTTCTTTGCCAGCTTCGCCATTGTGTCCACGAACCCAGGAAACTTGTGGAGGGGGTCATGATATCACAGGCATTAATCTGAGAGAAAGAGTGTGAGACTGTGCTCTCTAAATCCTCACCCTGGGCTATCGGTGGCAAATAGAGCAATGACCTAAATACCAATCCTGAAAAGTGAAAAAGGGCAAACAGCAGATGTCTAGGGGGCTCCCCCTTTTATACTGCAGGTAGTCTCAGGAATTAGACTTTGGTGATAGCCTGTTAGCTCTGAGAGAGAGTTTAGACTTTGCGGAGTCAGAAGGCAGGCATGGCATCATTGTTGCATCACACTGATTTGGCCAGAACTTCCATCGGTTATGTGTGCCAAGGAGTAAGTCAGGCTCCTTGTCAAGCTACTGTAATCATTCCTACTAAATTGCTATAGTGAAGCACACTGATGTGATCTACCCAGACTGGGGATCAAAACTACCTCTAAGCAGTCACTTAGGCTTGGCGGTTTGCAGGTTTTACCCGCTAACCTATCGCCAACCAAAAATTTTTGGTTAGGGTTTGGAGAGGTTTGAACAAACCGCACTTCGGTTAGGATAGGGATAGGATAATGTTGGAGAAACCTCTAAACTGAGGGCTAGGTTCTTACCGTAACCCTATAATTAAAACGGGTAAAGTTTGGTTAGAAACCGGGAGTTAGGGTTTGCAGGTTTTGCAAATTCTGGGTTAGGGTTGGGATAAGGTCAGAGTATTTTTTTTCAGGATAAATCAGGATAAGGGTGCCTCTAACTGAACCTTACCGAGCCGCCGAGTCTTATACGGCACGATTCCATCTGGCATGTTCGGAGGCCTCTTGGTGTCGCATTGGATGGAGAGTTGTGGCCCCATGGGTTGGCAAGCGCAATCTCGTCCTACGATCAGTGACAATGACGCACTTGGGTACACCGACTGGGCGCCACTGCGCAAAGGTGTGGGATAAGGACAGTGATTAAGAAAGTCACTCACCACAACTCTGGGGTGCGCCGGCGCGATTTCTTGGAGGCGGCGACCAACGCTGCCAATCGTCATTGTCGACATCGTCGGAGACAACGTTTTGGTGGTGGGAGGAGAGACACCCGCCGGAATAATATTATTTAGTTGCCTTTTTTGGTTAGCAAATATCGCAGAGAGAGAGTGAAAAAAAAAAAAAAGGGATAAAAGCAAAAAGCAATAAGCAAAAAACAAAAATAGGCATTGCACGCAGCCTCCTTGCCCCCCGCTCCAGATTGGTCGACCTAGTCGCCGTGCAGCACCCAGCGACGCTACCGCCGAATATGGTCGTCCTCAGCATCAGCATCATCATCACCACACTCATCCTCGCGTGGGGCCTCTTGCTAAAAGGCGCCGCCATCCGGTACGGATCGACACGCGGAGTGCTGCTGGGCGTGATCGCGTGGCTCTGGGGCGTGCGCACGCACTGGATCGACAACCCCGCGCACGCGCGGCTCGTTCTCCAGGCGAGCAACGACAAGGGCCAATTCATCGAGCGGCTCTTCGCAACGCCCGCCTGGGCGCCCGTGCTGTCCCTCGAGTCGGTCGACGGCGCCCAGTGGCAGCGCATGAAGAAGCACTATTTGCAGCTCGCGCCGCTCATCCCGCCGACCGTCACGCTCCAGAAGATCGTGCAACGCAACGTCGCACAGCTGATGGCTGACGGCCGCGTACTGGACGCGCCGACTATCGCAAAGCTCACTGTCGCCTCGTTCTTCGAGTGGATGTTTGCGCGTGCGTTCGACTGGCACGCGTGGCAGTTTGTTGCCGACGCCACGTGGGAGTGGCGACAAGAGATCGCCATGAAGAGCAAGGGCGACGTCGAGCTCAAGCAACGCCTCGTCGCCTGGTTCCTCGACCAGGTCCGCGACTCGCGGCTGTACGCGGTGTTTGGCGAAAAGTGGCGTGACCCCGAGTGCTTTTCCTGCTACGTGCAGCCGTTCTTGATCTCGCCGGCCATCAACGTGTGCGACATTGCGGTGGCTGTCACGCAGCTGCGGCAGACGTTGCGCGACGGGGCAAAAACTGCTACCGCGGACTTGATCTACCTCGCGCTACAGACTCAGAACCCGTTCCCCGTGCTGGAGCGGTTCCTGCCGGACGGGCTCGAGGCCGAAGGGCTGTCGATCGCGCCCAACACGCAGGCATTCATTGCGCTGGACGATCTGGGACGACGCGACCTCGCAGCGGACCCGCAGTACCGATCAATCGTGTTCGGCTCCGGACCGCGGTCCTGCCCAGGCAAATTTATCGCACTCAGTATGATGACGGCGCTGTTCTCCGAGGCCACGCTCTCGTCACCGCTGTGGCAGCCGACCCACGGCCACCGGTTTTCAGGTCGCAACAACGACGGCCGGGAAACGCCGCTCCAAGTCGTGTACCTCGCGGGCGTCGTTGCGAGAACCGTTGCGTGCGCCGCGTGGCAGCGCTGCCGAAGGATGGCTGAGGCATGGCGCCCGTGTCCGGTACCAAAGCATTCTGATTGATCGATGGAGTCGGCCCGTTGATGCGTCGCAGGTGGCTGGCTGGTTCAAAGGCATAGAGGACCGCAAATTGTAGCGATGATCTCCAAGGCGTCTGGAGCCGTGACTGACAGCCGAGACGTTCACATCTCCTCTTGCTCGGTTCGAACTGTGTTCATCAAAGAAAAAAAAAGGGGTAAATAGGGAAAAGACCCAATCTCGTCCACCCGGACACAGTGCGAGTTGGAGACGTAGTCGAAGGTGGGGTTAGAAGCGAGCGAGGAAAGAAACTTGGAGTGCAAAAAAAACAAAAAAAAAACAAAAAAAAAAAAAAACAAAAAATCGTCCCCTTCACTCTGTAACCCACTGTACATCGGTACGGTTTTCCTCCGTCTCTCAACCCCTCAGTTGTACACTCCACTGTCTATTGCAGCCTAGCTCGATGCTCGAAAGCTCGAAAAATTCAATAGTGCAAAAACCTGTACGACGAAAAGACCCCATTCAGTGAAGGGAGAGAAGTGGGAGGAAAAAACCGCACAGCGCGTGCCATCCGGCGCAACCACAATACACGCCGGGTGGAAGAAAGCGAAAGCTGGAGTCCCTGGCAGCGGCTTATGGAAAAAACTTTGTTGGTCAATCACCATCTGTACCCATCACAGTCTTCTCCTGCCAGAAATACAATGGTTTTCGCCGAACTTCCCAACCTCCAAGACTCACTTTTGCAACAACCTCATCTCTTCCACCTCATCGACTGGGTGCACCATACGTTCAAAGCTCTCAGAAAGCGAGGATTTACCCTCGCTGTGGGCACCAGCATGGACGCTGTTGACAGATTGGAAGCAGACAGCGCAGAGGTCATAGTTTGGGCACACTAGGCAGCGGAACCGTAGGCCCCTGAATGCATATTGGAAGCACCCATCGCAAGATATTTTGTTCCAGCGCCGTGCATGTCGTGGCGGAAGTACAGGGGCTTGCTCCGCCAACCACTTGACAACCTCCCAGTGGACATTTTGAGATGCAATTTGCAGTGCTGTCGCGATGCTCTCTGCATCAGTGTCGTCTCCTTGCTGCACCAACAGCTTGACTACTTCCAGCTGACCCAGCTCAGCTGCAATATCGAGTGGTGTTGCCATATCATTGTTCTTGATGTTTGTGTTGGCACCATAGTATAGCAGCCACTTGACAACCTCCACATGCCCTTTTTGCACTGCACCGTGGAGAGGTGTTGCGTTCTTGTTGTCTCTCACATTGACAATGGAACCTTGTTGCGCCAACCACTTGACGACTTCAAGATGGCCATTCCGTGATGCATTGTGTAGTGCAGTTGACTTACTGCTATTAAGAGCATCAACATTGGCACCGCCTTGCATCAACAGCTTTACAACCTCCAAGTGGCCGTTTTGAGATGCAATGTGAAGTGCAGTGGACTGATTCCTGTTTTCTGCATTCACATTGGCACCGTAGTTTACTAGCCACTTCACAACCTCCCAGTGGCCATTTTGAGAGGCAAGGTGCAGAGGCGTCCATTTGTTCTCATCTTCAGCACTCAAAAGCGCACCTTGGTGCGCCAACCACTTGACAACCTCAACCTGGCCATTCTGAGATGCAATGTGGAAAGGCGTCAAGCCGCTGTTATTATGAGCATTTACATATGCACCTTGTTGCGCAAGCCATTTGACTATTTCCAAATGGCCAGCAAGCGATGCAATATGAAGAGGAGTCCATTTACTCTCATCCTCAGCTTCTAAATCAGCAGCCTTCTCCGCCAACAATTTTGCAACATCCAGATGGCCATGAAGAGAACTGTAGTGTAATGCTGTCCATTTGTGTTGAGTTTTGGCATTCACATTTGCTCTTTCTTGGAGTAACCACTTGACAACGTTCACATGGCCATTTTTGGAAGCAAAATGCAGAGGTGTAGTCTTCCTCTTGCTTTCAGAATTTACAGCTGCTCCTTGCTGGGTCAACCATTTTACGATTTCCACATGACCATTTCGCGAGGCAACGTGCAAAGGAGTCAACTTGTCCTCATCTGCACTGTTCACAATGTTTCCACCTTGTTGTGTGAGCCACTTAACAGCTTCTAAATGTCCGTTCAGTGCTGCAATCTGAAGTAGTGCGGACTTGGTGAAATTCACAGAATCCACCTTTGTTCCCTGCAGCACCACCTGCTTCACAGCTTCCAAATTTTCCAGACCACCTGTCTGAGCCTCATTATTTGAATCAAAATTGTTTTGACTGTTCAACTTCTGAGGGTCACGTTCATTTTGAGGATGCCCAGGATCATCATTCTGGATTTTTTTTCTCGGTAAGTTTTGATTTCCTGCTTAAAGTTCTTACTTACATTTCCAGTCCACTGAATGATCTCAACTGTGCAGCTGTGTCCTTGAGCTTTCTCTCCATTTGCATCAACAATGGCACGGTCTGCTCCCTTCTCAAGGAGGAGACGAACAGTCTTGTAATGTCCACCTTTCGCCGCAGCCATGAGAGCAGTCTTGTTCCCTTCACCAAACTGGTTCCTCCCTCCCCAGCTGTACCCTCTGCTGTTGACATCTTCTCCTCCACTCTCAATCAATGCACTGCAGGCAAGAGTAAGCCCTCGTTTTGCTGCTTCATACAATGGTGTGGAAGAGAACACTTTGATTCCTTTTGCCCTTGTGACAAGCTTCCTGGCATTCCCATCACGTAGAACCAAATGTACAAGCCAATCCTTCTCCTGCATGATTCCAATACACAATGCTGCTGGACCAAACTTTTCCTCAGCTAAAAATTTCTTCCACTCAACCCATTGGAAAAGTAAGTCATGGCCAGCCTCCTCGAAGTGGATGAGCCAGAATTTAAATGCGTACTGCGCTGTGGGATTTCCTGCTATGAAGCGAGAGGTTCCATTGAGAGCCTCATATCTGTTTTCAACCGAATCACAATAGTTCAACATGATTCTCAGGCATGCCAGAGCAATGTGCCTCTTTGCTTCAACAATGTCAACAAAAAATCGAGGGTCCACACATCTTTGGTGTGAAATAAGATGATCTGAAAGGCTCTTGTGTATAAGTTTGACTCTGCCACTGTCACTGGTATCCACAATGCGGTGGATCTAAAACCAGGTGAGTTTATGCCATGCGCTTTCCCTCATGATTGGAACTTGCCTCCAAAAGAACCTGTCCAACAAGAAAGGATGGGGCCTCAAGCAGCTCAGCGATAGCATCCTGAGTCAATGGCTCCTTTGCTGCAAGCACGACTTTCATCACAAGCTGAAAACTGTTTGTGTTCACACTGCTCATCCTTAAGTACTGCTCGTACACTCCATCCATTCCTGATCCAAGGCTATCAATTTGGGCAACGACTTGATCAGCTGGAATTGCCATCAGCTGACTGCACGCAAGCCTGGCAAATTGAAAGACTCCAGCTGATTTTTCGAAAATCTTGTCACAAACAAACTGCAGATCATCAGGACCAAGCTCTGATGGAAGAAACTTTCTTCTAAGCATGTCTGTCACAAGCAGGGTCATGTCCTTTCGGTTTTCAACATAATTTGGAGTCAGGACCATGCTATCAAGCCTCCTCAAAGAATCAAAAATGTCTCGTTCAGGACGGCCAGTGGTGAAAATCCGGACAAATGGTGGAAGGCTTGCTGCCTTTTGGCACAGTAATTCCAACAATTGCCTTCTTGCATTGCTGAAAGGAGCTCCACATTCATCCAAAGCATCTATGACAAGCAAAATATTCTTCTTGCAATCATCGGCATCCAAATGCTTCATTCCTTCAATAATGATCTTCTGAAAGCACTCATGAGGGTCCTTGAGTATGCTACTTTTTCCATTCTTCACACTCAATTCATCTTGAACTTGAACAGACTCAGAAAAAGTCTTGAAGGATGGGAGCACAGTGCTCAGATTCCAAATAATTGTTGCCACCAAGCGCTCTGGATTATTCTTCAGCATGTCATTGTGCTGGCAGAAGAATGCTGAACCAAGAATGAAATCACTTGGCAGATTCTGTGTGACAAGCCATGCAATTACTGACTTTCCAAGGCCAGCTCCACCATTCAGCCACAGAATCTTCGAGAATTGATTGGTTGCAGCCAACCAGGCGTTTATACTTTTCAAGTAATATTGTCTAGTGCCACGAATAAACGCCTTGGAATGCTTCTCAAGGTCTGACGAGGAATCAACTGGATTGAGCCAGGCTCTTAAAGGGTCAACAGCAACCTGAGATGGAGGCGTCACAGAGGCAGGAACATGATTTTGCTGGCTTAGACGTTGCTTGATTTCTCTTGCAAGAGCCTGAATCTCCTTGTCCCATTCTGGCGTTCCATGCTGCTTTCCCGCGAAGTCCGCGTACATCAGACTGAGAAACGTTAGACACTTAACATTTCTGGTCAGACCAGCATACCCAGCAGTGATGGCGAATGCGTCACCTTTCGCATCTTCACCTTTCTGCAACAGCCTAATTGGCACTTTTGGCTTCTTCCGTTCCTTGGCATATCTAATTTCAAGCAGGCAATTCTCAGATTGCTGTTGTATCCAGAAGTCAGAAGGCTGCAGGATCTGCAAACTTGCAAGCAAAACACCCATACCTGATACTTCAAGGTGAGAACTGGAACAAAGACATGACTTGAATCAATGCCTTCTGCCATTGCAGAACTAGTGCAGCCTGTCATGTCTTTCAGGTCCATCCAGATTGCAAGACCATACTTATCCTGGAGGTCTTGATGGATAAGCTTCACAGTTGCTTGACTGTCCCATCTTTATGAATTTTAAACGCTGTTTGTGTTTCCGCAAAAAGTTAAATTCTTCTGATGCTTACTGGTAAGACAAAAACCCATCAAAACTCTTTGTTTGCAATATAAACTTTGGAGCTTGAGTAGTGGCGGTGCATGCAACTCTTTTGACAGCGGGTGTCGCCTTCGTCTTAATTAGAAAAACTACCATATCGCGCACTTTTGAATTCTGGATCAGAAGGGACACATAGCCTGGTGCCCCAGTGACATTTTTCAACGTGCTGCCAGTTTTATGGAACAATTCCAACTTTTGGTCAGAGAAGCTGTCATTGGTTTCGTCGATCTGGACCTGTCAGCATTTGGAGGGCAGAGGCTCAGAGCAAACAGGCAAAGACTAACCTTCGTTATCAGATCCTCATAAGTTGGCGAATCCAGAGCAAGGACTTGTGGAACTGGGTCGTCGCAGTACTGCACTTCCACGAAGTATTGCTGCTCGTGCATCCAAACGAGGCCCGATAAGACTGCATAAAGACGTGTTACAGCTTAAAAGAGGACCGCCCACTGCGCACCTTCGAAAAAAGTTGATAACATCGATGAGTGGATCGCAAAATAGGCTCGCTATTTTCGGCTATTTTCTACTATTTGCGGTTGCTGGGTCCAGCAAATCAAATTGGTGTTTCTTGCAACCGCGTAAACCTAGATTTCGTCGATCCTGCATGTCAAAGTCAGTTGATCTTATTTTGCAACCGATCAAAAAAAGAAAGAAGTGGACAAGTAATGCTCGAGATGGAGCAGTGTTTGCAACTGCGTCCTCAACGCCGCTGGTGAGAGCCCCAAGCTCGTTCGGGCCCTAAATGCGATGGCAATGGTGGGGCCACATCGATCAAGGCTACCTGCGTTGGGCTTCAATCAAAAGCGGGGTTCACTACAGCGCTTTCGACTCTTCCGGGCAACGGGGCTAATGGAATGACGGAAGCAAGAAGCCAGTTGGGGATCCGGACGAGGGTGGGCTGCGATCCACAACAAAGGGTGCGATGGGATGTGCTGCGCCCCTCGTTTGCGAGTTTCTCAGTATTTTTGATGCTCGGAAAAAAATAATAATAATTCGAAGCAGCGGGATCAAATCTGAAGCATACCTTTTCTGGGCAGGCAACCAACACGGCTGATTTAGGGACAAGGAAGACCGGACGTAACCAATCATTTGTATTGACCAACAACATTGGACTCCGGCATCGCACCTTTCAGTCACGACACTAGGAACGACTGCTGCGGTGCATGCAAAGCTCTGTCGAAAGACACAGCCCTCCTTCGGGAGAAAAAAAGTCTACTGCACGTTTGGTTGCGCTGATTCCCAAGATCACTTTCCAATCAAAGCGATTTTTTTTTTTTCCCCCGTGTATTTTTCCTTCAAAGATTACAATGGCACAAAGCACATACAAAGCGCACACACACAGGAGCGGGCGCGCTCGCGTGAGGGACTCAAACGGACCAAAAACGGAAGGAAGGAAGAAACAGAAGGAAATAACACTGCTGGTGGGAGACGAGTACACGCTGGCAGCACAGAACACAGAAGAGAGGAGAAACAAGGTAGTGCCGGTTAAAAAAAGGGAACGCTGCGGTGAAGTGTGAGGGGGGGACCAAGAGCGAAAAAAGCGGGACGGGTGGGAAAGGGACTCATAGATTTCATTGTGGGTCACAGTACTGCAGAGGAATCGTGAAATCAGAAAAAAGGAAACTAGAGTGAGAGAGTGACAGTGAGCGAGGCGACAAAAGGAACTAAACGTGACGGAAGAAACCTAGAAGGGAAAATAAACTCCAACCACGAAACTACAAGTGGCTACTGGCAGAACGGGGAGAACAAAAAATGGGACCGAAGACTGGAGGTAAGCAAGAAAGAAGAAGACTGAGACAGATGCATACGTGAGGGAGAGTTGAGAGAACACAAAGGTATTAACGAGCGCCTTCACTTTGACCGTCGTGCCTTCTTCTTCTTCTTTTGGGCCAGCTCCAACTCTGAATCAGTCTCATTTTCGTCATCTGACTCAGCACTTCGCTTGGTTGGTGCACTCGCATTGGGGAACTTGCAACTAGTCTTTGAATGCCGGTACGCCGCGTCTGCCCGACCAAACGGTCGCCCGCAGCCGTTGGGGCAGATGAATGGCCGCTCTGAAACGTCCATGTGTGTGGCGCCATGCCGAATCAGGTCTTGGTTACGCAGAAACGACTTGTCGCACTGTGGGCACACGTAGTTACGTGCCCGCCCTTCTATCGATGATGCAGAGCTCGGTGCCGCAGCTGCACCTGGCGACGGAGAAGACGACATGCTGAAGGCCGAGGACGTCGATGACGATGATGACTGGGACCGCACGTGGATCCGCGACGACGGTAAGGCCTTCGACGAGACTTTTGCCTTCGGGCCGGCAGACGACACGGGGGACGGAGGACAGATCTTGCTGGGAACGGATACTGGAGCATCAGCCGACTTGATTGATTTGACAGCGCTGGGTTTTCGTGGTGGAGTTGAAATCGGCACAGTAGTCGATATCGACGACAACGACGACGGTGGCCGGCGAGATTTCTTGCGGGATTTCTTGGACGATTGCTGTTTGGTTGATTTGGCCCGATCAACTCCTTTTGCTGAAGCGCGTCGGATAGCCGCGAGCGTCGGTGTCGGCACGTAGGATTCGTCCGAGTCAAACAGTGACGTCAAGGGCGAGGACGGCGGGCACGGCGAAAGAGGGCCAATTTGCTCCGTTTCCGCGTCTGAGCAACCCACCGATGAATCAGGTTGAGGCCCAAAGACAGGCGTCGGTGGGCTTTCTGAAGAAATGGCAGGAAGAAATGCTTCCTCTGAGGGCGAAGCTGTCGCTGCTGTGGTGGGGGTAGTTAGGGAAAAGGAGTCAAGTGGTGGCGGTGACACCGTTTTCGCGGATGAGTCGATTACGGGATCCGCTTCTTCAATCTCCTCCGAGTCGCTCGTCGGATCAGATGCCGAGGCCGGTTCGACCTTGACCGGTTCAATAGAGAAGCTTTCGAAGGTGAGCTCGCATTCGCGGCAGGTGCACTTGCCCCACGATTTGGCCATGCAAACTTCAGGGGTCGCTTGTTTCTCGGCGGGAACTAGAGAAACAGGGGACGAGACCTTTGGGCAGCATGTGCAAGCAGTAGATCCCATTGGCGCCATGCAATGCTGCATCGATCTCGCGACTAGAGGAACGGTTGGACCAGACGTGGTTATAAGTCGAAGCTGCTGCTGGAGCTCCTGCTGGTGAAGAAGTTGCTGGTAGAACATGCGCTGTTGATTTAGGTGCTCAAGCTGCATTTCCAAAAAGGGAATCGCACTGCCGTAGACGGGGAAAGGATGGGCGGGCTGTGGGAAAACGTAGCAGCCGCCTCCGACAAGATTGAAGAGAGCGGGGGCTTGGGCCATTGGAAGGGCTGCGGCTCCGGCGTAGAAAGCTTGCACCCCGATTGGAACATCAAGGGAGTCTGTTGCCGGAAAGGCAATATCCAGTCCATGGTGCGCAAACATGTCAAAGGGGCCCGCTTGGGTGGGTACTGGGGTCGCCGCGACACACACAGGTTGCCACTGCGACACCGCGTCAGCAGGTATCCGAACCAAGTCGCCGAGTCGGTCGATCGATGAACCCATGTTCGGGCTGATATCGGGCGAGGGCAAGTGCGACACCGCATTGGCGGCGTCGGAGAGGACCTCCTGGTTCAAGTCGACGATATCGTTCACCGAGGCGGTGGCTAAAGGGGCAGCGGCTGTGCAGTCCCCACCGGGGGCACCGCCCAACAAGTCAGCAAGGACATCGTTGGCCTCATTCGTGGTGCCTCCCACACATGGCGGGTTACTGGAGTGTTCAAATTTGATGTTCGCTCCTCCTCCCGCCGTCCACGCCCCCACCGCCGCTGGAGCTGCCGGCCTAAAGCTCTCGCTTGGCGCTTTGACGCGCTTTATGCTACTCATGGCACCGCAGTGGCTCGTCTGTGGAGAGGCGGGGCATTGGGTACGCCCTGCGGCGTTGTGGTTGGTGGTGGTGGTGCTGGTGCTCGTGGTTGTCGATGTGGCATGTTGGGAGGAAGAGGTGCAGAAGGAGGAAGAGGGGAAGGAGGAGTACAGCGCGGGAGCGACGAAGGACAGGGCCGAGGCGGGGGAGGGCGAAGGAGGGGCAGTGGAGGGTCCAGCTGTGGGGTCCAAGGAGAACGCCACGGGAGCAACCGCCGGCGGGGCGGCAACCGCTATTGACGCAGCAGCCATTGGGATGCAGCTTGACAAGTGCCGCCAAACAGGCAAGGAGGGGCTGCGTAAAGGGAGGTAGAGGCGGGGGGAAGGACAGGAAGGGGGTCAAAAGACGCTTCGTGGGGGGCTGAAGACGGATGAATGGCAGTGCAAGCAGTGGGGTGCCTTTTTTATTAATTTTTTTGTAAATATTCTGGTTTTTTTCCTTTTCTTCTGTTACTTTTTTTTTTCTCTTTCAGCCTCCCTGTTTCTCCTCCTTTTTTTTTTTTTTTTGTTCTGTTTCGTGTATTAGAAGAGTACACACTGTATTTTCTGTGTGGTGTTTCATTTTTCAAATAAATTGGATGTTTGTCTCCCCCAACACACCGCAACTCGTCCACAGCTGGAAAACGGATAACTTCCGTTCTGTCGCTCGCTCTGTCTGTGCGCTTTCTCGGTCGGTATCCTTCCGTCTGACTGACTGTAGCTTGTCTGTCTGTCTGCATCTTGTTCTTTTGGACTTTTGCCCTTTTTTGTTAGGCGAACTTCGGGCTTCTCTGTTTTTGTTGCGATATTTTTGTTTTTGTGGTTTGGAAACACACTGCTTGCCAGACCGGGAGACTAGGAGGAGGCAGTGAAACAGCAAAGGGACCCCACTAGAGCGACAGCGACAGGCAGACAGACGGCCAGTTACCCGCACACATACACAGACGATGAGGCAGAAAAACAAAACAAAACAAAACAAAAAAAAAGTGAACGAGTGAAGCAAGACAGACACGCCGCCATGAACAAACAAGAACAACGTTGGCCCCAGTCACGGTCGCTCTCTCCCCTTGTTTTTTTTTCTTCGAGCCTTCAGTTATTTTTTCCTTTTTCGTTTTTTTATTCTCCCCTTTTTTTGGTCTCTTTTCTGAAACGCAGCATTGAGTGCCCCCCCATCGCCATTTCATCATTATCTTTCTCCAAATTTGCTTTTTGTTTTCTGTTTCCCGTTTTTGGTCAGTTTTCCCCGGCAAAAGACAGACCAAATGTGCGCACGCTGATTGGAGAAGACCAAGACCGCCTGTCTTGCTGTTGTCTTCGAGCGGGGGGAAGACAGACAGCCACAGGCAAAAACAAGAAAATATTGACAAAAAAATACGAAGGGAACAAAAGCACACACGCGGCAGCAAACACCTCACAACAACACACGCGCGCTTGAATTTTTTTTCCTTTTTCTCTCCATCCTTTCCTTTTTCTCGTTTTCGTCCCATGCGCGCGTGCCCATGCAAGCTGCCTCCCCCAAGCTCCCTTCCCAGTTCCCCCACAAATTCTGTCTGTCTCTGTCTCTCCAATATAGCGGTTGTAGGCCTTGTCTGTCTAGCTCCCTGCCTGCTCTTCGTGGGTGGGTCGTCCGTCGGTCTGCCTGCTCTGCTTGCCGCCACCAACCACACTCGGATGTGCTTTGATATCCAACGCTGAATTCTCTCTTGCAGTGCTTGGGCCATAGCGGGTGCTGCAAGCAGACAGACAGCTGTCTTCGGATGCAAACAAACACAAAAACAAAAACAAAAAAAAATTTATTTCCACACGGTTGTGCAGGAAGCTCTCTCTCTGTCGTCGAGCAAGACAGGCAAGACAGGCAGCCTTGTTCTTTCTTTTCGCCAACCAAGATTTTTTGTGCCAACCATGCAACACAAACAAACAACACCAGAAGAGAGAATGATCAGTGCCAAGGGGAAAAAGAAAAGACTGCAATAAATTAGAGATAACAGAGCGGGAAAAGGGAGGGAGACAGAGAGAGAGTGGAGACGAGAGAGAGACAGATAAAATTCCACAAAAAGGAGAAACCAAAAGGAGGGAGGCACCATGGCAAAAGAAGAAAAAGAGCCTCACAGAACACAATCAACCAAGCAAGGGAAAAAGACGGAAGGCACCACGGGGGCACTCATAAAGAAACCAAAAAAAGAAAAAAGAAAAAAGAAAATAAAATTTTAGCTCCTCCCATACCGAAGGGCAACCTTTCAAACCTCCATGGCCAAATAAAAATTGCGTGCAAATAGGGTGACGGTGGACGTGGTAAGAAGGAAGAAGAGGTAAACGAAAGAAATCATCATTCTCTGGTGGCGGTAAATGACGGTTGCCGGATGATGGGGTTTCACGTCTCGACTCGTGCTCGCCCCATGAGGCTTTCCACCGAAAAGTTGAGTGTCTGCCGATTCGTTTTCTGCTCGACAGCTGCAGAATCTTCCGACGTCATTGGGGAAGGGTCGTCGCTGACCATTGGGGAAGTCGTGGGCGGCTGGTCGCCGCCGCCGCCGTTATCGTCGGCGTCGGCGTCGGCGTCGCCACACTCCCCATCGTCCAATGCCACTCGTGGCGCGGCCTTTGGTTCGCTCGGCGATTGGGAAATGCGCTCGCCGCCGGCAGCAGGGGCTGGGCCTGCGGCGAGCCCAATACTGCTGGCCAAAGCTTCCGGACGGGCGGGAATCAAATCGGAGATCGAAAACATCTTCGACAAACGACCTTTCGGAATCGCAGAGGACTGGTCTGTCAAAGTTGGCACAACCCGGGTTCCAACGCGCTTTCGCTTCTTCTCCGAATTCGAAGTCAAGTCTCGACCGTTCGACACGCACAGCGTAATTGTCGGAGAGTTCGCAACATCCGCAGGATGCGTGTTATTAGAGTTGGACGGTGAGTATTCCAACTGGCTTGTGGCCAGCGAACACTCTCTTCCATTTCCGGAAGGGGACGCTGCACTTTGCGTCGGTCCTGAGCCGGCCTGGTTGGTCGGCAAAAGTTCGGTGCTGATCGTGGGTGTCTTCGATGCCCTGCGCCTATTGCCAACTCTCGGTGCTACTCCTTTGAGATTTGTTGCGGTGACGGGGCTCAAAAGAGGAGCAGGTTGTTGCTGAGTCGGGATCATTTGTGCAGGCTGGAGAAAAAGATGGCTTGGAGGAGGGCCGGCTCCAATGGGGCTTATCAGCGTAGGACCGGATGTGTGAGCTCCTGGTCCAAGATCCGTTCGAATCAAGGGGATCATTGGAGGACGTCCATGAACAATGATGGGGACATTAGGTTGGCCAGGGAGACTCATTGGGGGTCCGGTAGGGAAAACCGTTCCAGGGCGGGGTGTCATAAATATCGGTTGCGGTTGCAAAAATTGTACTGGTTGAAGGGGCTGCAGCGTAAATCCACCGGCGCCATTTGGGACTTGGACAAACACACGTCCTGGATAAGGCATTTGAAAGAGACCTTGTTCTGGATTGACAGAGCGGTATACGAACTGAGGTGCGCCAACGCTCTCTAATTGAGAAGAAGAATCTGTCGGCGACTGCAGTCGAGCGCCGGGGAGTTGGTCTGACTTGGACAGGCCAACGAGAGCAATGGCGGCGTCTTGGTCGTTGTTCGGCTTCTTCGCTGGTTTCGAAATTTCCTCTGGTGTTAACTGCGCCGTAGGGTTCCTGGACAGCGCAGATTCGTGGTGAGCAGTATCGCTCAAGCTTATATTGTTCATGAGAGAGTTAACACTGTGCCTTCGGTCGAGAGTGGGCCGAGCCTCGGAGGTTGACTGTCCAGTTGCAATGGCGGATCCTGCTAGTACCTCTGGTTCCCCCAAAGTTGCAACGCTGCGTCTGCGTTCGTTCTGACGTCGATTCTGGAACCAAACTTGAATCTCACGCGCGGACATGTACGTCTTCTGGGCGAGAACTTCGCGCTCCTCTACAGTTGGAAACGGGTTGCCCAGAAAACTGGACTCGAGCATATCCAGTTCTTTTTTCGACGTTCTGCGCCTCCGGCGCTTTCCTGTCAGACCCTGGACAGCGTATTCTTGAGAAGAAAATGAAGAGCAAGGTTGTGACCTACTGCAAAATTCTCGGGATCCGAGTTGGTCCATTTCAAGGGCTTCAGCTTTGAATTGTCCAAAGAAACTCTACTGTTTGCTGAGCCTCCAGTTGTAGTTGCCTTCAGACTGTCAGTGGTGACAATGGCACTCGTCGATGACTGCCCCGAGAAAGAATGTGACCGCCACGATCGAATACCTCCAGATAGCGACACCTTGGAAGCGGAAGAAGTAGACAACAAACTTGTGACCGCGCCACCGTCTGGATCTACGTCCATTGACGATGCAGCTGAAACGGCGCCGTCACCGAGCGCGGGGCTCTTTTTTGGGCCGTTACCGCCACACTGTTTGTTCGACCGTGCAATGCTGGGAGATGATTTGACAGTTGCAGCTGGTGGGTGGCCCGGTTCTGGGAGCAAGGCGTCAGAAGTGGCAGAAGCTTGCGAGCTCTCCATATCGACAGAAGATCTTGCAGAAGGCGCGTCAACGTTGGCGCCCTCGGAGAGGCGCCGGGTCTTCTGGCGAGTTGAGACCATCTTGGCTGGTACAAGGTTGATTATTTTTTTTCCAGTTTCCCCAGATCGGCTAAGAAGATTGTCGCGGATGGTGTTGGAAAACAAAAGGACGCGGAGGATCCAGCTGCAACAAGTCTCTCAAGGGGGGAGCGGGCTTTGGGTAGTGAGGTCAACGGTAAGGGGGCCAGCAAGCGCCACTGAGGCAGGGAATGGAAGGGGACAGGGGTGTTAGGCACTAGTGACGCAGGAGCTGCCGAAGTGGTCAGCCTGCTTTCCCCTTTAGGACGACAGATCGTCAGCAAAAAAGGAAGAAGCGAGCGGGAGGAGAGGAGAGAGATAAGAGTCGGGGAGGAGAGTGGGAGAGTGGGGGAGAGAGCGAGAGAGCGAGAGAGAGAGAGAGAGAGAGAGAGAGGGAGAGAGAGAGAGAGAGGGACGTGTGCTGGGGCGCTGTGCGGGTGGGTCGGTGTTAACGTTTGTTGTGTGTGTGTGGTGGTTGCAAGGGATTTCCTTGTCAAACGGGGCAAGCTCGACAAGTTGGAAACCAAATAGCGAAGCAACAACGCGATCCACAAGGCAAAACTCCTCAGGTCGCGTGCTGAAAAAAAAAAAAAAAAAAAAAAAAAAAAAATGCATATGAAGGGCAACCGTTGGGAAGATGGTGTGTTGGCATATCATTCAGGTGACCACACTTTTGATGGATGACTCGCTGGATAGTTGGCAAACAAAGAAAGCAAAGCACAAAAAGAAGACGGAAAAAAAAACCTTGCAGAACAGCTTTTTCCAGAATTCTTTCTCGCTCCTTTATGATAGAGTCATCCAAGGCAGATGTCACCATCACATCCAGCATGGTCTAACCCACTGCCATTGCACTACATCAATACGAATGTTTGCAACTTGCAAGGGCAATTTAGCTAAAAAAGAAAGATTTTTTTTTTTTTTTTTTTGCAATGCCATTCTTTTTCGTCCCTGTACCGCCGCTGCACCGACGTTGACCGTCCCCATACCGGCAGTGATTCAAAGCCCGGTTTCGGTCCAAATCTCGAGACTTTCTTAACAGTTTGATTTCTTACAGTGTTTATCGATCCGGTGTAAACTTTGCTCGTTCGAGGACTGTTGTTGTGGCCGCGCGTTTTGGCCAAAATTTCAACAATTTTTGTCAAGCAGGCAGAATTCTTGGAGCACTGAATGGCAGCACCTTTCCCCCAGACTTGAAAAAGGAGCTGTGTTGCAGAGGCTTGTACTAGCCATTCTGCCAAAATCAAGCTTTGGGAGCAACACCAGCTGGAAGCACAACAAGTGGCTTTTTTGTGATGGCCATTAAGTGATTGAACCTCCTCGAATTCCATGCTCCAGCATGAGTTTTTCAACCTCTATTCGTGCACAGTTCCTTTTTTGGCTTTTGCTCAAACAAGCAGTTATGCAACGCTGGACAATGCTACCTCAAAATTCTGCCGAAACTGATCCATATCCAAGCTTTCAGGCGTGACAGCAGGTGAAGCCAGGCTTAGGCGCCAAGTCGCCAGAAATTTGCTCCCAACTCATTCTTGAAATTTTCTTGAAGCTTATCAATTTTTTCAACACGCTTCGAAGTTCGAATCATTCATATCCAAAGTAAGCAGATCTGGGAGGCTTTTGACGCAGTCTCCAACCCCCCTTCTGACTAGCAGTTTTCTCATCCACTGATGGCTGTCACTCTCGGTAGCGGATAGCGAACTTCGCGTATGTCAGGCATCTGCTCTGGGCTGTGCACAGCCGTAGTTTCAAGTTCTGGCTCATGGACATGAAATTAACCTTTGCGGTAGATCTACAACCTTGCTTCTGAGACTGTCGCCCAAGTCTTACATTACAGCAGGGGTTTCACACACCGGGTTTTCACTTCCCAAACCTCGAAAACTCAGTCTTCCTTTGTTCGGAGGCCACGCGGGGGGTCGCGGATTTAGGCTAAGATGGGTGATCATCATCATCAATCACACTAAAGAAAACAAGGCTTTGCAGCTAAACTGTTTTTCTAATTGCAATTAGTGGAGCAGGGTGGGGGGTTTAATTTTTTGTCTTTGGTCCCCAATCAAAACTGGGCGGAAAATCGGAAAAGGAAGGAACTTAATGAGTTGTCTGTCTATTGGATACCTCCCTGTCTCTGGGACTAGCAGTCAATGGCTGTCTGTCTCTCTGTCTCTGTCTCTCTCTCTGTCTCTCTTTCTCTGTTTCTCTCCCTGTCTCTCTGCCTCTCTCCCTCTCTCTCCCTCTCTCTCTCTCCCTGTCTCTCTGTCTGTCTCTCTCACTCCCTGTCTCTCTCCCACTCTGTAAACCCATTTTCTAATTGCAATAGTGGAGTAGGGGGCGGGGTGGGTTTAATGTTTTTCTTTAGTGCCCAATCAAAACGCAGTGGGAAAATTCAAAAGGAAGTCAACAGGCTGTCTGTTTATCTGAGTGGAAGTCAATGGGTTGTCTGTCTACCTCCCTCCCTGTCTCTGAGTCTGAGAGTGGTAGTCAACGGGCAGTCAATGTGTTGTCTGACTTGCTCTCTGTCTCTGACTCTGTATGTTGGCTGTTGATGGCAAAGGAATAAAATTGTCTGCAATCTCTCACTCACTCTCTGTCTCTTTCAAGCTGGGAGGTTTGAAGGGGGGAAGCAGCCCCCACTGGGGGGCTAAGGGGGCGGGAGCCTCTGACTCAATAAAAGTTTCCTTCTCCCTCTCTCTCCCCTCTCTGTTTCTCTGACTCTCCCTCTACTTCCCTTCAGTTCTTGGCTGTCTTATTCAATGTCCGCTCTTTATCTGTCCGTCTCTCCATCTGTCTGTCGCTCTGCAGGTCTTTCAGCTTTTTCGACACACACAAAAATTAACCTTGTCAACCGATACACTCAACTGCTCACCGCCGCCTCACCACCACCACATCGCAATCGCCACCCTCACTAACGCAAGCCCATCGCCAGCTTACCTTCGCTCGAGCCCCTACCCACACAACACATAGACGGAGAGAGAGCTCTGGCTCACGGGTTTTCCGCAGGCTAGGGGCGCCACCGCCACCGCAACAGCCCCCACCGTCGTTGGAAAATCCAGCACCAGCAGCACCACTCCGCTCCAACACCCATACTCCTTTGACATCGCCGCTGCCGCATAGGATCGCTGGGGAACCCACCACCGCCCGCACCAAACCCACCACCACTACTACAACAACTTCCCTGTGTCGGCCGGCAGGCTGCCGCCAACTGACTCGTTCACACTAGCATCAGCCTCCTCCTCTCCTTCTTCATCCTCATCCCCGCCACCTCCTCATCGGGAACTGCTGTCACCGCCACCCCTGCTCGCCACCACCCTGCTGTCGCCGCAGCTGCCGCCGCACCTGACGTCGATTACTCGTTCTATGCCACCACCCCAGACACTTTCGCACTCCCCAGTCATCTGCCCCATCGTTTCTACAAGACTGACAGAAGCTAAGCTCAACCTCCCACCACCACCACCTCCAGTAATGTACTTCACCCATCCCCACAGCAGCCCAATCCATCAGGAGATTTTCGGCCGCGATCTCCACTGCAATATCATCACCTGCATCACACCAGCAGGATTATGGGCATTGTGAGGATGACAGGCCATCAAGCCTGTGACCTCAAATAAAAGAGTGTATACCCACTTTTTCACTGATAATTGTGAGGATTATCCACCCGTCTTGAAGCGCGTTATACACGCATTCGGCTTGGACTCTGCTGTATATATTATTATCTTATTATTATTGGTCGTCCACATAAGCCACCGACTGACACTTGTTGTCGCGCCTACGTCACCTGTCACTATTATTATTTGTGCTATTATTATTATTATTATTATTATTCTGTACAATGGCTGCAGACTGAGTGACTCAGTGTTTGCTCAACTGCTGGCACAGGGCTCCCTTGCTCAGTGGTTAGAGCGCTCCCTTCAATTGGGAAGGTGCCAAGTTTGAGACACACTGGCTGTTGGGCTGCAAAGCCCACCATGCCCAGCTAATTACCCCTCACTATTGGAATGACTAAGGACTGAACCACTTCTGTGGGAGAGGTGCAAAGTCCAGATGCCCAGCTACCATGATGTATGCCTCATATGAGTGGTATGAGAAGACAGGGCTTTTCTTTCTCTTTCTGTTGATGATTTTTACTTATTTTTTCAATTAGTATTTTCTTTTGTTTTGGTTCTTTTTCTTGTTTTATCTTTTATTTAGTTGTTTGTTTACTGTCTCTCTTTGTGTGTCTTCCTTTCTTTCTGTGGCTGTGGTGAGTGTCTTCTTGTCTGCACCAATCATTTCTTCCCAGTTCCTCCACCCCCCCTCCACTCTGCTCTGGTGGCTGTCTGCCAAGAAATGGCCCATGATTCTCTGAGCTGTCTCTCTTTGTTGATGGCTCAGCCCCATTTGGTGAATCACCCTCCCATCCTGTTTTTTACTGTTTTACTGATTGTTTTTTTTTTTTTGTGTTGTATGTGTTTTCCCTCCTTTTCCTCTTCCCTGTGATTCCAACCCTCCCCTATATAAACTGCTGCCCCCCCTTCTTGTTGACTGTGAAAACTGTACCTGAAGTCCCTTGCCTGCCCTTTTCTTTCTGACTGTGTCTATGAGCTGGGGGTTGCAGTCCCCTGGTGTGTGACAGGAGGGTTGGTTCCTCTTGGCCATCATGGCAGTGTGTTGGGTTCAATCCCCAGTGCAACCCCACTATTCTGCATACTGTTTGGGTTGGACTGGGTAGGAGCCACGTGGTGATGGAAGGATAGAGGGTAAATCTGTGGTGGTGCCTCTAGGTTCCTGTCAATACATCTAGTCAAACCCAGGTCTCTCAAGGTGATATGAATGAGCTGGCTGGTCAGGTACTGCTGCAGGAATGGTCTCTCAGGTATGCCCCCTCCTCCCTGGTTGTTGGCTCCTGTGGCTTTTGGTGGGCCTGGTCTTCACTGTTGTTATGAATCACCCTCTGGAAACCTCTGGAACCTTCTAGAACATTCCTTCATGGAACCTTCTGGAACCTTCTGGAACCTTCTAGAACATTCCTTCATGGAACCTTGTGGAACCTTCTGGAACCTTCTTTGCTTTCCTGACTTGTCTTGTTGTCATTGGTATCATTGGTATCATTGTATTACTAATTGCTCTTTCTGGAACTTTCTTGGAGTCTTGACAAGGAACACTCTCAAAAGGTATAAAAGGGGGATGGGGGACCTGTCCCATCCCTCAAGTGAATTATTGTTTCCAATACAATCATCACTCCTCTCAGTTCCTTGTCTGCCTTGTCCTGTCCTGCCCTGTTCCTGACATCATAATTCACTTCACCCTCTCCCACTACTCTCTGCCATCATGTCTGACCCAAACAACACCTTCCCTGATGCAACTGCCTTCCAAGCCTTGATGGACCAATTACAAGCCCTCTCAAGACAGACACACCAACTTCAAGAACAAGTCCTTCACCAGCAGCACCAGCTTCAACAACAACTTCACCAACAAGAACATCAAGCTCTTCCCCTGCCTCAAGCCAACCAAGCAAGAGAGCCCAAGGTTCCCAGCCCTGACAAGTTCACTGGGCTGGCCAAAGACCTTAGGAACTTCATGGCCACTGTGGAGAATGTCATCCTTCTCCAACCTTCAAGATTTCCAAGTGAGCAAGTCAAGGTTCTTTTCACAAGCACCCTCCTGTCTGGTCAAGCTCAATCATGGTACAGATCTCTCCCAAGCACACCCACCACCCTGCAAGAGCTCTGGGAGGGGCTGGAAGCTACCTTTGGTGACCCCTACGCATCTTGGACAGCAAGATCCAAGCTCAAGCATATCAAGCAAGCAAGGAAAGCAATCTTGTGTGGCCCACACCCACCAATTCAAGCAACTAGCCAGAGACTCTGGATACAATGATGCAGCTCTGATGGAGCTGTACCATGATGGTCTCCATGAGTCCATCCAAGACATGCTCTCCCAGTCTCTGCACATCCCTGAGACCTTGGAAGAGTACATTCTCCTTGCCATCAAGATTGACAACAGACTCTACTCCAAGAGGCTGAAGCAAAGACAAGTAGGAACTACATCAAGACCTACCCCAGTCCCTCAAGCTCTTACAGTGCCTGAACCCATGCAAGTGGATGCAGTTGAGACACTTCCTAAGGGTCCTCTGAGCCAAGAGGAGAAAACAAGGAGGGCCCAGCAGGGACTGTGTTTCTACTGTGGCTCCAAGGAGCATGCTGTCAAGGACTGCCCAAGGAAGAAGCACCCAAACTCCCAGGTCCAGGCTCACTGAGGGGCAATTCCCTGGACCCTCCTCCAAGCTGCCCCTGTTTCATCACCACCACCAGCACCACAAACACCTCAGATTCCAAGCCCCACCAACTCACCATGGATGTCAAGATTCAACTCTCACCCAAGTCAACCATCACAACCAAGGCCCTTATAGACTCTGGATCATCCTGCAACATCATTGATGCCACCCTTGCCAAGTCTTGTGCCATTTCTACGATCAAGAAATCCACACCCCTCAAGGTCCACTTTGCCAATCATGCTCTGTTCAAGGAAATCAGCCATGAAACCAAGCTAAACCTCCACATCCAAGACTTTCCACCATCCATGGTCAATCTGGAAGTATTGGATCTTGGCTCACCCACATTCTCTGTCATCCTGGGATTACCATGGCTGCAAGCCCAGAACCCTGCCATTGATTGGGTCACTGGTCAAGTCCAACCTCCACCAATCGGAACAGTCACCCAAAACTCAAGTCAAGCCCCCAAGTCTCATGCTCTCAAGCCCTTGATTCAAGATTCACAGCCAGCCAAGACTCAAGTTCCACAGTTCACAGTTCACAGTCAAGATTCAAGTAGAGCTCATAGAGCTCACAGTCATGGCCATGACTCTTGTTCACAGAACCCACAGTCAAAGATTCAAGTACCACAGTTCACAGTCCACATTCAAGATTCAAGTTCCACAGCTCACAGTCTTTGCCAAGAACAGAACTCTCAGTCAAAGATTCAAGAATCACAGTTCCCAGTCAAGAATTCAAGCCCCACTGCTGAGGAGCACGACAACCTGGACCCATCAGACCTTTTGCTGGCATCCAAGCTACCAAAAGAATATCTCCCTTATGCTGATGTGTTTTCCAAGACCAAGGCAGACCTGCTACCAGCTCAGAGGCCTTATGACTGTGAAATCCCACTCAAGGATGAAACTTGCAGCCCACCTTTCAAGCCACTGTACCACCTCTCTCCACCAGAAGCCAAGGCCCTCCAAGAATACATTGAAGAAATGCTGAACAAGGGATTCATCCAACCTTCCAAGTCACCAGCTGGAGCTCCCATCTTTTTTGTCAAGAAGAAGGATGGGGGACTGAGACCCTGTGTGGACTACAGAGATCTCAATGAGATGACAGTCAAGAACCGCTATCCACTGCCTCTCATCTCTGAATTACTGGACAAACTGAGCCATGCAAGGATATTTTCCAAGATTGACCTCAGAGGTGCCTACAATTTGGTCAGAATTAAGCCCCAGGATCAATGGAAGACTGCCTTCAGATGCAAATACGGTCACTTTGAGTACTTGGTTATGCCCTTTGGACTTACCAATGCTCCAGCTATTTTCCAAGGCATGATGAATGACATCTTCAGGGATATTCTGGACCTTTTTGTCATTGTCTACCTGGATGATATCCTGGTATTTTCATCTGACACTGCAAGCCATATGGGACATGTCAAGACTGTCTTGGAGAGACTCAGACAGCATCACCTCTATGCAAAGCTGGAGAAGTGTGAATTCCACAAGACCTCCATTGAGTTTTTGGGGTTCATTGTGTCTGACAAAGGGATCTCCATGGCACCAGACAAGATCCAAACTATTCTTGAATGGAAGGCTCCAAATTCCATCAAGGATGTTCAAAGCTTCCTTGGATTTTGCAACTTCTACAGAACCTTCATTGCCAACTATTCTGCCATAGCCAAGCCTCTCACTGATCTCACCAAGAAGACCACCAAGTTTGAATGGACCCCAGCAGCAGAGCAAGCCTGGCTAGCTCTTAAGACAGCAACCACAAGTGCACCACTCCTTAAGCATGTGGATCCCTTGCTTCCCTTCACCTTGGAAACTGATGCCTCAGACTATGCCCTTGGCGCTGTTCTGTCCCAGCCAAGCTCTCAGGACCCCTCTGCTCCTCTGCACCCAGTGGCATATTACTCCAGGAAGCTGAACAGTGCTGAGTGTAACTACACAGTCCATGACAAGGAGTTGCTTGCAATTGTGGAAGCATTCAAATTCTGGAGACACTACTTGGCTGGTTCTAAAGGCATCTCTGTCTATTCTGATCACAAGAACCTCACCTTCTTCAGGGCAAGGAGGTTGCTCAAGCAGAGGCATGCCAGGTGGGCTGAACTGCTCTCTGAGTATGACTTTAAGCTGTGCTATTCTCCTGGTCACCTTAACACTGTGGCTGATGCCCTGTCAAGAAGAACAGACCTTGCACCTGAAGGGGGAGATGGTTTCACCCCACCATCCAAGACACACCTTTCATTGCTTCCTGACAGTGTGTGGGCCCATGCTATTTCCAAGGACCCCAAGCCTCACAAGATTCAAATCAGCCAAGAAGAGGAAAAACTTGAGATACTCAAGACAAGGCATGATGCAGCAACAGCTGGACACCCAGGAGAGCACAAGACATATGAGCTTGTTTCCAGAGACTTCTACTGGCCAGGCATGAGGAAGTACATCAAGAACTATGTCAGCAGCTGTGAAACCTGTCAAAGAAACAAATCCAGCAGACACAAGCCCTATGGACTTCTGGAGCCCCTCCCAATTGCCATCAGCCCTTGGTCATCAATATCCATGGACTTCATTGTGAAACTGCCCCCATCCCATGGATTTGACTCTATCCTTGTTGTCATCTGCAGAAGGACAAAGTTGGCCCATTTCATCCCCTGCACTGAGAATATAGATGCACAAGGAACAGCAGACCTGTTTTTGCAGCACATATTCAGGCTCCATGGGCTGCCTCAGTCAATCGTCAGTGACAGAGGACCACAGTTCAGATCTCAATTTTGGAAAGCACTCACAGCAGCCCTTGGAATCAAGTCTCAACTGTCAACTGCTTATCACCCTCAGACTGATGGACAAACAGAAAGAACAAACCAGACTCTGGAGCAGTATTTGAGGTGCTATGTCAGCTATCAACAGGATGATTGGCCCACCCTCCTTCCACTGGCAGAATTTGCTCTCAACAATTCTCTCCACTCAAGCACCCAGCTATCTCCTTTCTTTGCAACCTATGGCTTCAATCCAAGAGGAGATCTTCTGGGACAAGAGACCCTATCCAATGTCCAAGCTCCTGCTGCGGCTTCACACTTACATAAGCTCAAGATCATCAACTCCTTCCTGGACTCCACCCTGAAGCAAGCCCAAGAAGATGCCTCAAGATTTGCCAACACTCACAGAATGGACCATGACCTTGCTGTGGGTCAGCAAGTTTGGCTTCTGAGGAAGAACTTGCAGACCAAAAGACCAAGTCCCAAGCTAGACAACCTCAAGTTGGGTCCTTTCAAGATCTTGGAGCAAATCAATCCAGTCACCTTCAAGCTGGATCTCCCTGCATCCATGAAGATCCACCCAGTTTTCCATGTCAGCCTTTTAGAGAAGTTTGTGGCCAATTCCATTCCAGGCAGAGTTGTTCCTCCTCCTCCTCCAGTTGAGGTAGAAGGTGAAGAGGAATTTGAGGTTGAACAAATCTTGGATGCCAAGTGGTTTGGAAGAACACTCAAGTTCCTTGTTAAGTGGAAAGGTTACTCAGATGCTGACAACACCTGGGAGCCTGAGTCAAACCTCACTCACTGCCAAGACCTTCTGCTCGAGTTCAAGACCAGGTACCCCACCAAGTTGCAGAAGAGGCCTAAAAGGGGGAGATGATGTTATGAATCACCCTCTGGAAACCTCTGGAACCTTCTAGAACATTCCTTCATGGAACCTTCTGGAACCTTCTGGAACCTTCTAGAACATTCCTTCATGGAACCTTGTGGAACCTTCTGGAACCTTCTTTGCTTTCCTGACTTGTCTTGTTGTCATTGGTATCATTGGTATCATTGTATTACTAATTGCTCTTTCTGGAACTTTCTTGGAGTCTTGCCAAGGAACACTCTCAAAAGGTATAAAAGGGGGATGGGGGACCTGTCCCATCCCTCAAGTGAATTATTGTTTCCAATACAATCATCACTCCTCTCAGTTCCTTGTCTGCCTTGTCCTGTCCTGCCCTGTTCCTGACAACTGTGTTCAGACCCTCTTTCTCTCAGATTAATGCCTGTGATGTCATGGTGTCACACTTGTGTGAGGGAGTGGGTTTTAACCTTCCTTGCTTCTAAGATAGGGGATTCCTCTGGCCTGGTGAGGCAGATGTCTGTGTCCTAGTAGGATGGAGCAAGAAGAGTCCCACTATCTCCCACTCTGTGTACCCCCTCCTTGGATTGAGTTGGAACCTCTCTTGGGAGTGAGACAAGATGTGTCTGGTTCTGTTAAGTGGAAAACAGTTCTGGTTTGATCCAACAGGCATCTCTGCACACTAACTGTTCCTTGTGTTTGCCCTTTGTGTCCAACCCCCTCCAACTTAGGGCTTGTCTTTGGCAGAGAGGGAGCTGGTACTCCAAGGTGGTGGCTCCAACAGGTTGGGACCTGGCCACTTTCCTCCCCACTCAATTGTCAGCCCCCTTGGCTTCTGCCTTGGGAAGGAGCTGGCACAGATTGGTTGGTGCTGCCTTAGGCGCCCCCTTTGTTGCCCTGAGTCTCATTCCTTACCAAGTGATTTGGTCCCTTTGGCTTTGCCATTCGGGTTTCTCTGTGTCTTGGACCAGAGGCATTTTGCACTTTCTGTTGTGATTGTGCCACCCTTGTCACACTTTTCTTATGTTTCCCTTTTAGATGTGTGATGACTGCTCTTTTTGTGTTTAAAGAGTTTCTTTTCTGTTAGATGATGGGCTTGAGACTCCAAATACATTCTCCTGTCTGGTGACCCCTAGACACCTTCTTTTGCCCTTTTCATTTGATAGGATTGGTATTTAGGCCATTGCTCTATTTCCACCTCCAGCCCAGGGCGAGGAGATTTAGCGAGCACAGTCTCACAAAGTATTAAGTGGAACAGAAACCTGGTGTTAACAGTTTTCCTCCTCCTCTGCTCAAGCAGATAAATAGGAGAGGGTTTTACCCTGTGCCAGTCACGCTTGCCTAGCAACTATTGCAGTGAGCATATCATCATTTTGTATCAATTATTCATAACAGAGTATTTTTTTCCCTTTCTCTCCAAGTTGGGGAGAAGGACCACCCACAAACACACATCTCCACTTCATTCACTCCTTCCACTCACTCACTCAGGTAGACTGTTTACAACTGCTTGTGTGAGATGAGCCTTGTGAGAGTCCCTCTGGGGGCACACTGAGGACCATTTGAGCTGCAAGTCGACACAACTGTAAATCAAGCTTGCTCTGCCCTGTTGGTGAATCCAGATTCCTCTTGGGCACCATTTCAAAATACACTGGCACCTCATCCATGTTCCAGATTTCCCTTTGGTCACCCCAGCGATCAAGGAAATCCAAAAAGGATGAAACTTTGGGGTCTGAGGATGAAGTTTTAATCTCAGTAACATCAAAAGCCGTTGCCTGTTTGCATTTGGATTTCTGCCTCAATGAGGAAAGAAAGTCCAATCTGCTATCTGAATGGGACAGGGAAGGAGGGGAATGTCTTTGGGGAGACCAACAGCGCAATTGGTAGTACACTGCCTCCAAACCAAAGAGTGGCACATCATTAACCCAGGCATCCATCGAGTCGAGGCAGTAAACTTCGTGTGAGACTGAGAGTGATGCAGTGCAACATTAGCCAACAGGCTCAATGGGCTCACAGGTGAAGATCCACCCCAAACCAGGCCATATATGGCGGTCCAAATGGAGAGCGATGAAACACGGTATCCATTTTTGATCAGCGACATGATCCACTGAATCAAAACAGCCTCTTGCACTGGATGGGCAACACAGGCATGGCAGGTGATCTCAATTGCATGTGTTGATTGTATCTGACCATCGCCGACCACATCCTTCAACCAACAGGGCAGTCTCTTCCTCTTTGCATTTCATTAATGGTGTCTTGATTGCAATGACAGACTGCATCAGAGCAGCATCCTTCATCCATGCAGTCACACATGAATGAGGCACGCCCATCTCAGCGGCAGCCTTGTTGCATCCTGTCAAATGCGCCAGCTGTGCAGTGCGCAGTTTGAAGGCGAGATCAAATTGGCTTCTCTGTGTGACGGGCCTCCTCGCAGGAGGTGACAAGTCAGGTTTTTTCGTTTCCTCTTGGTGATTATTGTAAGAGGTTGTTTCAAGTGCAAAAGGTGGAAATCTTTACTGGGGAAAAAATCTGTGGGAACAGCACAGACCCCTCAAGTAGCCTGTGAAGAATTGTTTTTTGATGGCAATCAGAGAGGAAAAGACAACCCAATTAATGGGAGTGAAAAAAAAGTTGAAACATTGAAAAACGTGCAAAAAAGTCGTACCACGTTGGGTTCCAACTTGGCTCGGCCCTTCCAGCTGTCACACTACTGCCCTGCTGTGCGTGCTGCCGCCTCCGCTTCAGCGCCACTGCTTCAGTGCGATCCGCAACCACGACCCATCTGCCCACGATTGCCCTACCACACTGGGTTCCAACTTGGCTCAGCCCTTCCGGCCATCGAGCGATCTGCAACTGCAACCTGGCTGCCCACGCTTGCCCTTGCTGACACTTGTCCCTTGATTGCTTGAAAGTTGGTGATTGTCTCACTCGCACATCACTCTATCATCCATTGCTCATTCAGTGCTGCCCCAGTCTTCAGCCTCGTCCAACCTTTTTTTTTTTTGAAGACAGCTGCAAGCGCGACGCCCCTGTGCAATACACACTGATTGTGACGACAAGAAACTGCTGTCTGCCTGCCATCCACCACTCACCGCCCCACAGCCTGCCTCAACTGTAGTATATTGGCGCATTTGCTGTCGCACTTCAATTGACAATCTAATCTCAGTGCCTGCCCCCTTGTGCAAACCCAATTGACGCTCAATTAGTGGTTGGTGGCTACATTTGAATACCTTTCACTTTATTTTGTTTCATCTAAGTATGCACCCAGATTTTAAATTCTGCAACATTCCTGAGTGCAGCAGCTGAAGTCCAGTTACAGTATGTTAGAGAGAACTGTTTCAACAATCTTTATGAATTTGCTTAACTTACAAGACTCAAGATGCCCAACGCAATTCAGTATTTTGTGAAAGAATGTGATCCAGATCAAGTGTGCAGCTGAGATGGTTCACCACTGTTGTTTGATGGTCAGCCCCTCTTGCCCATGCTTGAGCTGGACGAACTTGAGTATGAAGCATGGAATGAACCAAAGCCCTCACTTGGAAGCAAGCAGTACTTCATGCTAGATGTGTTGTGCAGAATGCTTCCAAAGAAGGATCCAACTTTTCGAAAATGTGACAGTCTGTTGGATTCGAAGAACTTATATCAGTGTACATTACATCAGGACCTGTTCGTGTTGGACCCTTTAACGCTGCAACCCAAGCTGGAATTCGTGAGCTTCTTCTGGGCTATGGATCATTTGGATGTAAAGGGATTTCAGTACAGGCTTTTCAGGCTGCCGAAAATCAGATGCAGAATTGCCTAGATGCAGTCCTTCGAATTTTAAGGGTGATTTTATGGTTCCATCACCACAGGCAATACAGAAACGAATCAGTGAGCTTGCTGAGCCAGCAGTTAAACCAACAGACTGAGAGAACCGCCATAATTGTTGCTGCAGCAAAGAAATTGGAATCAGAGACTCCAAGCCATATTTTTATGGTTGCTGCTGTTGATGAGATGACGATTGGAAAGACTGTGCCTGTCACCTTCAGCCTAAGAACAGGCAGATTTCATGGTGCAGCAGATGTTACTGGAACGACAGTGAAATGGTTTGTGGAAGACAATTTGTGCCAACAAGAAAAGGTAGGTTGGACTTAACTTTTTAAGAATGAGTACTCATTTCATCCCAGAGTATGCGATGCCTTCTTCGTGGAATGATGTCTCACATGAAGTACCTGCGCTTGAAATATAATAGTTTTGATCTGGATGCTGGCTGGAGGAATGTTTTAGGATTTGTTACAACACTTGGCCAACGTTTGCTTCAACAGCAGTCTCAGCTCATTGGAGCACTTGCTGAAGAAGAGAAGCATTTTCAAAAAACTAGGCAAAATGTGGAGAGGTCTCTATTGGCGCGAAGGAAGACCAACACATTGGCTGAGGCAACACCTGGGCAGGCAAAAACCCTTAATGTCAGGGCTCATCGCATTCACCACCTTTGAAAGCTTTTGGAGTTGTCCAAGCTGGGTATTCTTGGTGCCTCAGTTGAACTTTCCATGGCACCTTTCCTGGAAGAAGCTGAAAGGGAGGCAGGTGTGCCAAATTATGGGGATAATGGGCATGATGATATTTGGTGGAACTCTCCAGCAAATCTTGAGTCAGTCACAGAAAGCTATCCTTATATGGCTTCTTTCTTCATTGGGAAAAACAATCATGCAAGTGGAATCTGCTTTGGTAGACCAAGCATCCTATATTCCAGCTGTTGTTTTGACAGACAACTTAAACTCACAGTCAAGCATTTATTCAATGCATCAGCTGAAGTTTTCAACCTTTGAAAATACAAGGAAGTTGTTTTTATCTGTCAGTAAAGATATTGCTGCTTCTGGGATGACTGTTGCATCGTGGGTTTCTGATGGTGCATCCGCAGGAATTGCACATGAGCCATATGTTGACTGTTACACTTCATTTCTTGCAGTCGCACGAGCAGCAAAAGCAAAATATGTCTGTATCTTGAGCCAAACTGGGCGAATACATTCAAAAGCACGTCTGCTTAAGCAGTGCCAGTTTTTGCTAATGAATTCCTGGTGGTTTCTTGTTGAGCATGCTGACCAGCGCCCACCTGCACATCCTACCACAAGGTCCATCCTGGAGAAAGACTTACTACTCCAATTTGGATCTTTGAAGAGGAAGAGGGATTATGATATCCAAAGCTGTGAGATATCCAATGAGCGACAAAAACAGGCTAAGGCTCAATTTTTGGAGATTGTTGCAAATAATGATCAAAATGATGTGGACATGTTTGGAGAAAAGCTGGGATGCCTCAAGTTGATGATGTTGATGATGAATTGGAACTTGATCTTCTGGATGAAGTTACTGGGCCTACAGACTCTCATATTGGCATGAGTAGTGGTACTGTGCCAATCGCAAACTTGTCCAACAGGCATCCAGGCAGAATTACAAGTGAATATCCAGAGGAATGGAGAGGATTTTCCATAAAGAAGCCCAATTTGAAGCCACTTCTCACCTTGCGAAAGTCACACTTTCTGAGCAGTTTAAGCATTCCCTTTCCATGGGTCACTATCTGTCAAAGACTGGTAGTAGGAGTGATTCATCACATTATTCCGGAATACTAGAGACGTTGTTGATAACACCACATTTCAAAGAGCTTTCCAGTGACACCAAACTGGCAAATGAGCTTCACTGTCATGCTGTCTTTGGTGCTGTTGCTGATGCAAGGCAAGCCCTTCAAGCTGCAGTATCTAAAAGTTGTCAGCGTGAGAGCAGTGTGAAAGAATCTTCTCTGCTTGTTAAACAAATTTTTATGTTTTATTGAAAAAAACAACTGGCCAATCAACACCTCTGGCTGGCGACAAATTGCAACTTGGGGGGTCTGGGAACAGCACTTGGAACCACCATTTCCTTGTTTGCTCAAAAACCTTTTCTGCCTTTTCTACTTGAAACAACCTCCAATGTTTTCACTTTTTTCTCTTCAATTTTTTTTTGGTTTATTTCTCGGTTAATCATTCTCCCACGCCACTCGCTGTATTTTGTTTTGAATCTTTCAATCCTCAAAGAAGCCCTTGAAAAAGTCTCCCAGCGTGCTCCCAGCCTGCTCGCTTACGCCACCCTCCTCGTCAGACAAGAAGGCATCGTCCCCCCACTGGTTCTTTGCTCCGCCTCCTCCCAAACCCCCGCCGTCACTGCTCATGCCACCTTCCATAGGCGGAGGTGCAGCCGGAGGTACCCCACCTGTGGACTGGACAGACGGATCCGCCCCGCCAGCGTTGCTACCGGGGACACCCATTCCCGGAATGATCACGGGCATGGGCATTCCCATACCGCCACCGGCTGGTGGGACGGGCGCTGGGACGCCGGCGCCACCCCCGCCACCAACGGCCCCGCCCATCATCGGGACAGGCAGGATTCCGCCCCTGGTTTGTAAAGAAATTGTCAAATCAAAAAAAAAAAAACCTCCAGCTTCAGTAATTCCTTCTGGGACGGGGAAAGAAAAAGGGGTGGGGAGAGGAAGACTTGGGGGTTTCGACGGAGTAATTTGAGAAGTAGCGCTTACGAGGAGTTGCTGTGTCTGCTAAAGTAATCCACATCGATGGTGATGGCCGCGGCCAAAAGCACGGCGCGCTCGTCGAGGGAGAGCGGGCGGACGGGATTCGCGCTTTCCATTTGGACCGCGTACACTCCAGTGTCGGTGAAAATCTAGATTACAGCCAAATGGTTGGTGGTGGTGGGGAGTTGAGCAAGCGGCTTATTGCAAACAAAACAAGAAGTTTCTAGTTTCGATAAAAGGCCCACCTCACGCGCGAACCCGACGAAGTTGCGGTTTACGGCAGAAAGCGTTTCGCCTTGCTCATTAGTTACGACAAAGTCCCAGGCCCAAAAGCCTGAGTTGCCATGCGTCAGGAGAGAAGGGCAGGCTTAGACTCTTCCAGCAGAAGTAGGGAATCAATTTTTTTAAGGGAGTAAGATCTTACCTCCGTCAATGATACCAAATTGGCGATTTTTCAAGAAGAGATCATACTTTCGCCGTATAAGGTGCCAAACTCTGAGGGATTTCGCCGTCAAAAAAAAAAAAACAAGTTGGCGGGGTTTTGATACTCAACTGCTTCACTTCTCCGATTACGTTTCCTTCCGGGTCTGAGACGGTGATAGAGCTGTTCAGGAGCCACTTTATTGGTCGCGCAATGTGCAAAACGACATTTCCGCTGTTGTCAAGGACCACGGCCTTAAACGCCCGGCGAGTTCCCATGACCTGCCGCAAGACCGTTCCGGTGAAGGTGCGTTCCTCTTCAGCGATGAAGCCGACATTGTTTCCGGCTGCGTCCTGGGTATTACCAAGTCAACTATGACTCGAAAATGCTTCATGGAATCAAGTGGCTCTACCTTAATTGCATACTTGTTCGCTTGCTCAAACCCAATCAACACGTTCATCATCTCCAGCTGTCGTCCGACCATGAGCCCGGGGTGGGCCAACACGGAAGCCGCTCCGGATGTCGATCGGAGGACGTCGGTGGGTCGCTCTGGGGCGATGTGGACGGGGAGAGTAGCGACAGATGGATGGAAAACGGCGGGGTCCGACAAGAGGCCGCTTCCGGGAACTGTAGATTGGAGCTGTTGAGGCTGCGACTGCTGGCTAAGAGACCATTGCTGGTGCTGTGTGAGGTCTGTTCCGGCGGCGACGCCGGTCGATTCGAGTGAATGTGCGGAGGTGGGGTGCCGTCGAGGAGGAGGATTTACAGGCCGAGCGGGGGCTCGACGGCGGGAAGAAGCGTCTGGACCGGCGCTGCGCGAGAGTTGGCGAAGATCGACGCGCGGAATGAGGTTGGCATTAGTGGCAGCCTGTGATGTGAAGGCGGTGGCAGCCAGAATCCAAGGCAGCATAGTGGTTGGGAGGGGAGGTCGGAGGGGGCGAGGCAACGACGAGGGAATGATGCGGCGGTTGGTCAGCGGAGGAAGGCGATGGTGTGTGGAGGTGGACACGGTGGTGGCGGTGTTCGCGACTGCATTAGTAGCCGCTGCCATCGCCGCAGCAACCCTCCTCGCGGCCGTCATCGTTGTCGTCGTCGTCGTCGTCGTCGTCGTGGGCGTCGTCGTCATCGCCGCCGTTGCCGCTCTCGCTTGCGAGGTCGCCGCCGCCGCTGCCGCCGAAGTTGCCGAGGCGACGCGCCTCGCTGCGTGGTTCGTTGTCCGCGACATCATGAGAGGAAGGTGTGATTTTCTCCGCGTGTCTGTCTGTAGGCCTGTCCGCCGAGTCAGCCAGCTCCCTCTCTCTGTCTCTGTCTCTCGCCCTCTCTCGTGTTTTTTCCATTCGGTCTAGCCTCACTTGTCACCACAGCACCAACGAAAAGAGATGATCGGCGCCGCCGCCTCCCGCGCCTGCAAGCAACAACACGCCTGCGCGTCGACCTCGTTGTCCCTAGCGACGGCGGCCGCGTTGCTGCCTCTGTCCCGCCGGCCCGCCCGCGCTGCCGCCACCGCCACTGCCATTGCCACCGTCACCACTGCCCCAGCCGCTTCCACCCCCTCGCCGTCAACCGCGTGCTCTGCCTCAGCCCGGCTCGCAACGCTCTGTTCGACCTCGCGCCCACTTGTGTCCGCATCGTTTTCGTCCGTTAGCCCGCTATTTGCTGCTGCAGCTACGGCGCCCCACTGTGCCGAGCCCACCTCAGCATTCACTGCCAATCCTACCTCGTCGCCGTTCGCGGGGTTAGGCCTGCCCTCCCGGTCTTTGAGCGATTTGGTGAGTGATGCCACTTGGCAAGAACGAAAACATCACGACGAGCTGATTCCGATTACTGATTGGCATTTTCATTTCTGCTTTCTCACCTTCCCTCTACGTATTCGCCGGTGTTGAATATTTTATGCTTCTGCTTCTTCTCCTTCGTTTTTCGCACCGCCCTTCGGTCAGGCCGACGCAGCTCGGCATACCGGCGTTCGGCCGTCGTCCATGATGGCGACTCCGTTGGGCGTTCGCAGCCTGGCCCCTTGTGCTTCCTATCAGCTGTGGGGCGACGACGATCACTAACAGTCACGAGTGGCCAACCACACCGTGTATTCACACACCACCCATCCAACCATTGAATAAATAAGGGGAGAAAAAAAAAGTCTATCTTCAAACAGCCCCGTCATACACCCGAACGCAATGGTGGTGCATTGTTCCTGGCGCAGGCCGGCTACTGGACGTAAGATTGGAATGAAGAATTGGGGCAAGCCGGACAGACGATACGGACCAGGCTTCCAGCCCCAACCATGTCATCTCGAGGAACTTAGTTCATTGTTCGTAAATTGATCAGTCCTAGCTCATGGTTTGCGTTCCCTCACTCAAGCGGCTGGATTTTGGTGTCAAACAGTGTTGTCCCACTGAGAGTTCGGGAAGGAAAGTGGAATTCACAGGCACACATGAAAGTACCGCTCTTCTGTAGATTTATTGGTCCCGTCACGTCTCCTCTTACAGAAGTATCGTGCGTACTTTGGTGCGGCCGCTGATGAGCGGAACCTTTCTATTCGCTTTCACACTGAGTTCACGAGCCTTCATCAATCCACAACCCGGCACCCATTAAATAAAGCTCTTTGGTGAAATCGTCCTGGTCCCCAGGAAAGTCTTCCTCGGTACTGTCGTCGACTATGCCATCATCCACATCCACAGACTTCACATAATGAATGAAGAGAAGGTTATGACAAGCCGAAAAAATAACACAAGAAAAGAGAAAAAAACATTGCCGAAGTGGCTAGCGACGGCAATCTACCTTGCTGAGGTCGCTCGCCATCGGCACAGTTGAACCGTCGGAACCAGCGCTACCCTGACCGACTGCTAGGTTTCCAGCTGCCTCTGCCTCGGCCAAAACCGTGGCAGCTGACAGTGCTGGCCCAGAGAGAATACCTTTACTTATAGGCTGCTTGCTTTTGCGCCGATTGACTTCAGACTCCAGCGCAATCTTTGCGCGATTTTTCTGATGCTCGGTCATGTCATCCTCCACTTCGCCGACAAACTCCTCATGCGAGTTGATGCTGACGATTCCTGATTTGAATCTTTCAATCCGGGGCCGCCAGCCAAAGTTAGTAACCTGATGGCAGCATCGTTCACACTTGTTCGCCAACTCACTTGTTCACCAGTTCTGTCTGTTTGTTTGCAAATTGCATCGGCAAAGCGTGAGTAAACCGCGATGGGCAGATTAAAAAAAGAAAAGAAACGAAAAAACGAAGGAGCCATACCATAACTCCATCTGTGAAGGAAGCATTTGGGTCAAGCTCTGAGACGACGTTTTCTGGATTAACGGGTGGCTCAAGGTACTTTTTCTGCTGGTCACGATTGAGCAGTTTAGCTGTGTTCTTTTTATCAACGACCTCTCTGCGCAAATAAAAAAATTTAAGTGCGCGAAGCATCTTCCACTGTGCTCGTACGTGGCTAGGTTGATTTTGTGAATGTTGGTTTTGTGGAGTTTATCTTCAAATGTGCTGTAGGTCAGCAACCTGTACACGTAGGTAGGCTTTTCTTGACCGTATCGATATGCCTGGGACAGTTTGAGTATCGTTTTGCAAAACAGGCTCAATTTGTACCCGAGCGATTGCCTGTTGATCCAAACTTACGACCATTATCAGGTTCAAAGTATAAGTAAACAAAAAGAGGTATCCTTGGACGGACAAAATTCACCTTGGATTCCACCCTAGATTTAAGACAATTAGTCCTAATAAGAAGTCACTCAGTAAACAACGCACCATGATCTATCAAAATGACACGATTTGCGGTAACAAGATTAACTCCGACTCCACCACAGTTTGTGGATATTAAGAACACTTTAAATTGCATGCCCGGGCTATTGAAATCGTCGATAAGTTTTTGACGATTTTGGCCCTACACGGAAGATCTATCAAAAAAGAGTCATACATATCAGGGGCTGCGAATACTAACCGCAGCTCCTGTAAGAAGCTGCACTTCGAATTGTGGTGTCAAAAGATCACGTAGATACTCTAGATTCAGTCAGTGGAGCGAAAGGGGCAAATTCCAACGACGAGATTCTCACGCAGAGTAGAAAGGTATCGGCTAAAGACGAGCACTTTATCACCAAGAGCAGTGGACATTCGTACTATTTCAACCGCCATCATCATTTTAAATGACAACTCAATCCTTCCCCAATTGCGATGCGCTGTTCCAAAGTCAGAGATTTGATTTCCAGATAACGGTTGAAATCACCTATGTCCTTATCTTGATCAAATAGCAATCGAACCAGTGATTTGAAGGCATCATCCTTTCCCATACTACTAAAGCAGTGTGAGATGGAGGAAAGAAAATTGCGCTATTCGTCACCTTTCTAGCTGTGTCGTGCCAGCACTGTTCCCACCATTTGAATCGCGCAAGGAGGCCTCAGAATCCAGTGTTTGTGGTGTGGGTCCACTTTCATCATTTACAGCCTCTGCAATGGGAGCACCAGGTTCAAGCGATAACGACTTTGCTTCCTTCTTTTTGCTTGTTCGGAGAGTTTTCTCCAGGTGCAACTACTATGAAGTAAATATAAGAAACTTGGAGGACAATTTCAACCTTAAACGCTTGGGGATGGCTGCAAATCATGATTAAACCAGATGTTTGTGCCAGGATTGTCTCTTCCGTGTACCAATCGCCGCAAAATTTTCGGTATTTCTGTGACTCTTTGTATAAGATTCGGCGAATAGGGTTTCCCTTACCATATACACGTCATACTGTTCCTTGGTTAATTTGACTGTAATGATATACTCATTTTTGAGGGGAAGCTCTTTTCTCAAAGCACTGTCATCTTTCCTGGGCATACTTTCAATGGAGGGTATTGATTTTCAAACCAATAAATCGCACCTCTGCACGATGGGTTGAATAATATTGACCAAAACATACAGGCGTTCCTTCGACAGTTGCTTATCTCCTGGAGTGGAATCTACGTAAAATCCATTGGCGATTGGGTTATGGTACTGGTTCCGAAACTCGTCTAAAGAGCCAAGGAAACCGGGCGCGACAAAGTCGATCATGCAGAAGTATTCATCTGGAGAACAACGTTATAACGTCCTTCGAATCAGGATTTTAACTCCAAAACGCATACCAAGGTTGTTTTGAAGAGGGTATCCAGTTAGGCAAATGCGAGTTGGGGTTTTAACTTGAGATAGAGTCGCGGATATTGCAGACTTCGGGTTTTTAATCTGTTTCGAAAAGCTAAGAAAATGGGTTCTAATTGGACTTATCCCAACCATGTGCCCTTCGTCGCATATAACCACTGCTGGGCCAGGATCGGCAAGCAATTTACGCCTTCGGCGAAAACTTTCAACCTCAGGGTTCGATTCTTCCGCGTCAGCCAGAAAGGCCGGCCGAGTGGATAAGATACGATATGTCGTATAGCTCATGATGAAAACGCCACGGTTTGATGACCATTCCTCAAGAAATGGTTGTGCGACCTCGCGAACGCTTTTATCTGAAGGAGGGAAGACGTGAATGCCGCCCAGAATTTTTCTCTGAAGGGCTTTACTGATCCACTTGTCAAACTCATTCGCCCTGGTCAAAGCGTTTGCAATCTGAAAATCAGCTTGTAGATGCTGCCTACCAATTTTCAACAACAATGGCGGGGACCACCAGAAGGACCCCGCTCCCGTTCTGCAATGTTTTAGAATGGCATTTCATTCTCGTAAGAAAAAAAAAATAAATGAGAACAGACCTTGAGGTGTTCGGGAAGGCAAGGATTGCCAGCTCTTACTTCCCTCATCAACGTATACACGAAAACCTTCGCAATAGGTTAAAAACCCGTGTGAACCGGATCTGACGAAATTCACATACTATTGCTTGAAGAGTTTTTCCTGGAACGCATGTCACTATAACGGAAGAAAGAAGAGTCGAGTTCACACCAAAGTACCTAGCCCCATCGAATGTGCAAGGATCGACCCAGTGTGGTTTGACTGATCACCGTGTAGTGTTTCTTGCTTTATCATAATCGCGGTTCTCCATAAGAATTGCACACCGTCAATCTGAATGATGTAAGAATATGCAACACCGAATACAATGAAGAGGCACCTGGTGCGGTTTCAAGTGCCTCGCTAAAAAGTCGTCAATATAAATTGGGGCTTCGTCGTCCGAATGGCCCAAGTTTATGATCACCTTATAGGTTGGATGCTTCTGCCTTTAAAGAGCTCAGCTTGCCGGTTCACCAAACGCGAAAGAAACTACCGTTTTGCTCGAGCTAGGATCTGTGCTTCTTGTTGCCTTCGATTATCGCGCATCCTTTGTACCGAGGGAGATTCAGGCCTGATTTCATGAATATCTCGGCGGCCTTTCTTCTTTCCAGTGGATTTGCGCGCGACATCTACTTCGAAAACGGTAGAGTCATCCGCTTCGCTTGGCTCCGAAGTGAGGTCTATGACCTCAGGCGGTTCCGCATTCTTTGGTCGAGGCCGTTTGGGGTCTGGCTCTGAAGTTTTTCGGGTCGACGTGATTGCCAGGTGCTCACCGTTTCCAGTCGTCCCTTCACCTTCCAATTCAATTTCGTTTGGCTGAGAGAAGTAAATGTCGAAGCCTAGGAATTTTTTCCGCCACTCCAGGAACTCTGCAGCTCGCTCCACAGTGTGGGGATGGACCGATCGGAAGGCGTCAAACGCTTTTTCGGCAACTGGCTGCTCAGAATTCACGATATCGTTGCTCCTCATCACCAGAAAAGACTTGAACTCTTCGAACAGCTGTCCTTCCGCAACATCTAATTGCCCCTTCTGGCCGGATCCGAGTAGATTCAATGCCGCGGCCGCGACTCGTTCCGAGTATAGCTGAAGGAAAATTTCCGCTTCATTTGCATCCATAAGCATTCTTGAGAGTGAATCGAACAACTAATACTTACGAGTGGAGCAAAGCCTTGATTGAAGCACTTGGTCGACTTTCGCCCTAAACGAGGACAGTTGAGTGCCTGATTGAGCTGAGTGACTTCGTGCACCATTTTGCTTCTTCAACATAGTGCTTCCGCTGCTTCCACCATTCGGGATAAGGTTCCTTGAGTCGCTTCCCACACCAGAAGAATTCGGGGTGGATGGCGCAGATGCTTGAAAAGGCTCGGCAGCGGTCCAGCTGGGAGGGCTTGGCAAGCCGGGCCTCTGACTGGCTGAAGAGGAAGAAATCTCTCAGATTGCAAATTCCACCAACGGCAGCCTACTCACGTGTTCCAGGATGCTTTTTACTGTGTGTATCCAAAAGAAAGATCTCGTCGTCGTCCGAAGCAATGAAGTCTGACCAGTGCTCGTCTTCTGATGACTCGCCAGAAGAGTTGCGACGCTTCCTCTTCAACGAAGAAGGTACCTTCGCCACTTTAGGTGCAACTGGGGATGCCGGCAGCTGACAGATCTGAATCTTCCACTGTAGCTCCATTCGAAGGTATGTGCTTTCCCGGATATGCTCCGCCATGTTTCGAATGCTTGATTTTTTTTGTCCAGCCGAGGCGAGTATGGCCGTGATCAACTTCGGCAGACGAACCGTTCGCAAATTTTCAAGCTCGAGTGTCATGTCTGGGAGCATGTGACGAGCACGATAGACGATGTGCGCACGCCTTTGCAGACGGGGCAAGACTGATTCTTGCCACGCTGTTTCTTGCTGAAGAATGCAAGCATCTAAAATGGAACGTGCTTCTTCCGGGGAAAGTCGTCCTGGCTCTAAATGGTCCTGGGCGTCGTCTGAATCTCCGACGGGCGGCCCAGCCCCATCGCCCTCATCTTCACTGTGGTCTGTTATGCTCATTCCTTCGTTTTCTGACTCCCCATAAGTCGGAAGCACCGCATCGTCCTCTAAATGCAACCAATTCAAGGACTAAAAAGCGTCAACGACACTAATAGAATAAATGCTTCTCACCTTGGGTCCATTTCCCTCCGCGCCACGGGCGGCTGGAAGGAAATTCCCAGTGTTATCGATGAAGTCTAACTCTGATTTAGTGCAAAAGTAACTATGGAGGCACCAGTGGACGAACCAACTATCTCAGAGCCTCGCTTTTGGTAGACCCGAATTGGAAGCCTCTGAGAAGGCGCTCCGTTTACCGGAGGAATCCAAACCGCCAACGCACCTCGGGATGTCAACCAATCAGTGTCTTCATCATCCGCAAAGATCACGTTGGTGTCCCGCAAGAGCATCCTTCGAACCATTTTCTGCGTCACCAACGGAGTTAGGTCGGTCAAAGTTTGTGCACATGAAATGCTAATTCTATGAACCTGTATTGTGCGTTTGCGGGGATTCTGTCCTTTGTCACCCTTCTTTCCATTAATGAAATAAAAGTCGTCGTCGTCAACCAAACTAGCTTGCCCGACGGAACGCAGCTTTAGCCCAAACACAGATGCCGGATCAAGACGAGTGCGCAAGTCCGGAGCCAGCCGGGTTTTCCCAACTTCGCGAATTTTTGGAGGTGGGGCAGCTGGCTCACGGCTGATCGCATCGTTTGGCGGAGGTTTATGTGACAATGCGGCCACTTCGATTCGACGATGCTTCGGGTTTGACTCTGTAGCGTTGGCTCCTCCAACCACCGCCGCAGGCTTTGGGATTCGCTTGGTAGTGGCGGCGCCTCCGCTGCTTACTTCGGGACCATCTCTGAGCCCTTGAATTGATTCCCACAGCTGAAAGCAATTTCAATTTGTTACGTCCAAATTACACCTAATGATTTGTGGAAAATTACCTTGGAGCGCAATCCGAGAGATTGAATGCCAAGCTCGTCTTTCAGGTCCTGCTTCGATAGGGAGGCCATTGTCGCACCGTCAATATCGTTTTCTTCGCGAAGAGGGTATTATCAGCATTGCAACAAAAAAGGTTGGTAGAGCTTGAAACAAAGAAAAAACAAAAAAAAAAAAAGGGAAAGGTGCAAGAGTCAATGAGAGCCGACTCCTCCAGTCATCATCAGCAAGGCAAGATCACCTGTAAAGGCGTCGATCGCTCTTTGGCGCATAGACTCATCGAGGTTGGGCAGCGTGCGTATCCATGCCAGCACGTCTGCGCAGGACCAACCCATAAAGTGCTTGCTGCTGCCGCTGGGAGCAAGATCACCATTGCTGCTGCTGCTACGCATCGGCGGCACTGGGGCCGCTGTCGCTGCTGCTGCTGCTGCTGCTGCTGCTGCCGCGGGTCCTCGCCCGTGTGGTGGTGCGCCTTGCTGCCGGACGGAACTTGTCATGCACCGGCCACAACAGAGCCGCCAAGTGTTTTTGTTGACAGTTCCAAGATTCTCACATTGACATGAAAACCCTCGCGTTCTGTTACCATCCTATCCGCGGGTAACTGTCAATTTCATATACCTTGAGATTTTGAGGCAGCAAGAAAAAAAAAAAAAAAAAAAAAGTTTGGTGGAGGGGACCGACCGCCCCTAGATAAACTTACGAACTGACGAACTCCAGCGGGGCAACGGCGTTTATTTTAACATTCTTTCAAAGGCGCGTGAAACTAAGCTCCTTGCTGCGAACCGCGCGGAAAATATCAAAGTGGGACTTAGGTTGTTTGCTGGTTGTGCAACGAGAAAGACAAAAAAGACGGAGGATGAACGGCGCGTTGCAGGCACGCCGCACGGAGGAGCTTGCTTACTTTCACTGCACTATGTCACGCCTTCGCACTTGTTTTAGCGCATTGTATTGGATCAACCCAATTCGGCGGTGTACATGACTGCAGTCGTCGAGCCATGAGCTTCGTTTCCGCTCATATTTTACGTTTTCATTTTTCTTCTGCTTATCCGTTCTTTCTAGTATTGTGAAGCCGAGTAAGTGAGCTAACTGCGTATTACGCTGTCTTCAGGAACTTTGCCCGCGCTATTCAAGCTGTTTGGCCAAGCCGGAATTCTTTGTTGGTCTCAGCTCCTTTATTGGCCAGTTTGCTTCGGCACCAATGGCCCCACCATCGCCCGTGGGCCCAATACTCGCTTTACCCCGCCCATGCCAGCAACCCCTCCCACAACAACTTTGTTGCTGCTGCCACCGCCGTCACTACGCTGCTGAGCTCGGTGGTCACCTCCAATAGGCCTGTTGTCCCGATGGTCCGGATCCTGAGCCTCCTCGACCCGATGAGCGTGCTTCGAGTCTTCGGGCTGATCCAGCGGCGGGACAGTACTGTTCCCGACCTTCTTCAAGTTTTGCTCATCGTTGGTGCGGTTGCCGTTTTGATCGTCTTCGAGGAAAGTCGCCTCCAAAGAGTTGGGCGGCACCGTCAACGACGACAAAGACTCAACGACCGAACTCTCATCAAAGGTGGAAATAGACACAGCGTCGTTGAATGACGCAGCTGACCCGAGTGGCAGAGTAAGGGTTGGTGTAAGGGTCGCAGGCGGCAGTGGAGACAGCGACATTCGTGGCGACTGTATGGGCCGAGAACTCGTGGCGACTTCGGTCTCCTTGAGATCGTGACGGGAGGGATCTACCGCAACATCTTCAGGGAGGAAGGCACCGCAGTACGGTCGACGTGCAATAGATAGCAACTCTTGCTGGAGTTTGTCCTCGCCGGGCTCCGTTTCAAGCGTTTCAGAGGGGTCCGCATTCTTCTTGGATCCTTCAATAAAGGGGCTACCCGTTCCGGCCTCAGGAGCGACACGCTCGCCTTCGCCCAATTCTCGCCCCTCGAGACGCGCGCGGAGTGCGCGAAGAGAATGCGCCACAGTCTCAAGGCCATCATCGATTGCTCTAATAAAGCGGCTTTCCTCGTTTGCCCGATGCGTATAGTGGATGCCATCCCGCGGGGCCGTGCTCCGCTGCTCAAGCTGGCGCAGGTACATAAAGTAGACAACAGCATACGCGGACAGGACAATTATCCATCCCATAGTTATTGCGAGCGCCACGACTACCCAAGGTCGCGAGCCGCTCGATGTATAGAAGCCGCTCTGCTGCGGGTGAGTGAAGTACACGACGCAGATACTCATCCACAGGACAAGGAGGAACGATGCAGTTCGAAACCTGTGTAATGATGATGGGTCAGTCAAGTCCAGCTGTATCATCGCAAATCGGACGCGCCTACTCACAAATTCACCCATCGGACAAACGAGGAGCCGATCACGACCTGATAAAAAATAAGACCTGATAGCACGAAGCACGCGAGAACTCCGCCTGCACGAGTGTAAATGGCGTGGCGAAGAGCCTGAAAGAAAAGGCAAAATACTTTACGTGCAGTGGCAGACCCAGGCGTCGGAATTAACGTGTAGAGAAGGAGCAGCAGCAAGCCTGCGTTCTTGTTTATTACTGCGTTGTGCGAGTCAGAATCGTGCAACGCAAAAAATCCATCCAAAAAGTCGACCTGCCTTCTGACCGCGTCGTGAAGCTGATCATTCCCTCTTGCGGTTTTTGATCATCGGCGATTTTGAAAATGGTGAAAACATAGTATCCCTTCAAATGAATTCTATCAGCGGGAACACCACGGGACAAAGCGCCGTGTTCGGCCAGAATTGTGCAGGCGGCGTACCATAAGATATCCTACGAGCGCAAACCAAACCTGCATAGGCGGATTGCCAACAACTGGACTACACTGTTCAATCCGAATTTTCTTCGCTTCGTCAATTGTTCTGCCCGTCGACTGAATGGGGGATGTACTGTTGGAAATGCAGCCAATAAGATTGATAAACGCAGTAAAAATCTGTTTGGAAAAGGAAAAAAGAGTCGTGAGAGAAGAACGAGACTCCGAGCAAGCTTTGACGTGCGTGTGTTCGTTACGTACAATAAGATAGAACATATTGACCAGGGGTAGAAACAGCAGAATCCAGTTGCCGAAAAGAACCTTCTTAACCGTCTTGCGCAGCGTGGGTCGAGCTCCAAAGTAGTCCGACCGCAACAGCTTTGTCATTACAATCCCGCCAACAGCCGCAACAAGCGCCAGGAGACAGCACCACCAGCTGACGGCAAACTGCAGATTGCTCAGCAGGCGCGTGTCGACGTTTGGCAGCCCAGCCGAGATCGTGTTCAAAAAGCTGTGGACCGAAGCGACAAACGCGCTGCCCGACTGGTCCGACTGCAGCGACACCTGGAACCCTTCGTTCGCCATCAAGTCGCGCAGCGGGAACGAAGCCCACTGCAGAAACTCGACAAACAGAATCAGGATCTGCAGCAGGTTGCGCGAGTTGAGGTACACCGTGTTGTACTGCGGCAAAATGTGCTTCAGGCGCCGAATGTACTCAAAGTCGTTGTCGAAATTCTCCGTCGCGTCGCCTCTCGCTTCGCCGACAGCCACCGCCGCCGCCGCCCTGGAACTGTCCCCGTTGGACTGGCCCTCCACCGCTACAATGACTGCCGCCGCTGGTTCTGTCGCGCTGGGGTTGCTCCAGTCGCTGTCGCGGCTGGACCGGCCGTCGCTGCCGATGCTGCGGCTGAGGCTCAGCGTGTCGGTGCCGCCGACCTGCGGTGCGCTCTCTGGAAGCAGGTGCGCTCGCGAGAGCGAGCCTGGAAAGTTCTTTGGCCCCCATTGGACGCGCCACGGGGCAGAACCCATCGCAGCCGAATCGACCGGCTCCGCCACTCCTCTGCTCAAGCTACTTCCTACGGCCCCAGAGGACCCACCCGAATGGTGCCTCGCGTGCAAGGCTGCGTGATGGGCGGCAGCTTTTTTTCGCAGTTCCGTTTTCGTCTTGTAGTACTCAAAGGCTTTGCAGGTCATGAACCCGTTGGCGCTGAGGAAGAACAAGATGAGGCCAGCTTGCGTCTGGCCCGGCTTGATCTCGTAGCGAGCAGGCTCTCCCCACCAAGCTGGACTGCCCTTGTGGCCGATGCCGTCTTGTATGAGTATGATGGAGACGAGCAGGAGGAGGAGAAAGAGGTAGGGCAGTAGTCGCATTCCCATCGAAGTGTACATCTCTCGTCGAGTCGGGAAGGCGACCAGCTGCTCCAGTATGAGATGAACGTTCTTTGATATGTCCCGCACGTGCTCCTGCCCCTCCAGCTGAGTCTGGGAAGAGAAGGAAACCAGCTTCATAAGACACGCTGCCCTAAGCGTGCCACTCACCTTTTGCCACTCTTCCGGGCCGTGGAGCCAACGCGAAACGACAGCCTCGTACACGATATAGAGCGCGAAGAGGAACAAGAGAACGGAGAAGAAGATTGCAAGCGAGGTCTGGCTCTCTGGGCTATTGGCGCTGGGGCCGAGGATCATGGGAGGAGTGCTTCCGTCGTCCATCTCTTCGCTTTCGTCCTCTTCGTCAAGCACAGATTGTGAGCGGTGAAGGGCAGCCCTGTGACTCTTTTGCCCGTCCTAGCGGCTCAATTGACGGGTGGGAGGTCGGGCAGAGAAGGACGTGTTGAAGACGGAGGGGCGACGAGGACGGGTAGCCGCAGCCAACACGAAAACCTTCTCTCTGAATCACGGTCTCGTCGGGCAAGGGGAGCGACACGAGAGCGTCACCGCGGGGGCAAAGGGGCTGCGGAGCGAGCTTGCGCGCGAGTAGGCTGGCGCGGCGTCTTGGCTGATCAGGGGGCGGCGCAGCGGGCTGGAAGTTAGCGGCGAAGCAGCTGGTCAAGCGGGATTTGAAAACCTGCAAAATCGACGAAAATAACACGAGGCGCCAGGAATAGAAAAAATCAAGCCACCGCGAAGATTCGCCGCTGCACAAAGACAGGCACAGCACGAGCGAAAAGATACCTCAATGATTCCAGTACAAAATTACAATTGGTCCCAAGACAGTCTTGGTATGCATGACAAATTGTGTATTGGGTTGGAAGGTCACACCCCCCTTGAGAAGCTTCCGCTCTCACTTCCCGCCCCGCCTCCAGCGGCCGCCCCGGAACCCCTCACGAATCCCCTAAGCGCCTCAAACGCCCCACGCACCAGAGTCCTCGCCCCGAAGCGCCGACCTGACCGACTGTCCTGGTCTCCATCGTCCTCAATGGCATCGCCAAAAGGGTCGCCTCCGTCATCGCCCAGTTCGTCCTCAAGCTGCGCTCCGTCGTCGCCCTGCCCCGAACGGCGGGCTCCTTTAGCCGTCTCCCCATCTACAGAGTCTCTTGGGCTGCGGTTTGCTCCCGACGAGACTCCCCATCGTTCTAAAGTTGTTGGTGAGAGTAATGATCCTGCCGGAGACCTCCGTCCTAGCCCGCTGCTCTTTCGCCGCAACCCGGTGACGCGAGACGGAGAATCCTGGCGTGATGAGAGCCCCGACGCGATGCTCGCTTCGTCGCTGTCAGAGTCCGCACGGTTAGTGTCCTCGTCGTCCGCTAGCTGTTGATGGTAGCCCTTCTTGCGCCCACGGGACGATTGACGGGTGCGCTTTGTTTGGGAGTGGCGCGAGTCCAATCGTTGTGGCGACGTGTTGAGTACGTTCTGAGTCCGTTCAGACAGATCATCGTCAGACGGGTCAGCAGCCAGCGGCATTTGGTACGACGGAACTGGAGGAGGCAGATCGTCTGCCCGGCTGTTCGACCATGGGTACCGCCTTCTTGAGGAACCTGCCGTCTGTGAACGACCAAGAGCCTTGATGGAGATATTCGCAGCAGCTTGAACAAGGTCCCCCACAGACTTTTTGCGAACGTGAGAAACAGAAGGGCTACTCGCCTCAGCGCGGGATGAAATGGTCGGGTCACTTGCGGAAGGTCTCGGGGGGGAATCGTCCGAGTTCAACGATGATGCAATACTCGAGGACGAGGAGTGGCGAAGCCCCGATGTAGCGACTTTCGAGTTATATCCAGGAACTGGCGGTGAAGTGCGGAGAGCAGAAGGTGCGCCTCCAGTCTTTACGGTTTGTGTGTGAACCACAACGGGATTAATTCCATCATTCTTGAACGGATTGGAGAAGGCCGCCAAGCTGGGCGCAGCGGAAGTTGAGTTGAGTGCACCCGACGGTGACAGCACTTTACGCCTCTCCGCAGTAGCCTGATTGGACTTCAGGAAGGGGTTCGAACTAGATGCCGGCTGCACGTCCGCTTGGCTGTTCGAGAGAGGTCCTCCAGTGAACTGATTGTTAGGTGCGAACTGTCGAATGGAGCCTGATGGGTCGTTTGCCGTGGGTGGAAAGTCCAGAGACGCGTACAATTCTTCGGTGTGCCCTCGGCGCCGATGGCGGTGTCTCGTCAGAGAACCCGAAGAGCCGGCCAATGTTGACAGGGAAGGAGCGGCACCTGTTGCTGCTGGGACGTCCTGGCGGCCACCGCTAAAAGAATCACGCCCGTCCACAATCAGCTTCTCAAAGTCCGCTTCCGTCGCATGATTCTCCACTGATGCCGCAGCCACCGCGATGGACGGCTCTGGTGGTGGAAGAATTGTTGACAGCAAAGGCATAGAGTTAGAAACGACAGATTTTGCAGCTAAGTTTCTTGGCACATGCTGCGGTAAAATCCCTCCCGCCGGAAGCTGCATGAGGTTGTCTTCATCGTCTCGACTCCGCTTTGCATCATCAGCAGCGCCACCAGCTCCAAACAGCCCCATGCCAGCCAACCCTTGATAAACGAGGTCAGTGAAGACGTTCTTCGAGGTGTTGGGAACAGTCGAGCTGCTGCCTTCAACGTCTTTGTCCTTCAGGTCTTTGACGTGGCGTGGCAGAGACAGCAGACCATCGTCATCCTGCGAAGAGTTTCCACCAGGAACACCGCCTGGAAGTCGACCACCAAGCTCCCACGCCTCCAGAGTAACTGAACCAGCATCGTCCTTCCTCAGAGATATTTCATTCGTAGAACCGCCGGCCTTGGCGTTTGAAGCGTTGTTATTCGATGACAGGCTCATAAAATTTCTGAACCGCATGCCTCGACGAACAGCGTGCTTCAATCCCCTTTCCAAATCTGGCAAAAGCCTCTTATCCACGCGAACCGCTTCAAAATGGCTCTCCTCATCCGGTAGCTTCCAATGACCATCGGCATCCGAATCGTCGGAATCGTCATCCAAAAAAAAGTCATCATCCGAATCACCAAGTAGCCCTCCACCTTGGCGAGCACCATTCGCTCCTTCGTTGCCGTTCAACCTTGATCTTCGGCCATTCCCCGACTTGCGAGAAGGTCCATGCGGATTCCGGCGAGATCCAGGCTTGTCCGGTCGAGACTGGGCGATGCGAGAAATACCGATTCGCCCAATACCTTCTCGACCAAGAGCAAGATTATACGGTAAATTTGTAGCAGCTGCTCTGGACGGAGCTGGCCAAATAAATGTGAGTTGAACGCTTTCGCTTGAGGGCATCGGTATAGTCACTGGAGGCGGCGATGGCCCAGCAGGATCAGGGCGATGTGCTCGCCGGCTGTGCACTGGGTGCACCGCACCACTTTGGGCATGTGTCTCGTAGGCCAACGGAGAGGTTACTGGAGTTTCCTGCCTAATGCCAAAGTCATCTACATTGGATAGTTGGGACTGATCCTTCTCCTCCTCCAGGACTGACGTCGCATCTTCAAATGCATCTCCGTTGCCGTCAATGTCATCATCTTCATCAACGCTCTTCTCATCTGCACCATCGTCGCCGTGATATTCCGAATCATCGCTGTCGCTGAATATTTCATCTGTGAATGGGTCCATCAGAACGTGTTGGTAAGATTGGCCCGTAACGATCACGTTCGCTGTGTTGTACTCCTGAGACGAGGCGAGACGGCTGGACATCGGCCTTGCATCAATAATAACGGACACGTCGGAGGTGGTGCTTTGCCGATTTAGGACGGGTTGGTGTCTCGCGTTGAAAGGATTAGAGTGGTGCAAAACAGCCACTTGGGGAAGTGCGTTGTCCAGTTTCACTAATGGACCCTCCCTTTTCGTAGATGTTTCAGTCAGGGGTTGTGCCGTTTTTGGATCAACGGCTTGAGCTGGAGCAGGGGCTACAGTGGCAGCAGTTTCTGCTGCTGCAATGCCAAAGGGAGCCGGTTTCGGTGCTTGAGGTATACTTGTCGGTGCGGGATCGTCCAAAAATTTGGCCATGCCGTTGATTAGAAGTTTAAACTCGGGTAATGGGATTCGTTTCGCAGGATCAAGTGCAAACACTCTCTGGAGTACGTTGTCCAGATCGATGGAAACACCAAAGTGGTGCCGCAGTATGTCTGGGCGCGGTCCGACGAACTGGCTAAATATTGGGTCGTTCGGCGTTGCTTCGAACCACTAATATTTAAGGAATATTCGGTGAGGAAGTTTTGCACGATAGCGACGTAGGTAATGCCTACTTACCGGATTTTTGCTAAAAAGGAGGTTTATGAGAATAATCCCAAGAGCCCAGATATCGCTTGCAGCCGGCGAATATCCAGCTCTCGGATTCGCAGTCAGGCACCCTTCGGGGCAGATATATCGAGAAGAACCGCACCCCATTTCGTAAGACCAGGTGTCGCGTGTTGCCAATCCGAAATCTGTCAGCTTGACCGTAAAAGTTGAAACATCGATGAGGCAGTTTTCCGGTTTGATGTCACGGTGAAAGTAGCCGCGGGCGTGACAGTGAAGAACGGCGTCGCAGAGCTGATTGAAGACGTCTTTCACAGCATGATCGGGAAGACCGCCCTTTTGCATGATCGTATCGTAAAGATCGATTTCACAAAACTCCATGACTATGAGCATCCAGTCGCCGCTTTCCACAACTCTGATCAACCGAACAATGTTTGGATGACCCGATAAATCCTCCATCGCGTGGACTTCCTTCTTCTGCGCGTTTCTGCGGTTAGGGTCCAATCCCGCTTTGAGTAGGCATTTGACTGCACAGTGAGTGGATGAGAGGGAATCGTACGCTTTATACACATGAGCAAATGAGCCTGGCAAATAGACGGATCAGAGCCTGTCGTCAGATTGGGTCGCGCGTGGCACCAAACCTGACCTTGTCCAACGAAGGAGATGATTCTAATTCGACCCTGATCCACCATCTCACCCTTTCGGAATGGTGGTGGGGGAAGAGTCGGAGGTGCATTCGGCGGGTTCTTGGGGAGCGAGCCTTGGCCTTCGTCCTGCAAATGTTCCTGAACTTGATGCTGTTGTGTCAGTGGAGATGAGGCTGGAACTGGTACTGGTGCGGGTGTTGGGCTCTGAGGGCCAAATCCAAAGACACCGTCAAAGTCCGTCGGAGAGGTGGCCTTCGACGGCGGAACGGACGACGGTGGAGCTTGGTAGATCGGGTCCGATCGCGGGAAAGCGGCCTGTGGTGGAAGGTGCTTGGCTGCATCGGCGTTCCGCACAAATGGGTTGTGTGGCGAGGGGCCGCTGGGTTTGCCCGCGTGACCCGACTGCATGTGGAGAACGGGCCCATGGTGGGCCTGCTGGTGGCGGTGGTGGTGGTGGTTGATCTGCTGCGGGTGATGATGATGCGTTGGCGGCCGATCGGGTTGCTGCTTGCCATGAGTGAATGGCGGAGGCGGGCGTGAGGCTGCCGCCGAGGCGAGAGGCGCTTGAGAGTACACGGCGACAGGCGAAGGGACCGCGACAACCCCGACACCGCCACCAGCTCCACCACCGCCGCCGCCGCCGCCTCCGACAGCGCCGGCTGCCCCACCGACTGTGACGAGGGAGCCGGCACCTCCAACCATACGACCGGAAGGTGCGGCGGCAGCGTACGCTTGGGATGATGGTGGCATGGAAGGCAGTGGCGTGTTTGTGGGGGGTTGCCTGGGAGTAGTGGGGCCGTTGGCAATGGCTGAGGCCGTTGTGTTGGCATTATTGATGAACGGCATCTGCTGCCGACCTCGAGCAGCCGGCAAATGACGTTGTGTGTGTGTGTGTGTGTGTGTGTGTGTGTGTGTGTGTGTGTGTGTGTGTGTGTGTGTGACTAGGTGCGTCGGGGAGGGTGAAGAGGGTGTGTGTGTTCCGAGTTTGCGGCTGTTGGGCGTCGGTGTGCTAACGACGCTGTGAAGAAGTGCCACGATGTCGATCGATATCTTTGAGGACGAGAGACAGATTTTCACACGGAGAAGCAAGAGAGAGAGAGAGAGAGGTGTGTGCGTGTGTGTGTGTGTGGCCCTGTCGTAAAACATGCCTTCGGTTCTGTCTCTATGTCTCTCTCTCTCACCCTCACTCTCACCCTCTCTGTTTGCCCAACTACCCATTTCCCTTTCTTTCATAGTTGCCAAGCTCCAAGTCGCGCGCTCGATCGCACACATTTCCAGGTGCGTTGCAATCCCCAGGCGCGCACTGCAAACAACCTTCGATTCGTCGGGTATTGATTGATCAATCACCCTATTTATTTATTTATTTATTTATTTTATCTGGCAGTGTAGCAAAAAGACCAAGAACAAAAACACAGTGCAAGCGGTCTGTCCGATCGCTCAGGAAAAGGAAGGAAGGCGTGGGGAGGTCAATTTGGCCAACTCCTGCTGAATCGATCGGGGGTATGTTTCGCTCTTCGGTGGGTGCAAAACTCAAGTATGCGCGTGAAGAAAGATTGCAAATCTGAGAAATCGTATCCACCGTAGGGTTGCGGAAGTAGTATGGATGGATGGATGGGTTGGTCCCGTCGGTCGCCGACAGTTGAGAGTGCCAAGTGTCAATCAAGTGTGGGCGAGCCGGGGAAGCCCTTGTTCTCTTGCTGGGATCATGCCACCACTCCCCCAAGCTTTATAAGGGAGGGATTCGGAGAATTTGTCGTTTTCCTTCAAAGAGAAAAAAAAAAGGAAAAAAAAAAGAAAGAAAACTTGGCATGACACAGAGGGGAAGAGAGAGAGAGAGAGAGAGAGACACACAGACAGAGAGAAAGAGAGCCGTGGCAAACCAAACAAAAAAAAAAAAACAAAGAAATAAACACACAAGGTATTCTAACGGGTGGCACCCCGCATGCCTGCTCGCAAAAATCAATTCCATTCCCGCCGCAACACCTGCCGTCCTCAGTCCTCCTGTTCAGAAGTTTTCCAGTGGATGGACAAGAGCTTCCGACGAGCTTCCGTTCGGCTGCCGCGTGTCGCTTCCTGCTCTGCCATCAGGACCTGATTCAGGTAATGTTGCTTGGTCAACGCTTTGATCATGTGTGGCTGTCGCTGACGACGAAATCCCCAGTGATGCGAGGTCCTGTCGCACAACATCCGTCAGTCCTAACGAAGCGTTCCCGTCATTACTCAATGGCGAGGTTGGGTTCGGCTGAGGTGATGACCTGGACCAAGGGTTGGCCCACGGGTCGTACGGATCGTTCGATGGCGTTACGCGGAGCTTGGCGCTGATACCAACATAAGAGGAACCGCTGGCAAACATTCCCAGCTCGCGAGCGGCATTGCCAGAGCTGTAGGACGAAGCACTTCCTCCGCTGGACAAAGACGACGAGGAGGCAGCACTCACTGTGTTCGCAAGCGAGTTCATAGATGATGCGATCGCCGTCGATGCCTCGGTGGCGGCTGCAAACATCCGGGACGAAAACGTTGAGAACCCTTTGGAGAAAGCGGCAGCAGAAAACGGCCCCGCGTCGGCCTCGATATCAGGTCGCGGTGGCTCCGAGGCACTTCCTACTGTGGGGATTGAAGGGTTTCCGCCAGCCGACGCCTCCGATTGAACTGTCTGCACAGAATGAACACTAGAGGATAGCGTCACGTCCTCCAATTCCTCCAAATTATTGATGTTGGATTTCGCGGGCATGTAGCTGGTTGGGGATAGTCCCCCACGGACTGTCGATGGGGGAAAGCTAGGGCCGGCGTCTTTGTCGGTACTGTCCAAGTTGGCGTCTTGATCTGCGGTCGCGCTGTTATTTGAAAAAGTTGGCGGCTTGGTCCATTGATTTGTTTGAGAAAGGCTCGAGAGAGTAGGCATGATAGATGGCGTGGAGGGTCTGTTTTCAGCCGCGTTAGCAGTTGACCGTTGGTTCCGTTCCACTACGGAGGCCGTAGCCATAACGGAGTTTAGATCCGTCTCCCCAATAACAGCTTGCGAAGTCGCCCAATCGTCCACGCCGCGAAGGTAAAGGCCTGTCCAGTATCTCAAATTGACGCTTGTGGGGAAAAGAACAGTTCCGTCTCCGGAAATGGTCCCAGGCGCACCCCCGATAGCTGACACTATTCCAGCGCCCTCACCTCTTCCAGCGGGCTTCGAAGAAATAGAAGCTTCGGAAAGATGGCTTGGTGCGACATACAGTTGATTACGGAAATCAGCCTTATTGGCTTGAACGAAATCCCAGAACGAGTAAGTAGACTCTTGCAAGGTTAATGGGGGGCTCCCGCCATTGTAGACAGATCCCGAATCACTCATGGCACTCCGTCGATAGGAAAATTGAACGCGATCCTTTTCATTATTAAACAGAAAGGTTCCAAACTGGCACGAATAAGCGTGGGTGTTGAGTGCAATCAAAAAAGCCTCGTTGAATTCAAAATGGGTCGGAAATTGAGTCCACAGTTGATAGGCACTGTCCAAGAACTGAGTGAAAACAGGCGATACCTCCCGAGGGTGCGCTGTGTTCGGGTAGCAGATATCCGCAGAAGCAAAAGAGCCGACACTAGAAGTGGTACCAGGCTGTTTCGAATTGTACCCGTACGGCCCAGCCGGCGACTGGTATGGAACATAATTGCCACCGGTGTACAGAGACTCGCTCGATGTGGAAGAAGACGACGAAGAGATATTTGAGGACAGAATGCCGCTGTTCTTTGTCAGAAGCTTGGCAGCGTTAGTCAGAGAAAATTGCATGTTTTTTCCGGCTTGCTGGATCTGTGCACCGACCGACTGGTTTGCGCCACGCGTATCTTTGGCAAGGTGGCCAAGACGATCACTGAATTTATGACCGAAAGCGATCCACTCTTTTTCGATCAAAACTTGGAATCCTTCGATCGTTCTGTAGTATGGATCGAGGCACATTTCGGCCAAGGAACACAGCTGGGCCGTGCGGTCCCATCCATCGCTGGAAAAGCAAAGCAAAAATGGAATCAGCCCATGGGAATTACAAACATCGATCAGCACCTGCAATGAACTAAGACGTGGTTATTGTAAACATGGACATGTTGGACTATCATGTGCGCCCCATCCAGAAGCGTCTTCACATGCTTCAACCAGCCAGACTTGTCGAGGGCAGCTCTCGTCACAGGCCCCGTATCCACGGATTGAATGGCTGAGAAATGCGTTACATTCATCGTTACAGTGATCAATAAGGGTTGAACTCGTACATTCCAGCAACTTCAGATAACTGTCTCTAACCACGTGAATGTTCTCAATACCAGAAAACACAATTCGACAGTTTCGGTAGTTTTCCGAGCTTTCCGTTCCTGCTCCAAGCGCTGTTTGTGCCATGGCATTAGCTGAAGGCCTCGCGTCAATAATAAGATGCTGATGGCCAGGGAGAGGCGGCTCGCGCCCGGTCGAAAATACGCTCTCAATAAGCCTTTCATCTTGAATGGATCGGTTCGACTTCAGGCCAACTAGCGGTTGGGCAGATCGTGTGATAGATGACTGCATGACAGTGAGCGAAAGGATGTCCGCAACCATCAGTTGGTCTTACAAAGTTTTGTTGGTGAATGTAGCTTAAGGCCGGAATTCTACACTTGCTTCGAAACTTCCCTGCGTGCTTCAATACGTTATCGCTTATGCGGGCTGGAACGCCGATGATTCGCGGGTATGTCGAGGAGAACTGAGTAGTGCAGGTCAGAGTGATTCGAATACCGGAGAAAACACACCGAAAAGTCATTATTAATGGTTGTGATCCTCCAAGCTTGGGTGCGGGTTCCCAGCCCCATTCGTTCGAACTCGCGGGTTGGGTCAAAAACGTTCCATCCTTGCTTGGACTTGATGACATTGGACGTCGGCTGGTGGTAAAATGCGTAATGCTGATCGATGGATGCTTGGAAAAGGTAAGGTGGCTGAGCATAAACTCAACGTGGCGTTCTCTTACAGATATTAACTAGCCGTTGGAGGGTGGAGAACAGGTCAATGCTATCTTGCTCATCCTCGAAGAAGAACTTTGCAAAAACGAAGTGACGGCAAACGACGTGTAACGGGAATAAGCCGTGGCTTGTTGGCTGCCGGCGATCAACGCAGTGAATGGTTGAGTATGAAATCTGGATGGTGGTGCTGTGAGTCCTACGAATTTGGGAACATTGCGGTTACCCAAAGGTTGCTAGAGATCGAATCGGACGATCCAGGACCCGCGCTTGCGACAAAAACAAGGTGGTGCTGAAGAAGAAGCAATGTCCCGAGCACAAGGTCTTGATTTTTCCCCAACTTCACGTTCAGAAACTTTACGGGAATCAGCCTTCAACACTGACTGACGCTGCAAATCGGCCCACAGCGATCCACGCGATCGGTCGCCGTCCCAATGGATCAACGGATTCGGAACGGCCCGTGGAAGGAAGAAGTGGAAGGGAGGCACGCAAGGGAAGTTGAACCCACCTTGGAGGGTAGCGGAGGGCTGCTGCTGCTGCTGCTGGTGCTGTCCATCATCGCCGCCTGCGCCGCAACAAGAGGCACAATCGACACAGATCTGCTCTCTTGCTTTCGTTTTTTTTTTTTTTTTTTTTTTTTTTTTTTTTTTTGTTTCTTACAACGACCATTCCGCGTCCGATGGTGCTGGCGCCGATGCGGCGCCTGCCTGCTGCTGCTGGTGCTGCTTGCTGCTGCTGATTGCTGCTATTGCTGGGTGGCCGCTTCCTCTTACTGCAGCTTCTGCCACTTCTGCTGCTAAATTCAGGTTCTTGAATGGGACGGCGAACAGGAATGAAGCCTAACCCGTACCGTCGGCTGACTGCCTTGTCAAGTGTGCACCCCCCTTCGACACAAGGCTCAGAAGCGGACACAAATGAAAACAAAATGTCCCAACTGCAGCCGCAGCAGCAGCAGCAGCAGCAGCAGCACCACCAGCAGCACCACCCACCCGACGTTGCTTCCACTGGCGGCGGTGGCGGCGCTCCTTCATCCCGCACGTTCACTCCGATTCCCACCCTCTCTCTCACCCACGCCACTGTGGAGCAGGTAATTGCGAGTCATGCTCTCTGCCCGCCGTGGAATCTGCCTGACCTCTGCTTCAAACACGTTCCAGCTTCTGGCGATCAATACCCACCTGATCAAGATTCTGGTCGAGTACCAAAGCTTTGGCTGGTTTGAGGAGCCCGAATACAAAATGTTTGCAGTATTTTTTCGCCCTCGCTCCACCTCCCCACGCGGCTAAAGGCTGAAAGTTGCAGATATCATCAACGGCTTCAATCAAATCTTACATACCTCGCGACCGCTGCGGATTACCTCTCAAAACCGGTTCGTGCAGATGCCTGGGAGTCAATATACTAATGTATGACTCCAAACTAATGAGTGACTCAACTTACTTTGCGCAGGAACCATCCCGATTAACAATTCTCAAGCAAAGCGTTGACCTGACGCCAGTAAAATACCCATCACGGGTTAAGCATCTTCGGCCACAAGAAAAGGACTTGGTCTCGAACGACGCGAGACCATTTCCGGCCACTGCTGCAGGGACCCAGCGCACAAAAATGGCGAAAACGAGCTCAAGTAGTTCCCGCCATGGCCCGGTGGCTGTCGATGTTGGGACCCCTTCCCAGGCACCACCAAGCACCCCCACAAGCTCGCAACTGGGACTGCGAACGCCGCCGGTGCAATCTCCTGCCACAGGACCGGGTCGAAGTGGAACAGCGTCGCCAACTCTGCATGCATTATCGCACAGTGCACAACAGCAGCAGCAGCAACAGCAACAGCAGCAGCACCAAAATCAATTTCTCCAATTGCAGCAGCAACTCAAACAGCAACAGCAACAGCAGCAACATCAGCAACAACTCCAACGCTTGCTTCAGCAAAACCCTCTCCTCCCAGGCTCTCTGACCTCGAACAACCCTTCCTCCTCGCCGATCGCGTATCCTATGTCGGGAGGCGCAAGCAACTCTATATTTCACATAGAGATGCCCGTCGTCGCTGCGGACACAAATCCCAAAGACATTGGTGACTATGACGCGACAGCGTATCGTCCCGTTCCCCCATTTGCACCTCCTCAAGACATGCGGCCCGAGGAAAGTCCCCCTCATTTATTCGACGGGGTAGGACGCAACTCCGGGCCGGCAGTCAACGCAGAAGTGGCAAAGGAGGCTGTACTGTCGAGATATCCTCGAATGGCCAATTGAATAGAAAGAGCGAAGAACTGAAACTACGAAAGCCAGACAGCCATTTCGTTGCTTCTTCTTTTTTCACATTCGACCAAGTTGAAGACGAAGGAGAGGAAAAAAAGGAGAACAGAGAAAGAAACAAAACAAAAAAAAAAAAAAAAAAAAAGGAACCGACCCCTGGAACAAAATGATCTCTGGCCGCCTCTTCTCCACCGCGCGATCCGCTGCCGCCGCTGGACCGCTGCGAACGACGGCGATCGTCCGCCACAGCAGCAACAGCGTTCTTGCGTGGTCGCACCTGAAGACCTTCCTTCCGAGGCTCAACTACAACGGATCCTCCACTCTCGGCGAGGTCTACGACGGCCTCTACGCCAAGTACAAGTACCGCCTCGCGTACCCCGTCCTCCTGTGGGGACTCTTCCTGTACAGCAACCTTTGGGGATCGTAAGTATCATGTCCCAACTGTGCGGCTTTTTGCGCGTGACCGTCGGATGATAAGATCGGATAGTGTCGCCGCGCGTGGCCGTGGAATCAACATGCGCTGATCGATTCATTTTTTTCCCTTCTGTTTCGCACCTTTAGTTACATCTCTCCCGAGGAGAAGGCGCAGATTAGGGCACACGACGAGAAGCTGAAGTCGCTCGAGTTCCACCAAGTGTAGATGGTCTCTAAAACCGTTGTCCATGCAGGTAACGGGACAGACTTCGCACCCATTCTCATAATCTGACCGTTTACAGAGGAATTTGCTCGTTGTGCTGGACCTGATGATTCTTTTTTGCATCAATAAAACAGTCCCGTCGCTTGACCACCATTTCTCCCCGCCCGCGCGTTTTATTACATTGTTAAACATCAGGGGCGGAATCGCTCTGCGGCCGTGAATGGATCCCATGGCCGGTTGGGGTCGTTTGAGGGAGATGTTTTGATGATGGGCCACGGGTACCGAATGTCGGTCGGCCGCCCCACCGTTTTCCAGTCCTTCCCGTGCACCGCCTTCCAAAACGACTTGGTCCAGTCCGTCCGCCCGATCGCCTGCAGGTCCGTCACCTGCAGCTTGGCGGACCCCCTGGGGTTCTTCCTTCTCCGAATCGGCCAGCCGTCCTTGTCCACCGTCTCCAAGCGGGGCGGGTTCGGGGTCTGCGGGACAGCCCCGAGCGCCGACGTGTCGCAGAGGTAGTTTGCCTGGCTCAGGATCTCCGCGGCCGACAACCGGTAGCACACGTGGCGCTTGATGCCGCCGTTCACGTAGTACGCAATCAGCTCCGCGGGCGCCTGCTTCCGGCGCTGGACGCTGAACTCGACGTACGGACGCTCGCGCGCCATCTGCACGAGGCACGTCTGGATGAACTGGACCATGCCTTCCGAGTCGCCTCCGGCGCCGTGCCGCGGAACATCGTAGTATATATCGACCTTGCGGATCTCGGGCACGAACGCGCCGACGCCGTTGTGGCGGTGGGTGCCAAGGTCCTGCCAGTGTTTTGTGTGTGGTGGTGGGAGGTAAGTTCGCAGTGGCACGAAGGAGGAAGGAGGAACAGAAAAAAGGGTGGAAATCTGTGGTTTCAAGGTGCAAGCGCTTCCCCGCCTGAAACTGCACGGGGCGAGCCGCCTCCTCGCGGAAGCTGGCGGCTACGGACTGGCCGATAAGGGAGGTAGTGGGGAGTGGCAATGCGTTCTACCTTTGCGGGAAGGAGCTTCTTGAGGCCCCCGACCTCAACCAGCTCCCTCACCAACTTGTTCATTTCCTTTCGCTGACAAGGTCTGCGTATGTATTTGTTTCCTGTTCCACCCTCAGGTCGACGGGTTCAGAATTTGCGCCAGCCTCTCCACCTGCGGCCGCAGCTGGCCACCAATGTCAAGTAGAATGCCTATTCATTCAGGACCCACGCCGCGACGCGCCGCAAAGAGCGAAGAGAGGACAGAGGGGAACGGTACCCGTCCCAGGCAATGAGGAAAATTGACTTGTTAGACGCAACGGCTCTGACAGCGAGCAGGGATCGAAAGAACGAAAAAAGGGCGTTACCAGAGTTAGCTGTGGAGGGGGCAATAAACGAAAGGATGAGCGGAGCATAGTTGAACTGCACAATCTGGTACTCGTCGAAAGCGGACATGACCATCAGAGGTCGGCCGAGCCCTATCTTTCCTGCCTTGACCGTTCGAGACATCGTTTTCAGCGATTTGTCCTCGAACACACAAGCAAAATAAAGCCCACTACCCGACGCGAAATGCAGTCAGGGTGCGCATTTTACCTGGTCGCAGGACATGGAAAACGTCGCTGAAAGCGCGGCCTTTGTCACCCGAGCTGGAAGATTTGGCGTCTCAACTGTCACAGACAAGTGCAAAAACTGGGTTGTGAGTCTCGGATGTGGCACAATCCAGCTGGCACAACCTTTGATGACGATAACGCCGTCTTTATCGGTGATCAGGATCGCACCGAGATCATCTGTACTGCGTGATGGGAAAGAAGAAGGTGGAGGAAGCATCAGCTTCATCCCCATAACATAGCGTCACTCAGCACTCTCTCTAACATACACGCACACACACACACACTCTCTCTCTGTCTCTCTCTCGTTTCTAAATAAGCTAGCAATGTATGAGTGACCAAGACAAAAAGCGGACGGACCTCTTGAGGATGTGCGTCAGCCATTGATGGAGCTGAAAGTCGGTTAGATTGTGGGATCGAAACCCGACGGAAGGTTGCGATTGGGTAAGGGGACGCCGCCGGTCGACGCGCATGGGCGTGGAACCGAACGAGCGGCCGGATAATTGATTGCAGCATGGAGCGGGAGAGCGTAGTTTTTGTGAGCGAAGACGTGGTCAGGCCCCCGATCACGCCAGATAACAGCAGCACGGCTGCGAGTCTGTATTAGGAACGACCAACGAACCTCGTCAAAGCCCATATCAGCGCGACCGCTGTCTTTCTTTCTTTCTTTTTCTTTCGCACACCACACGCCCGCCGCTCTCGCCCCGACCATCGTCGACCCCTAACACCGACTCCTCCTCCTCGCTTACGCTTGCGACGCCTTCACGCCTTCAGCGGACCGCGAGCGGAAAAATAGAAGGAAGCACACCCGAAGCCAAACGCAATTGGAGGCCTCCACAGCATTCCATCATCCACCACACACCCAAAGTCGGTTACTTCGACTTCCCCCAGAAATGAGCAGAGAAACCACAAAGGCGACCAAGGGCCACCACTCGCTCGTCTTTTGCGAGACTTGCGGCACTCTACTGGACCCGCCAGCTTCGGGCGGGCATTTTGAGCGCATCACATGCAGGCTGTGCGGATCGACTGTCAGCTCAAGCGGTAAGCGTCAGCTTGCGTGGGAGGGTGCTACCGTTTGTACGTGCGCCCGATGGGTGTGCACTTTTCCACATAAGGACGATGACTTGTTAAAAACTGATCGCTTGCGCCGCCTTGGAACTCGGGGTCCCGCCTCCCACAGTGTTTGACGATCTGGAAGTTGTAACACACAGCAGACCGGACGCATTTCCGGACGTTCCACCATCTCGCCGTGTTGTGGGCAGCAAGGCTGCAACCAGCGGCAAGAAAGACGACAATGCCATGAAAGACGGTGCAACCGTAAGTGTTGCTTGCATGCTTGTATTGCGTGCCTCTTTCACGCTGCTTTTATCTCCTGTGAGATGGGAAGAAGTTTTGCGCCCGAGGATCCAGTAGTCTTCTTCTTCTTATGATGGGGCCATTGTGACCTAACCTCCACAATTTCTTCTGGCGTGTTAGATCAAGGAGAAGTGCCCGAAGTGCGAAGCCCCAGAGATGGTGTTCCATACGGCCCAGCTGCGGTCTGCGGATGAAGGACAAACGGTGTTTTACAGCTGTGTCAAGTGCGGGTACGTGCGGCGGGTCGTTTTGTCCTTCCTATCATCACTGATCACGGTCTATTACGACGTCTCTTCTGTCTCGTGTGTGTGTGTGTGTGTGTGTGTGTGTTTGTGTGTGTTTGTGTGTATTTAGGTACAAGTTCAGCATCAACAGCTGAGGATTACCTCGTCGTTCCTCTCCGTTTTGCCTTTCTTTGTGCACCCCCCTTTACGATGCGGCGTTGCCGTCGATTGCATTTTTGAAAGAGCGCCGCCTCTCAAAGAGTTTCCTCTCGTCCCACTGTAATTCCCTCCGTCGGTTGTTGTAATGCGCATTGTCATATTTGGCTATAACTCGTTCTGGAAGGTCCCTCCAAGAGACCAAGAGACAGAGAGACACAGAGAGAGAGAGAGAGAGAGAGAGAGAGCGAGAGAGAGAGAGAAAGTGAGACCGTCAGACCGAGAGTTTCTTGTGTGAGCAGCGATGAGACTGAACCACGAACAAAAAAAAAAATGCTGCGAAGACGCTTCAGCGCCACCGCAGCTGCAGCAGCACCAACAACAGCTGCCGCCAACGGCGACGGCAGCAACAGCGCCCGCGTCCCCTACACGCCTTCCCCAGCTGTGCACCACGTATCCGACACCGACGGCGACGGTAGCGGCAGTGCCCCGGCGGGGACATCCAAGGCTCGCCTATCCTTGCAAAAGCAGCAGTTTCATCGACGGCGGCAGGCCTCGGAGGGCGGAGGCGGGCCATTCCGCAGTCTTCAGACAGTCCCGTTCAAGGCAGAGGCAACTTATTTTCCATGGACGCAAGAAGGCCGAGACGCGGAGGACATTGCAAAGCTCTTGGATATATTGGATACCGCCAGCGACGTCAACTCGTTCCCAACACCCGCGCCCCCGCCTGTGACTCCGCCAGACCCGACAGACATTGACGCGGTCCTATCTCAGCGACCGCTACGCTCTGCGGGTCATGCCGGTTCAGGGCACATTGCCGGCAAAACAAAGTCCAGCTGGAGGAGCGTGCCTGCTCTCTACCAATCTTCCATGTCTGCGACGGGCACGACGGGCACCACGTCCACAACAGCGGGGCTCGCCAGTCGTCGATCCTCATCCTACTCGTCCTGCGCCTCGCACACTGCCGAAGGCTCTTTGAAAAACCACCCTCATCACCGCAGCAATCGATCCTACTCCCAAAACCACAGACACCAGCGCTCCCGTTCAGGCCCACCGGTCCGGCTCGATATTGGTGACTTGATCCACCTCGGGGCGAAGCAAAAAGACCTCGGTGCGGCCCTAGAACGCGTCCTGTCGAAGGAGGCTGTCGGCGGCGCCGTCGCGTTCCTCCAGCCGGCAAGCGGCGTCGAGCGACATGACACAAGCCCTCTACGCCCGCATACTGACATGTCGGATGTAGTGGAAGTCGGCCACCGCCGGCACGGGTCGGAGAGCGACCGCCACCGCCGAAGGCACTCGTCGCTGTCGAACGTCGGGGCATCAGCGTCCACGACGGCGACCTCCGCCGCCGGGCACTCCCGCCAGGCCTCGATAGGCCGGCGGGCGTTTCCTCCTGCCGACGTCCACGCCATCATCGACATTGGTGCAAACCACACGTGGCGGTGGTCCGACCCGGTGCTGCACCAGCACTGGGACCGCGGCACAGTCAGCGAGACAGCGAGCGCCGCGAACTCTGACACAAAGGACGCGTCGTCCAGCGCGTCCTTTGCCACCGCCAAGGACGAAAAGGTAGCCCTCGACGGAGATGGGCAAGGTAAGCAAAGCGGTGTGCGCGGGCGTCTCGCCTCAAAGAGGTACCGCAAAAACAACGCGGCCGAGCGCGCCGCGCGCATCGAAACGCGTCGGCTCGACGTGGAAGACGTGATTCGCATTGGGCTCGACGCGGGACAGGCCGCGAGCCGCACTCGTGGCCGCCAGACCGCCGGTGGATGGACAGCGCAGCAGAGGGCTTCGGGCCCGATCCTGCCACCATTGGAGGGTGACGGTGGGGGGTTGGACGACGACGGCGGCGCGAGGGACGACGCGCGGTTGCCCATGGACATGCACGGATTCATCCGCCTCGGCGAGTCGCGGACGAGCATCGACTTTTCGGCGACGCTGGCGACGACGACCGCCATTCGGCTCTCGGAGATTGCAAAGCCGTGCTGCACAGAAAGCACTCGCAGCAGCACCAGCATGAGCACCGGTACCGGCGCGTGGACCGATCACTCTAAGTGGGACAATGGCCGCGACGTCGACGTGCACGCCCCGGGCCACTCTGGTCGGAGGAGCCGCAGCGTGACTGTTGGCAGCGGGAGCGACGGAGTGGGTTTCTCCTTTGTGATCCAGCACCCGTCACACCCGCGGGGGCACGGCGGGAGATTGCACTCGCACCGGCGCAACCCTTCGGGAGGCGGCGGTCTGACCCGGCTCAAGTCGTGCGACGTTCAGGACCTTATCGCGCTCGGTGAGCGTGCTGGCGCAGAACCGACGGCGGACCCCCGAATCGTGCTCTCGCAAACCGATGTTTCGGACCTCTTGGACGTGGGTGCCGCTGCGGACTACGCTGCTGGAGCCAGGGCGCTGGGTGAAGGTGCAGCACAGCGCGGACTGGGTGCGGCTCCAGGATTTTGGCAGGGCTGGCGCAGCGGCACCGGCGGCAGCGGCAGTGGCTTATGGGGATTGCAATTCCTTTCAGGAGACGTCGGGCCCGCCGGAGTGGGCGGAGGCATTTTATATGATGCCAACGACAATGACTTTGGCTCACGGATGCCCGACTGCTCGGCAGAAAATAGGGAACGAGAAGAGGAACACGGACGTGGGACAATTGCACGGTTTACCAGCATCCTGAGCCTCCGAGCTGTGCAAAATAGCAAGGGCGGGGCCGGAGGGAGGAGCATGACGGCGACAGCAGAAGGGCCTGGTGCGGGATGTATTTCGGAAGACGGTTCAGACGCTCGGAAGGGGCTTGCATCGCATTCGCTGTGGGATATGCCTCCAGCCGACATTAACGATCTTATCGACGAAGGGCAAGCTCGTCTCCATCTGGTTAGACCCCATTCCCTCGCTCTGCTCTCGCTTTAGTGTGTGTGGTTTTTGGTGATGTTGAGCGAAACAGTCGGGATTCATCAATACAGTATGACTTCTATTTATTTTCTTTAGTTGTTTTTTCAATCTTGTGTTGGGTTGATTTTATTTTTCGACTTTGGAGCTCATGTATGAAACTACTGACGACGCGGCTCAAGAAAGTTTATTGCTTGGAGCCTGTCTGCTGACAACCGCACCCCACTGCTTTTGGCCAACTGGAACGGCAGTGCCTGCTACTGTTGCTCCTCGCACTCCTTACTTTGCTCCACGTGCGCACGATAAGTTTGCGTTGTATGGACCCATATTGTATCTGTTTAACAGTACTGAAGGCAAGGAAACGGCGACAATGAATAGGACAGGAGTGCAACGAGACGGGCAAACGACCTGCGAAGGTGTACAACGAGCGGCAAAACGGGTGGATGAAACGACCAAGGAAATCAATCAAAAACTGATAGAACTTGGCAGTCATCTGATGAGAAGAAAGGATGGAGTGGGAGGGGTGTAGAGCGTTGCAGCGTTGACACAGCGAAGCGAAGGTTGAATAATCTTATATAATACGGGAAATGGCGCTGCGATGGGAGAGAACGATTTAGCACGTCAACTCCATCTTTTTCGCAATGATGGATTGGGGAGACGAAATTGTTTACAAGTGACGCTTATAGCCAGCATCACCTCCATTGCTTAACTCCGACTCCGAGTGGTTTCGGCGGCAAATGGCCCGACAATGAACCAAGATAACCTTGCCAACGTCCCAATCCGGTCGCCAATCCGACGTCGTAGAGCTTGAACTGCCGAGTTAAGTTTGGATCTGGCAAAGCTTCCCTCAGTACCAAGTTGCCTTTCTGGGATTGGGTCAGGTGCTGCAAATTCAGTACCAAAGGCTCCACTCTCCTTCCCCATAGCAAATGACGGCGTCCGACGACGTCTAGTCTGCCGCGGATTTGGAGACAACTTAACGTTGGGAGAATCATCTGAAGGGGTCTTGTTTTTCTGACCACTTTGGCCCCACCCCTTTTCGTCATCATCGTACCATAAGTCATCTCCACAGTCCCACCGCGTCGAATCGCCGAGAGATCCAAACTCAGAGGCGAAGCTTCCTGGGCATTCAAGTTTGGCTTCGCTTTTCGCTTCAGTCTCGGCGGAATTCTCCAGTTCTAAATTCTCGTTCCCCGAGGGAGCTGATCCATGCTCAGCCATAAGAGTATGGTTGGACGACTGAGATGATATAGATTGGGAGTCCGCATCTTCAGATCTGTTCAATTGTGTTCGGAAGGGTTTGAAGGCTTGGTCTTGAGTGGACAAATAATGATATTCACACGAATAGACAGGGGTTCTGTGTGGCTGAGGTTGCTCGAACTCAACGCTCGTGGACCTAAACACACTAGAGCGACGACGGTTGATGTAATGTAGCCCTGGCCTTTGCTCATCCGCTGCCTCCTCGGCCGTCTCGGTGGGATGTGAAGTCGGAGGAGTTCGCAGCGATGTTGGGTACCAATTGCCAAGGCTAAACAATCGGGACCCTTGCCGTCCATTACCGGCACTAGTGTGGTTCGAATCTCGCATTTGTTGTAACGTATCCATAGCATGCGGTATGTACCGGTCGAACACGCGGCTGACACTGCTCCGATGGGATTAGTTCCAACGCAGGATTGAAGCCACAAACCACCTACAGGGGGTCCAAGTACAATCCATAGATGCTGCTAACGCGAGTGGCTACACTGCCAGCCACTGTGATGACCCTGTCAACAGCATGCTTTGCAGTAACAATGCCGTCAGCCACAGTTTGCAGCATCTGAGGAATATGCCGAATAAATTGATCGATGCAGGTGAGAATATAGGAGGCAAGAAACACGTAGATAGTGATGACAACCCAGGCAGCGACGTAAAGGACTGACTTGACGGCGAAAAGAATAACGCCTTTCAAACCACCCTCAACAGTACTTATGTTCAGTGCCTGCGAGAAGGACCAACGTCTCTGTGCAGGTGGGATCGTCTGGTTCGCTGAAGTGGGCGTGGAGGAATCGGGTACACCGGGACTAGTCGAATGAAAGGTTGTTGACGGCGAAGGAGTTAATAGCCAAGGGGAGCCTCTTGTTTCTGAAGCGGAGGAAGATTCATGCTCCGTTGAGGACGGAATATCGGGAAGCGAAGTGTCGTGTTCATCGGTCGTGAAACAGTCTGAGCTTTTCTCACGGTCGGCGAGCCCCTCGCTTGGCGTGGAAAACAAAGGTGAGGTCTCCCATTGTTCGAATTGGGGGAGATGGCAGGAATCTGTGCGAGATGGAGGGGAACCGGTATGCATCGTTTTGTCATCATCATCCAAGGTTGAGGATGGCCGTCGCCAGATGAAATTCGCATCGCTGTCAACTTCCGGATCTTGCGGTGAAGAGCTCGGACTGTCGCGACTGGAGCCAGTATACAGCGAGTCCGTTTCATAATCTTGGATCGTGGATAGAGACGCTGTTTCGAAGGTACCTGAGTCCAATCGAGTACTGCGCGAAAGCGAGAATGGGTCGGTATTGCCGCCCTTGGTCTCAGGATTCAAGTGACTGTTGGTCGCTAAATCCGGGCAGGAAAAAGAAACAGAGGACGGGGAAAGATTGCGGGGTGTTGGAAGGGACTCAGCGAAGGGCTGGTACGGGGACATGGGAAACAAGCAGAAGTCGTCTGCGTCTGGAGGGAGAGTTGCCAGTTCCTTCACCGCGACACCAACTCTTCCAGTCGCCGTAACGATGGCCACAGTAGCGGAAGAGCTTGCGGTCGACACGAACTTGGCGCGTGGGAACGCCCCTAATCGTCGCCGTGGGTTTTGAGTTCGGCGAGCGTGGGCAGGAGGGATCGCGTGACTGGTGCTACAAGGAGCGAGCTGGGGGTGTAAGGCAGGATACTCAAGATTGTTGACGACACGGTTGAAGTTTTGATTGGTGCCTGGCATGGTAAAAGTTTTCCTTGGAGGCACGGGAGGGAAGTTCGCCCGTCTCCGTCGAGGTCAAAGATGGAAGGAGGGTTCGATTGGCAACAAAGGAGGACTGGTCCCGTTTTCAGAACTGTGCTTGTGATGGAAGGCGGTGTCGCCAGCTGGGAATGGAAGGCCGTCGTCGCCAACACGGGAGAGCGTGGCGAAATGCACCTGAGAAGGCACTATGCCAAGCAGAGCGCACGGCGATCAGCGGGCGCACTGCGGCAGAGAGGTCAAGTGGGGGGGCAACCGGCTTCGACGCGGTCGTGGGGCTGAAGGTGGGGGGTGTTGTTGTGTTGCTGGGAAGCAAGGGGAGGAGGAATGGAACTTGTGAATATTATGACAAACGCATTTTTCTGTCTTGCTCTCGCAAGAAAAAAAATTCTTGAACAAGAAAGAAAAGAAAAAAAACAAAAAAAACAACAAAAAACCTTCGTTCTTTGCGTCACCTTTGCGTCACTCCCTCTTCATTACTACAGTGCCGGACATCAAAACCAAGCAAATTTGCAATTACATAATGATTCTGCAACTGAGTCTAGCCTCTCAAAATTCATCCATCCGTAGGGGTATTGCATTCAAGAAAGCAAACATCCTGACGGAGGGATTTGCCGGAACGTTGGTTTCCACCAGAGTAGTTACACAATAAAGCTGACTAGTTGTCAGACATGTCACACTAATTGAGGTTCAAAACATTGGCGCTCCCCAATTACAGAAAAAAACAATATGGGTGTTGATTTATAGCAAAGGCTTTGGAGAGTACATTCGTTTCTCCAGTGACAGCGTACTGATACAGTGGCTCACAAAATTGTGCCAATGTTTTTTTCGTTTGACTGTCCAACCCCCTCCCAAGTGAACAAGCAAAGGTTTCTTCCTGAAATTCAGTGTGCTTGCTGGGTAATAGTGTGAAAATGTGTTACTGAAGTGGGGAAGTGGCATGCCCTCAGCAGAGGAAGATTGAGGCATTCAAATGATCTTGATCCATTGGCACAATTTTGAGGGTTTCCATCACAAAAATGTTCATCCAGATCATGATCTCTAAATTTCCACCAACTTTTTCCACAGTTTGAGCCGGTGTATAAAGGAGAGTTTGTTGGCGCAAACCTCTGCCCTGTTGGAATCATCCAGCTCCAAAAAAAATTTATGAAACCCATTCCACTTGAAAAAAAAAAAAGATCTTAAATCTCCTGACCAAGGCCATAAGGTCGCGAAATTGCCGCCAATATGAAGGTGGGAATGCGTACTACCTACCGCATTTGCGCAGTGGAGCGTCCAGACATTGAAAAGCCACCGCCAATGCAGACTGGGGTGCTGGCTTGTGCTGTTGACAAATACTCCCAGTGTTAACTGGAACAGAAACTCAGTTAAACAGTTTCCCTCCTCCTTTGCTCAAGCAGATAATGTAGGAGAGGTTTTTACCGTGTGCCAGTCACGCTTGCCTAGCAACTATTACAGTGTGCATATCATCATTATGTATCAATAATTAATAACAGAGTTTTTTTTTCTCTTTCTCTCCGAAGTTGGGGAGAAGGACCACCCACAAACACACATCTCCACTTCATTTACTCCTTCCACTAACTCACTCAGAGTAGACTTTTTACAATAGGTTTGGGTTTGTCTTGTACCTCTTGCTGCTGACCAGTCAGTTGCACCTCTATTCCGCCATAATTGTTTCCAATTGTGCCCCCAGCCTTCCAGAATCTCTTTGGTTTGGAAACGTGGGAGAGGCTCCCCAGCCTCAACTTTGTTGAGGACCTTCGCCACCTTGTTCGCTTTTTGACTGCTTTTCAAAATTCTACGCTTCTCCCACTCCTTTGGCGAGGTAATCACAAGCAGTGATAACTGTTTTGGCGCTGACGCACTTGCCAAAGTTATTTCTGATTTCGAATTTTCGACTTGAACCTCCCCAGCTATTAGTGGTGCGTAAAGATTTCATTACGACCAAGTTTTGTAGTGATTGCGCTATTTTCCATTGAGTCTGATTAGGCGGAACGAACCTCTCTGCCGGTTTTTATGAATTCGCCCATTCACGCATAGTCGACATCCCTTCCCGACCACCTTTCCTAAACGTCTTAGTACGTGTGTGTTTGAGGTCCATAGCTCTCTTCCTCCTTTTGATCCAAGCCGGCGTGTATGGCCCGGGTTAGTTAGCTCACGGCCACATCAAGGAGTTCATTAACTTTGGGCCAGGAGCAAATGTGATATCCAGCGAAGGTTCTTCGAAAGCCAACCATTAACGCACACGAGGAGCATAATGCTACTCGTTAACGCTAAAAGTTGGAAGCCGTCCACTTGACCCATCGGTGCATGCGCTCCTTTTAGTTCCAAGGGACAAAATTTGCTGCAAAGAGTCTGCGTCCCCTTTTACCTTGGCCCTCTTTGGCCCTTCGGCGGTCGGCCCACTGCGCGCGCATAGGTTGGGTTCAGCCCTGGGGCACAACGCCAGGGTTGAACCAATTTCTTCAGAGGATTCGGGTGGGTCTTTCCTCCTTGTGCGCTCACGCAGCATGACTGTACCATCCCATCCCGATCCATTCCATCCCTTGGCTGCACCTTGATCAAAAAGAACGGCCCATTAGCGCTGACTAACTTTCTGTCATCGCAAACCAGTGATCACAATGCAGATCTTCGTCAAGACGTACGTTGGCCGCATTTCATCCAGCCCAATGTTCTGATCTCATCCTAGCCTCACGGGTAAGACCATCACCCTCGAGGTCGAATCCTCGGACACGATTGAGAACGTGAAGGCGAAGATCCAGGACAAGGAAGGGATTCCACCCGACCAGCAGCGCCTGATCTTTGCCGGAAAGCAGTTGGAGGACGGTCGAACCCTGTCAGACTACAACATCCAAAAAGAGTCCACTCTTCACCTCGTCCTCCGGCTGCGTGGTGGTGTCATCGAACCGTCTTTGAAGATCCTCGCGTCAAAATACAACTGCGACAAAATGATTTGCCGGAAGTGCTATGCTCGTCTTCCCCCTCGCGCCACTAACTGCCGAAAGAAGAAATGCGGTCACACGAACCAGCTTCGGTGAGTTGTTCTTTCTCTTAGTTCACTCGACAATGCTGACGGTGGCCCGTTCATCTAGCCCCAAGAAGAAGCTCAAGGTGAGAGTTTCCTGCGTTAGCCCTGTTCCTGCTTATGACCGATTGCGTGAACCAACCAGTAAACTGTGGGGAGGAGAGGAAAGTATGGTTGTTCTGGCGAGAGCGCAGATGAATAAACGTTCCATGGTTATAACCATAATATTTCCTGACAACTTGTTGCTAGCATGGCTCTGAAAAGAGAAACATTGAAGTGGCTTCAATCTCTCAACCTGCGAGTCAAAAACCCGAAATGGTTGGCCTTAAAGCGCATATTTTCGAGGCTTAGCAACGTCTTCAGGGACTTCTCCAACGGCTACTTAATTGCAGTGATATTCGCGCATTACTTCCCACAGCAGCTGGAGCTCCAGCGATTCTATCGAGGGTCAGGTTCCGAGCAGAAACGGAATAATTGGGATGTTCTCGACACTTGTGAGTTCAGATACCTCAATTATATACCTCGGAAGCCAACATTTGAGGCTCTTATTGCTTCCGCAGTTTTTAAGAAGAATGGCATCCATGTCCCGAAAGACACAGTAGATGGTGTAAGCAGGTTCCCATCGTACAACCAGCAATCTCACGAGTTTCTTCCAGGTTATAAATTGCCGGGACCAGGCCGCTGTCCAGCTCATCGAGGAGCTCCGGCAGTATCTGGTGGGCATCGCTTCGTAGGAAGAAATGGTCCATCGAGTGCCACCGCCATTTTTTATTATTAAAACATCTGTTCAATAAACGCATCAACTCGGCTGATCAACATCCATTTGGTCTGATTCCCTTCGTGCTGCACTCTTTTCTTTCGCAACATGCTCGTCCAGAAGTTTCTCGTCCCATAGGGACACCCCAAGCTGCGTGTGCTCGAACGGTTGAGCCATGGATCTCAGAAACTTTTTGGAAATCACGACCGCCATGTCGGTCGAAAGATTAAGAGAAGCGTCCGACATCTCGGCTTGAATCCACTTTGGAAGCTTGGATCTTTTATCGGCTCGAGCGAATCTCTTCATGGAAAGTAGGGCCTGTCAGCAACAACGGGAGCCCAACGGCAGGCGCATCACCTTATCCGCAAAAACCATGAGCCCGTAGTCCGTTTTCCCTCGAAGAACACGACCGACACACTGCGCGCCATGGCGCATCGCATCGAATGTGAGGAAGTCATTCTCTCTGATCCTAAAGTTGTCCCGCAGATACTCCAATCTGGCCTTTAGAGAAAACGTTCAAAATGTCGAACTTCAATACTCAAGCAGTAAAAATTATTACCTTCAGGATTCTGCTTTCGGTGTACTGAAATTCTGTTAACTTTCGAAGATGGAACGCGAGCCACATCAAACCTGGTACGGAATTCCAAACAAAATCACAGCTCGTCCATAATGGTGGTCGAAATCGACACCTTCAATAAGGATTAGAGAAAATAAAGAGCGGGCTCAGCCAACCTTCAGACACCTTCCCTCGAGCAACAGACAGTAGAACAGCACCTCTGCCATTATCGCAAGCCTGCATAGTACGAATGAGATACTTCCACCTTTTGAGAGTTCAGCAACCTTGCGGTAATTCTCAAGAGCGAGGCTGGTCTCCGCGGCATCCGGTGTCTCAATGAACACTAATTTGTACTTGAGGAGGTCTTGTAACATTCCCTTTATCCTGACAGTCAATTGCTGATTCTCTTATTCATTGCGATCCTACCAAATCATTCCAGGATGCTACTATGGACTCCAAATATAGGTACGACGGAAAAAAGCAGACAAGACCGTCCGGGACTATTCTCGAAAACTCCAAAAGAATATTTCCAAAATTTCGAACAACCGCCACGTCATTTCGCACTTCAAACTTGCTACTGACTGCAACCTGGTCCGACCCTCGCGTAATTGTCTACTGACGGGTCAGTTATGAAGATTAGCTGCATGGACCACAAACCAGCGGCAAAAAGCAGTGTCTTGTAAGAGACATCTGATAGCTTTCCATCACTGCAGGTCGAAAACCCAGCAGTGTGGGGTACAAGTCCATTGGAGATAATGTTCCTGAAGTGATAATAACAGACTTAAATCGCTCAAAAACAGGCTTCATTGCAAGGGTTGCATCCATGCAAGTTAGGTGCAGAACAGGGTTCGGAACCGTGTCATGGTCGTTTTGGAAAGGCTCCAGAATTAACAGAAATCCTGGGAAAGGTTATTTGATATCATCACCAACCAAACACAACCTTTTTGATAAGTCGATACAAGTGTCGCAAATGCAGCAACTTTCGCAAGAGATCCGTGATCGGATAAATCCGACAGCTCGAGCGTTCTAATAAGAGATGAAAGGCGCTCCGAGCAGAATCTGCGATTGCGTTGCAACATTTACTAGACGCTGGCTCCTGATTGGCGTACCTCAAAGGTTTCCTGTCGATGTAAGTAATGTCTTTCACATGTTGCAAGAATGACGTTGGGCTTTCAGCAACGACATGCATAGCTCTCATTCGTGTCTGCTCGGAACGATTCAAAATAGTGGGAAGTCGACAATTGTTACCTTAAGATACTCGATAAAGCGCCGTAGGAATGCCACAAAGTGTTCAGCCCGCCGAATGTTCCCAGGAACTGCTTCCGTCAAAATGTCATCAGGTAGTACCGGATTCGCCATGAACTCCTCAGCGTCTCTCTGTTGCTGAACTTGGCGAAGACCTAAGTCAATTCACATCATTAGAAAAAGATTTGGCACCGTTGCCTCGCCGATCCACCTTCCACAAGGCGATTATATTCGTTCTGGAGCTTCTCTGAATTGGATGCCTTCAAACTTCAGGGGTTGAGAGGCATTATTGACGAATTGTCTTGTACCTCTCAATTTTATCAGCGAGTAAACCAATGCTTCGTGAACTGGCGTCAAGAAGTGGTCGAGTGAGGTCGATGCTTAGCGACTCGGTGCAGACATTATCTGAAATGAGCCCGTCAGAAGACAGCTTCGCGTAATTCAGCTGTCTACCAATGTTGTGCGCTTCATCAAAAACAACAATGCTATCTTTCGAAAGCTCCCGTGAGACCAGCTCCGCGATTTTTGGATCCAAAAGGTAATGATAGCTGTAGATAATTACGTTTGCGAAAGCCACCTACAGTGAAGAATGGTGTGTTAGGCTCCGGTGCCAGGTTAGGTTCCCAAGGCATCCACAACCATTCGTCTCGATAAAAAATACGGGCAGTACTTCTTCTCCTTTCCAAATGCCTTCAGCTCCTCCAAAGTGTAAACTCCGGCAGGAATGGTTGCGCTGGAATCTGCGTTCTCGAGGCTCTGTGTTTTGTGGGTTTGCAAAGTCGCAACTGCAACAGAACTCCGAACCTCGAAGAACTCGCATGTGGGAATGTTACTCCCGCCCTCACTATAAGCAGCCTCCCGAACCCACGGCGCAGTGAGACTGCGACATTTCGAATCGACAAAAGGTCCTCGCTTTTCTTTGCTGACCTGTTTAACGATTGAGTTCCGCATATAAAGGCTGTTGAATCACACCTCTGGGTGGACGCAAAGATTTCGCCGAGATGTCAGACCTATTCCAAGAAAGTGCTCCTTCAACCCCTGCGCTTGGCGATATTTCATCAACCGCTTCAATTCCGCCAGGGCTTTTTCAATTTCTGGCACAGTCCGCGAACAGTAAATGAGTTTCCTCTTTTCTGGATAGAACTAATGATGGTGCAAGCACGGTGACATTCAGTTGCTTTGCAAAGAAATGTGCGAATGCATTCAAGGCTTGCCTGCTGATATGCGACTATGAGGGAAAGAAGCGATACTGTTTTCCCTGTCCCTGATGGCATTTCCAGAAGGCAGTGGCCCTGCAAATATGTTCCGATGAGCGATTGCCAAATCTCGAACGCATTGCGTGGCTTTAGATCGTCACCACGGCGTTATACCTTCGCATCCAGCGATCGTTTGATATCGCGCATGTACGCATACTGCTCAGGGTAAATGTAGTCGTACGGAAAGTAAACAGGCAGGCCATCGAGGACGAACTTCATTGTTGACAAGTCCGACTTATAATGTCCCAAACCCCTTTTCAGCAATAATTGACTTTCCCCACTCCCAAAGCGCACATGCCAACTCTTGATTCGTAGCGTCTTCCGAGGGAGTTCCCAAATTAGCGATGGGTACAAAATACTGCCCCTTGTAACCGTTTTCCAAGATCTTTGGTGACGTTGATAGAAAAAGCTGAGTTAAAGCGCCTTGATGAACGTCCATGAGGAAGAGCTTGGCAGCGTCCGTTAGAGGCCCGATGAAAGCCGCTGGCCTTATTATTTCCGTTGCAATTTCACCAGGGCTGGGGCCCACTGTCACTGCGTGCGAAGAATACGAGATGCACTTACTGGAGCGTGTTGACAAACACGTTATCGACACCGCTCACGTCTATTCGCCGCTGAAGCTCACGCGTCAATTGAATAACGCCAAGTTTAGTCTCGGCGTATCTGTAATACGGGGAGTACGCTTCGATAAAGGTAGGTAAGTTTAGGGACGCAATCACCCCTGAGAATCGCCTCACAGGTTTTGTCATTAGCCTTGTCCAAATTTATTCCGCCCTTCCTCACCGTCTTGTGAACAATTGATGAAACGTTCACAATACGAGCGGAGCCGTTGGCGCTGGCAGTTTTTTTGATAGCTGGTAGCAGCAATGATGTCAGAAACATCGGGCCTAAGAGGTTCGTTGCAAGCTGAACTTCGAGTCCGTCAGCGCTTTCTGTGTAGGTTGATGGAGCCATGACTCCTGCGAGAGCGATTGGCGTTTGAAAAGTGAAATGATCAGAAGGTCCAAAGACTCACCAGCGTTATTAAGAAGGACATCTATTGGATATCCCTTCTGCAAGTAACATTGGGCAAAAGCAAGAACCGACGCGAGACTCGAGAGATCGAGCTGCATGGCCTCAACTTTGGCGTTGGGACACTTGGATTTGATCTCAGCAATGGCAGCGTCTGCTTTGGGCAGTGACCTGCACGCGAGGACCACATGCGCGCCTGCAGGAAGGGGGAGGCGGATTTGAGCCCCACTGACAGAGGTGAGAAGTGGGAAGACGAGGTCCACGGACCGTGCTCGGCCAGCTTCCAGGCAGAGAACTTTCCAATTCCTGATGACGCGCCCGTCACGATCATGAACTTGCCAGAGAGGTCGGGAATGTCGCCGAGGGAGAAGTTCTTTCTGCCGATTAGGGTGATCGCGGCCAGCATTTCGATTTTCGACTGCAACGGGGACAACGGAACCCCAACTCCAAAAGGAAGTTAAAAAAAAACAATAAAAAAAATTAAAAAAAAAGACAATGAAGAAGGAGCTTCGCTGCCCGCCGCCCCCACCGCCGCCGCCGCCACCACCATGGAGAACGGCGTCGTGCGGTCTGACGCCACCACCACCCTCGGTCATGGTCGCGCTGATCCGCCCATTAGCGTACTTCGCGCTGGTTTTTATTTTTCTGCCGATCGCAACGGTCGTTTCCGTACTTGCGCCGCCTCTCTTTCCGCCGTCGCCCTCCCACCCTTTCTTCTGCGGCTCCGAGCAGACCCCGCCGCCACGCGAACCGTTTCCGTCGCCGTGGACTGTGCCATCTCGCCTGCGCGCCCTGGCTCTCCTTTTTTTCCAGCACTTGCGCGTGTTCTTGGGTCGCATATCTGGGAGACGTTCCTCCTGACGCCCCCCCTCACTACTCTCTCTCTCTCCAATAACTGAATTTTTTTTGGCCTGTTGTTCCTTTGGGGGGGTTTATATTGTCTTCTCCATTTTTTTTCGGTTGAAGTGAGAATGTCTGGAACGAAAAAGGACCAGCCACTGGTCGGCGGCTTTGTCATTCCCTGCGACCTGGGCAACACCGCCGCCGCCAGCGGCAGCAGCAGCAGCAGTGGTGGTGCTGGTGAAGGGGGCGGCGCTAAAGACAGTGAGGATGCCGCCGCCGCCGCCGCCGCCGACGCCGGTGGGAGAGAGGACGGCGGTAACCCCCACGTATTTCCTCAGCTTCAGTTTCGGCCCCACGCCACTGCCGACTTTGCCAACCACCCCGAAAATGATGGGGAATCGGGTGACCTGGCAGCCGCGCTGGATCGGGAAGCCCGTGGCGAGGCGGCTCGCGCATTGCTCTCCGTCGGTCTGCCGCACGCACCGCTCGTACGCGACGTGTATCCTGAGACGGACGCTGCCTCTAATTTAGCGAAGTTTGCGGCGTTGGCGCGGAAGCTGGACGCTTTGGGACTTCGATCCTCCGAGCCATTCATGGCGGCAGTGGTCGGACATTTGCCGTACCTTGTCCTCCAAAGATTGGTGACTTTCATCTTTTTCCCGGATGAATGGAATTCGCAGACCTGTGAGTCTGCTGGGCACATTGAGGCACTCTTGTTTCTATTGGCAACGGCCGACCGTGTTCCTCCCTGCCCAAAGTACCCAACAATCCGGCTGTTTTTGATGAACTCCGACGCACTGCACCAAAGCCTATTGCGCTCGACAAGGGCCGCTGTTAGAGACTTTTCCTCACCTCACGCGAACACAGAAGCCCTACTGCCGGCGTTCCCAGTATTCGGGTCTGACGGAAAAGCGCAGGTGCGTGCCTCTGCCAGCCTCTTTCGCGGGTGTTCTAACTTGTCTACCAGAGCACTTTCCGAAGAAGACCGTTGGACCCACTGGAGGCACGCCATCCGTACTTACCCCGTAGAGACTACACTGGACCGCCAGAACGTTACACCAGAAAAAAGGACCAACCGGAACGAACAATCGACTCGTTTGGAAAGCGAACTGATGTGCCATTCGGAGAATGCTCGGTCGTCCCCACTCTCAAAATGTTTCAGCGGGCATTTCGGATTTTCACTTCTGGCCTTCTCGAAAAAGTAGGTCTGGCTCGGGATAAGGCCGTTGTTGCCGGTGGTGCTGTTGCTGCTTGCCTCCATCCCTGGCCATCAGACATTCTCGCGCTCTGGGAAGAAGAAGTTGCAAGTACGGCCCTGATTCGTTCCGGTCTCGGAAAACTCCTTCCCCCTGAGATCGCCCTGGCGATTGATCGGTCCGCGGAATGGACCGCAGCGAAAAAATTGGAGCTCGACCGCAAATTGTTTGAACACTTATGCGGTAAAACTTCAGCCTACAGCTCTAGCGATATCGACATATTTTTCGTATGCCCCACCGGTTCCGTTGATGTGAATTCGGCGTGCCAGACGCTGCCTATGGTACATAAGTCAATTTTACGAAACCGAGAGGCTGTGGACTTGCGAAGAATTCTGAACAAGAACGATCACAAAGGGCATTGGGTGTTCACCGAACTTAACGACTGGGGAGACTGGTTTAGAGTAAAGGTGTACGGTTCGAAGACTCCTGAGGGCCTCCGTGGAAAATCATCGAGGGAGTACGAACGCGAACGGGAGAAAACAGACGACGACGGCTGGTCTCCAGTTATGGAAGAGTCGATGCGGAGTCGTTTTAAACTGCTTTGGACGGTACGCACCACGAATTCTATAACCGTCACCGGGCTCCATCCAGTGAGACACACCCAGTTGATGTTGCCAGTGGTACGCGCGGCAGAACAGGTCGGTTGGTCTTGCTTACTGTCGGTGGTTTAAAAAGTACCAAAGGTTATCTATCCTTTCGACTTGGATTGCGTTGCCGTGTTCTACGACGGCTCCCGTGTTTATGCCTCTCCGTAAGTGCTCCGGTTGTGCGTTGCACAGTTACTTATCTCCCTGAGTAGGAGATCTCTTCGAGCTTTCAACACCCGTGCTAATTTTGCAGACCTTCGGTCGATACAAGATCGTGCCCGCGCTTTGCGAATGGTAAAATATGGAAATCGAGGATTTGCGACGGTGGCTTTCGAAATATGCAGACACCATCCCCGTTGTGACGTAATCGTTGCCGCGAACGTCCGTGATATGCTTGCCCGCGCGTTTCCAAAGTCAGTCACAGCTGGTGGTCGCAAACCCGTTGACCCTGACAACGATGAAGCATATCCCGTCCGCTTCGATCCTGATGACGGAAACGCTGACCTTGAGCCTCCTCTGAAGAGCATTGGGATGGACTACGTATGCTAAACTTCACATTTTCTTTGATTAAAACATTTTTCGATTTAGACACCAGCACCTCTCCTCTTTGGCCCGTACATTGGTGCCTCTGAGCTTCATGAACAAATCACTACCTTCGCGAGAGGCTGGTATCCGATAAATGGGGATGAAAACCGCTACTTCACGCCGCTTGTGAAGAAAATGCCCCACAGTTTGACGAAGGATGCGGCGGTATTCTCATCGACATTATTGGAGTCAGATGGAAGTTTCATTCCAATGCAATTTAAATTCGTTAAGGACGATTGGCTGGCTAGACGTATCAGGTTCGCTACAGCCCTGCATTTGTGCTACATTTGCAAAAAAGACACCGGGAATTCAATGGAAATCGAAGCAAACGATGATCAAAGTCCCGAGGACCAGGAAGGGCCGTCCCCCATGAACTTTGACGAGAATTCCGATGAGGATGCGTCGCAAGAAAAGACATCCCCGAAGTCCACGGCACGCCGAATTGCCTTGTGTAAGAGCTGTGCAGAATTGAACGCTCGAAAACGGGCTCAGTCCATCGACCTGAGCGGAAAGGTGGCGATTGTGACGGGTGGACGAATTAAAATTGGCCGCCAAGTCGTTCTGAAGCTTTTGCGCATGGGAGCCGAAGTACACACAACGACGCGGTTTCCGTTGCTGCTATTGGCTAATCTTAAGGCCGAACCTGATTCTGAGAAATGGTGGTCCCGATTGAAAGTATATGGTCTTGACCTGAGTGAGATTCCAGCCATCTTAGCCTTGTGCTCATATTGGAGTCGAAACCTACCAAAGCTGGATATGTTGATCCAAAATGCCGCTCAGACGATTCGAAGGCCGAGCGAGTACTACGAACCAATGGTGCGTGCCGAAGCAGAGCTCACAAGGACCATGGACTCCAAAACTATGGCTGCGTTGGCTTTCCCCGACGGCCAGGATGGAGTCGGCGTTCCAACGATTGTAGGCGGTGATCGGCCGCTTGTCCCACTGACGCAAATTGAGCCCAAGTGGATTTCAGACGTTGCTCGGAGACTGTCGATCGAACCAAACAGTTCATTGTCGAGTTCGGCTCTTCGCTCACTCATTACGTTTGACGATGCCGAGTCGTTTGACGCGAGCGTGCCCCGTTCGACGAGCCTGGGAGCAGCACCAACTGTGTTTGATCCTTTGGGACCGGAGCCGACGGACACACGCACAGTAACAACGTGGACTCAGTCGATTTCCACGGTGCCGACGTCGGAGATGGCGATTGTGACACTTGTCAACTGTCTGTCGCCGGCAATACTCTTGCAAAAGCTTCAGGGCCTGCTATCTTCGCGGCGAAAGCCGTCGGGTGACTCGTCGCCGTCGTTTGTGGTGAACGTGTCCTCGCGGGAGGGTAGCTTCGCGCCTTCGGGGCAAGACGGCATGTCTGGAGGTGATTTCGGCGGCGGAGACACTGGCGGCGTGCACCCGCACACGAACATGGCCAAGGCGGGACTGAATCGGCTCACGCAGAGCGTTGCAGGGGACTTGGCGACGGAGGGCATACATGTGGTAGCGGTGGATCCCGGGTGGGTGTCTGTGATGGGTCCCGAGACGGGCGTGCGCGACGAGACGACGAGGGGCAGCGGGCGCGGTATTGTTAAGGACTCCATCGTGCCGCCGCTCACAGACGAGGATGGTGCGGCGCGAGTGCTGGACCCTGTGATTCAAGGTTTGAGGGACGGGGTATTCTTTAGAGGAGTTTTGCTGCGGAACTTTGTTGTTTCGACGTGGTGAATATTCACGTACAGCAGCAGAATCAAAATGACGTTGAAGCAGAAACTCCCAAACATGTTTGTAACAGTGAATTGGAAATTCGTCCAGAGCTGAAGCAATGGTACATCATACTAAATCTGCCTTGGAAAACTGGAAATGTGGATCAGGCGTGGGGGCATCTCTGGACAACAGCCGGCCAGAAGGGAGTAGCGCTGCCGGTGAGAGACTGGAGTGTTGCATACTTTCACTTTCTAGTTTTCAAAGATAGATTTGTTTCGAGTGGCAAGTCAATATAAATACATTGTATCACGAATCGACACTTAAATTCACACTGGTTTTCGTTTCTGGAGTGTGGCGGTGACGGGATGAATTCGATGATTTGTCCCTTGGTCTGTCTGGCTGTCTGATTGACTGTCTGTCTGTCTGTCTGCCTGTCGCTCTCCTTTTTTTCGTGAGGTTTTCATCTTCGCCACAGGGCTGCCGGAAGAGAATCAAAAAAAACAAAAAAAAAACAAAAAAAGAAACCTTATCTGTCAATAATGCATAATGGGAAAAAATATAAAATATTGATTCGGAACATCTCGGCAAAATAGGGCCTCGGCTGCTTTTCAGAGGCAGACAGACAGGCCGAGACGAGAAAAGAAAAAAAAGAAAAATGAGTTCGGGAGGGGCCGCCCGCTTTTCTTTCCTTTCCCTGCGCGCCGGTCCTTCCCGTCTCTTCTCTCTCTGTCTCCGTCGCTCTCTCTCTCTCTCTCTCTCTCTCTCTCTCTCTCTCTCTCTCTCTCTCTCTCTCTCTCTCTCTCTCTCTCTCTCTCTCTCTCTCTCTCTCTCTCTCTCTCTCTCTCTCTCTCTCTCTCCTCTCCTTCTCGCTGAATCCTCACCCTCCGCCTATATAATGAGCTGCGCGACGACTCGCCTCCCCATTGTCTCCCCCCATCGTCTCAACTCCCTCCGGTTTAGCGCAACCTCCCACCTCCCCTTCTCTCTCCTCCTCCCCATCTCCTCCATCTCCAGCAGCCTGCCTGCGTTCTACTGCTTGAACAAAACAATTACAGTGGGATCATTCTCGACCCACTATAATTGCCGCAAAGAATGGAACGAACCTCTTCCTTTCCCGCCACTGCCAGCTGCCGGAGCAGCGTGAGCGTCCCCGATCCAAGTTCCAGCCATAGCAGCAGTGGCGATGCCGGCAGCTTCATCAGCAGCCCATACACTGCCGTTTGCGAGGAGGGACACCACCCTCACCTGCCTACCCCGCCGTCATCAGCCAAACCGCACGATTCGGAGAAGATGACCATCCAAATCGAGGAGAGCTCGAACGAAGTGTGTGATCCGAAAACATGGTCATGCTCATTGCCACCGCTGCTAACCAAACATCTGCCCTCGCCCGTTCATGCAGGTGTCGTGGGATGGCCCGAGCGACCCCGAGAATCCGAAAAACTTCTCTAACGGCCGCAAATGGACCGTCACGTTCATGATTTCCCTGTTTACCTTTCTCGCGCCGCTTGGATCGTCGATTGTTTCTCCGGCCTTATTTTCTATTGCCCAAGGTGCTCCGGCTCTGGCCAAAATGGGAAATGCCCTAATCGATTTGCTGACAATTTGTTTTCTGCAATTTTTATGTTAGAGTTCCAAATTTCTTCCGACATCGAGCTCAAAATGGTCATGTCCATCTTCGTATTGGCTTTCGCGATCGGGCCGCTACTCCTCGCACCCCTCTCGGAAATATATGGCCGAGTCGTCGTCATTCAGCTCTCCTCTATAGCGTTCTTCATATTCAGTCTAGCGTGCGGTTTTGCCCAATCGACGGAGCAGCTCTTGATTTTCCGATTTTTGAGCGGCCTCGGTGGGAGCGCCCCCCTTGCGGTACGCGTCGAATCTGTCTCATGATTCATCTGTGTTCATGTGCTCAGAGGGGTTTTTTCTAACAACCTTTTTCCCAGATTGGCAGCGGCGCGCTTTCAGATATGTTCCCACCCGAAGAACGCGGCCGAGCCGTCAGCGTGTACGCCTTGGCACCACTGCTTGGCCCTGCGGTCGGCCCGATCATTGGAGCGTTCATCGCGCAATCGGCAGGCTGGCGCTGGACCTTCTTCTTCACTGCAATATTTTCACTTGTCGTGCAAGTCGCCGGCACGTTCTTTGTCCAGGAAACGTACCACCCGGTCCTCCTCTCCCGCAAAGCCGCTCGCCTGCGCCGCGAAACAGGCAACCCGTTATTCCACGGCCCCGGCGAGCGCCTGGACCAGCACGGCCTTGAGCGAGTCTGGCACGAAACGTCCACGGCCGCCATCCGCCCGTTCAAGCTGCTAGGCACCCAACCGATCATCCAGCTGCTGTCCCTCTACATGGCATTCCTGTACGGGCTTCTGTACCTCGTACTCGCGACGTTTCCGACGCTCTGGCGCGTGACGTACCACGAGCCGACGGGCTTGGGCGGCCTGAACTACCTGTCACTGGGGCTCGGGCTGTTTGTTTCGACGCAGTTCACGGCGCGCCTGAGCGATCGGATCTACTGGCTTCTCCGCGCGACCGGCGGACGCCTCGCAGATCTAGTCCGGGGAGGTTTCCGCGTCGCGAACGGCGAGCCCGAGCTTGGCGCCGGGAAGCCAGAATACCGCATTCCCCTTATTGTCCCCGGTGCGACGCTCATGCCGGTTGGGCTTTTCCTCTACGGATGGTCCGCCCAGGAGGCGATGCACTGGAGCGTGCCCAATTTAGGGATTTTCATTTTCGCCACGGGTGTCAACATGGGCTTCCAATGCATAAATATGTATGTGGTGGATGCGTATCAACGCTACGCCGCCAGTGCGACGGCTAGCGTTGTGTTCATGCGCTCCCTCGCCGGTTTTGGGTTCCCATTGTTTGCAGAGAGCCTGTATAACGCCACAGGTTACGGGTGGGGCAATACTCTTCTCGGAGTGATGGGGATAATCATTGGCATTCCCGCTCCGTTTTTGTTGTGGAAGTTTGGGGAAGCAATTCGCAAGAGAAGCACTTACGCTTCTGGATGAACGGGCACGTTGGATATCCTCTTAAGATGTTTGTTTTTATTTTTTATTTTTTATTTTTTTTTATTTTGTTTAAACGGGCCGCCAACACGCACTGTTTGCATCGTTTATGAGAAATGACAATAAACAACCATCAATCCCGAATGGCACCGAATTAAATTTTCCCGCTGGGTTGCCTGCAACGATTGAAAAATCATTGGACAAAACACGAGTGTCGTATGTGTTGATTCTTGATGAATGGGCGGTTCATAATAATTTGTCAGCGAATGCTTCAGAGAGTGGAACTGGACGCCCCCGGCGGGTGGCACCAAAGCAAGAAGAAGAAGAAGAAGGAGAAGACAAAAAAAAAAAAAGAAAAGAAAAAGAAAAAGAAAAAGAAAAATAAAAATAAAAAGAAAAAAAAAGGAAGAAAAAAGAAAAAGAAATGGCGTCGTCGTCTTCCGCATCCTCCGTCGCTTCCGCCTCCGCACAAACAGCAGCAACAGCCGCTCTGAGCTCGAGCTCCGTGGAGTCGCCGTCAGCCACAGCTGCAACGTCCTCGGCCGCTTCCGCCCTGTCGCCCTCATCCTCCTCCTCCTCCTCCTCCTTCACAGCAACAGCAACCTCCTCCTCGACGGTCCAGCCCTCGCCTGGAACCGACTCATCCGACTTCCTTGCCAGCGGCTCTGTCCTGAACGCCGTTTACCTGTGAGCTGCCGTGCTGACTGGCAACCTGCCAGTCGTCCTTTCTCCGTCTCCTCGTGCGTGCACCGACTAAATTGCTCGCACCCCGTCAGCATCTCATTCGTATTGCTCATCACTGCAGCTTTTTTTTGCCGCTCGAAAAGTCGGCGCAGCAAGTGCTGCCCGGGAATCTTCCCCGTAGGCGACCAAGACGCAGACCTCGAGATGCATCCCGCCTCAACCACCTCTTACCCTCGTCTTGAACGCTGGGCCACCAATGCCTCGGGCCTTTCCATTCCCCCTCCGCTGGAAGAACCGCTTCCGATGTACGAGCCGAGGCCTCCTTCCATCGAAATCACGGTCGGTGCGAACGGTGCGAACTGTGAGACGGCTCCCCTAGGCTTGGAGTCTCTGCCGCCGCCGCCTCCGCCGCAGGACGGGCCCGGCGCGACCTCGACAAATGGTGGCGAGGAGGACGTGGAGGAGGAGGTGGATGCTGGAGCTTCTTCTGATGGGCGCAGAGAAGTGTCTGCCTTCCAAACAAATATTGTAGATGCTGCGCGCACGACAAGCGGCAGCGATGCATAGAGAGGGGGCTTTAAGCGCATTCTTCACTTTTGGACATTGCCTATATCAACTCATGGAATACGATGCATTTTCCTTTTTTTTTTTTTAACCCTCCCCTCTCCTCCCAGTGGTCTACAGTAATAGATAAATACAACAAATGAGCATCGGCAGGTCCACAACGTCAGCGACAACGACGGCTTCGTCTGGTAAATCTTCTTCCTCGACCAGTCACCACTACCACCACTACCACAAAAAAGAATATCAACGACGACAATGACGATATCAGCATCGAAAGCAACTTCGAGCTCAAGCAGCGCGAACCACTTCCTCTGTCCCTTCGTCTATATCCACCACCTCTTCTCCGATGAAGTCCACTTCCGAACATGAAAATCGGCTCAAACGGACTCTTCCCTTCGTACAATGTCGACGCCGCTACCCTCCTTCAAACAATGTTAACGGCCATCTCGAACTTCCCCACAAAACCCGATATTGTCGCCCTTACATCCAGTATAAAGGCAGTGGACCCCGGTCTGGACACGGCTGCATTGTTGAAGACTCTATCAGCTGCCAGCACGGCGACTCTTTCCGAGCAGGCTTTCACAAACTTTGTTGTAAGCCTTGGAGCTTCCACAGACGCTATCGCTGCAAACGGCGGCATTAGTTCGCTCGTGATGGCCATGATCGCGGACTTGTCGAAAACGACCGCTACAGACGCTGTAAGTGCGGTGATGCAAACCTTGGCCACGTATGGTGTCACCCTCAACAGCGTTGCCGACGTGGCTTCGAAACTAATGGCGGGGTTGGCCGCTCTTTTGGGTCAGAAATGACTTCGAAGGGGGTCTCGTCTCGGGCCTCACGAGTCGCTTTGGTTTCGCCGGCACCTCTGAGTGCGTCCTTCGCTTAGTGCAGCGCAATTCCGTTCTTTTCGCGATGAAATCGATTTCGTGCCGGTCACGGGTCTCTATTAACTTTCATTTGATCTTGCGCACTGTTCCCGCGCACTTAGACAATGCCCGTCGTGGAAGTTGGCCAAGGTTCACTTTGGTTCGCCTTCTGTCTTCAATCAGCTCCACTTGTCCCACACTTCCCAGCCCGCCCTCCGTTCTGTTCTCCCCGTTTCTCTTCTTTCTCCAGCAGCAAGCTGCCGCCTTATTGTACCTGTTTTTGCGTCCGCTGGTTCGGTCGGAGACACTTTTTTCTGTGAAAATGCTGAAAACAAGGTTGATTATGCTAGCCGTCGATAGTTGATTCGGCTCAAGCCAAGTGCGAAGGCGTGACAGCAGCGCAGTGAAACTGCGCAAACTCCTCCGAGTGGCATGCCTGCAACGCGCGGTTCATCCTCCGTCCGAGTGGATGGATGGTAACTGCGATGCTTGGGGCCTTTCGCGTTGCAGGCCCAGCAGCAACAACCAAAATTCCACTTTTATATTTCCGTGCGGGTTCTCAGCAAACAAGCTTGGTTCACGGCGTCATTAAGCGAACGTAAAATAAGCGTCATTGCCCCGCTGGAGTTCGCAAGCGAGCGGGTAGTCCTGATCACACATAGCTCCCATCCGATAGTAACAAGAAAGCAGCGAGTTTCGCCAGAAGTGGTGATTTTCAAAATAATTGTGTACAATAAGCGACGAGTTAGAACGACCAAGCGAACAACCCTCTCCTTTCTTCCACGTACTTATTGTTCACACCGTCTCAAATTGGATTTTGTTGCTCAAATTCTCCCTGACGGATTTCCCTGACATTGAACCGCGATTTCCCTGACAGAGCAAGCAGACAGAGTGCTCCTGCCTGTCATTGCCCCTGTCCATGTCCCCTGACAAGCACTTTTGCGAAAGTAATTATGGCATCGCTGAAAAGCCTGTGAACAGAATGTCTGCTGGTGCCCTCCGATTTTCAGTGAAACTAGGGGATGCCTCTTGACTTTTAAGTAATCGTTCCCAAAAAAAAAAAAAAAAAAAAAAAGAAGAAGAAGCGAAAAAATGATAAAAGGCAAAGCCTTCAATCGATATTGGTAGTCCCACACACAGGCAATATGTCACTGGCTTGAAAGGAGAGTGGCATGCCACAATGAACATTGCGTGGCAGGCTGTTATGAATCACCCTCTGGAAACCTCTGGAACCTTCTAGAACATTCCTTCATGGAACCTTCTTTGCTTTCCTGACTTGTCTTGTTGTCATTGGTATCATTGGTATCATTGTATTACTAATTGCTCTTTCTGGAACTTTCTTTGAGTCTTGACAAGGAAGACTCTCAAAAGGTATAAAAGGGGAATGGGGGACCTGTCCCATCCCTCAAGTGAATTATTGTTTCCAATACAGTCATCACTCCTCTCAGTTCCTTGTCTGCCTTGTCCTGTCCTGTCATGTTCCTGACATTCACAGTCAGCGCACTCCCAATTTGAGATTTTGACAGGTGGTGAAAAGCACCCACTTATTCTCAAAGTCGTTGACATTATGGGTTCTATACGTCAAAACAGGACCCAACAGGGGAAGCTCCAAAAGGAAGAAAGAAGAAAGGTGGCAAATAAGTACTGAGCGTCCTGGCATACACAGTCCCATTGGTTTGCTGACTTACTTCTCTCTCTCAGTCTCTCTCCCTCACTCTGTCTCTTTCTAACCAATGCAGTGACATCAAGTCTGTGTTCAGTGAAACAACAGCCGATGGCAGTTGCGGTCCCAAGTTGCATGCAATCCTGAGATCAACAACCTCAGAAACCATGTGAGGCTGTGACGTCATGGCTGCTGTTAACATGTGTGGAATAACCCAATGTTTAATGCGCACAGACAAAAAATTCCTTTTTTACAGGGGACCTGATTAATGTGTCCCTAGGGGAGAAAGCATTTTCCATCCATTACTGGCAACTTATGCAACATGAATTGTTTCAAGCCGTTATAAAATCTCATTCTTCTGGTTTTTTCTTCATTTAAAGGTGAGGGCCTCCTTCAGTGGGAGCCTGGTGGTGTGGGAAGCACTGAATTAGGTTTATGTTTACTTGTGCTGTTGCACCTGCCTCGATGGCCACTGTTCCTCTCAAATTAATTTTTTTAACACTTGTGTTCTCTTTTCATTTATTTTTTTCTTTATGTACTTTTTTTGTCATTGTCTGTTTTCCTTGTCTGGTAACAAAAAGGAACAGATCTGTTCAGCAACACTGACAAGGATGACTTCGGACATTCAACAGCAGCTGCAGCCGGCGGTTGAGACCAAGCCTGCATCGACCACAACCCGCGATGAAAGCGCAAGCGTCGGCTTCGTGCAATGCGCAGAGGCAAGCATTGCAAACTCGTCTGAGCACGGAGTTGCGGCCAGCGCTTCCCATCCCTTGGAAGCCACCTCACTTAAAACTGCTGACGTCAAAGGCAAAGCAGCCGTCAGCGGCGTAGTTTCTTTGGACAAAGGTAGCGATATCGATCGTCCGCTTCCCATCGTCCCCGAGCCCTTGGAATCTCATGGTGAAGAGGAGCGTCGCCTACTTGCTGAAGTCGCCCAGCATGTGGCGGATGGCAGACAAGCGACCGTCACGAATGATTATGAGAAGGCCAGTATTGAGTTCGGCTGGGCGTCAACAAAGCTGTAAGTCAGCATTTGTAGTTCCTGTACGCCATCAGGTGTTTTGTGAAGTCTCACTTATGTCGTCCATAGAACATCAGTTTTCGGCAACAACTCTGTTGAATGCGCAGAGCTTTTCTTCCTCTATGGCTCCGCCCTTTTTCACAACGCTGCGGGGAAAGCCTCTCTTTTAGGCGGGGAGGAGATCGCTGAGGTCGAGGAAGATTCAGAGGAAGTGATTGGTGAGAGGTACAAATCCGGTGGTGGCAGAAGAATACTGAGCCAAATGCAGTGGTACCACCACAGAAACCGAGCGATAGGTTTGTTTTTTCGGGGGACGAATCGGCAAATACAACCGTAGAGGCTGGAGTTTCTACGGCCAACTCTTCTGGCACGGTGGTGGCGGACGGTGAAACGGATGAGCAGGACCCCGCGGGAGAATCCGACGAGGACGACGAAGGAGACATTCAGATTGCCTGGGAAACCCTGGATTTGGCTCGTACACTTTTCGAAAAGTTGCCAGGCGGGTACGCAGCCATGCGAGTCGCTGATGTTTTGATGATGCTTGGCGATGTCTCTCTTGAGCAAGGTATGGTTTTTGAGCCACCCTTCATAGTGTCCTCAAGCGAATTTAGGTCATTGGGACAAAGCGATTGGAGACTTCACACGAGCTTTCGAGATTAAAAGCGAAAGGCTCGCTTCTGATCACAGAGATCTTGCGGAGGTTCTATACAAACTGGCCCTAGCGAATGAATTTTCGAAAAACGCCGAGCAAGCGCTTTTGCATTGCAATCAAATAATGGACATTTTGAGCCGAAGGCTGCAGCGCTTGGATCAATCGCGTGCCATGCTAGAGAATGACGAAGGCAAAACGGAAGAGCTCGAAACTGTAAAGGCTGAGATTGCAGACGTGCAGTCCTTGTTGCCTGACATCCAGGAAAAGGTAATTGCCACAGCAAATCCTTTTCATGCGAATCTCTTAAAAGTCAAATTGAAACAGATCGAGGACTTAAAAAGTCAAGATGGGCAAGCTCGAAATATGATACGTGAAGCATTTGATGCTGTCACGAAAGGCTTTGTCACAACCACCCCAGCGAATGCCCCAGTCGTTGACGTCAGCAACCTCGTCAAGTCCAAGGCTTCCCCGCAGAAGGTGGTTGACGGCTCAGCGGATGGCGCGAAGAGAAAGGGTGAAGCCGTTGGTGACTCTGTTGAACCCGTTTTCTGCGTCAAAGCGTTCCCGCATTCTGTAATTTGCTGAGTTTGTGTTGGGGCTGTGGCAAGAAATGTCCGAAAAGAAATTGTCTGGAAGCCAATCGGCCAACCGTCCGAACTTTCACGATGAGAAGCCGAACCTACAAGGAGAGGAGACATCAAAGGTAACACCCGTTTGCATCCATGCACGGATCAACCGAGCCCCACCAATCTGAAAGACGCCGCTCGCCCAGAGGCGAATCGGCCTTGACAGACGTTTCAACGACAATCCCGACCTTAGTCGGGGGATGTCCTTCACCGGGGTCATCTGAAATAAGGAGCAACAACGACAACTCCTCGGCACCCTCGCTGTCCTCTGCAACGTGTCCACCAGGTGATTCGCCTGCTCAGACTGCAGTCTCATCATCAAAGAAGCGAACGATAGACGATTACTTCTCTTGTGCGGAAGACTCGCCGAAGCGCTTGTGTAGGCCAGTCAGCCAGCCGGAACTCCGACCTACTGGCTATGCAGCGGTGCGCGATCATGGACTGGACCGTCCGATAACTCCACCGGCAGAACGAAAGACGCCATTGCCAGCCTTGGCGCCGCTTCCGCGCAGTTCACGGTCTGAAGGCAGTCGGACGAGAACGCCTCATCGTAAGCTCAGCCAACTGGTCCTGGATCTAGGACAGCGAAACGCTGGGCTACGATCTTGCAAAGGATGTGGAATGAGCTATGCGGAAACGAAAGACGAAGACCGGGCGATTCACTCTCGATACCATTCTGCGGCAGTCCGCGGTATTGAGTTTCCGGTGGGAATCTGCCGCCTACGACTTCTGTTAACTTGCTTGCGCATTTTAGGGGTACGCAAATGAATTGGTCGTCGAAGCTGGGTTGGAGTCTGGAGCCTCAAGAATTATTCTCATCAATGCAGAGTCTAGTCTGGCCTTAAAGCGAAAGGTATGGCGCACCAAGCAGTCGTTGGTGCCAAGAAGTACTCTAACGTATTACCCATCCCGCAGAGAGCGGAAATCCTGGACGTGGTGGAGCGTGACTTAGGGGCCGCCCCTCTGTCTGAGGCTCTTGTGGATAGGTGCCAGGTTTGCTCGTCTCGTAGATGGATTGACAAATATCGGATTAATGTTGGTTCTTGGCGAACTTTCAAGACCTTCGTCCACGTTTCCTCCAAGCATGTGATAGGATGCGTTGTTGCTGAACCGCAGTCCGAAAATGCCGAATGGGTTGTCTTTTCTTCCACCGCAGTGCTACCGTCGGTGGGCATCGTCGACTCCGATGAACTAAACCTGCGCAAGAGTTCGACTTCGAGCTCCCAAGGCATCGACAAACTCCCTTTGTGTGGAATTAGCAGAATCTGGGTCTCCAGAGAACATCGGCGGAAAGGCATCGCCTCTCGACTGCTGGACGTTGTTCGGTTTGTGCAATAATATTTTACCCATGTTTGCTTTCGACATCACGAATACGAATCTAACATAAACTGCCTGAAGACGTCGGTTTCTTTTCGGCTGCACTTTGAGCAAGTCACAGCTTGCGTTCTCGCAGCCAACGAACTCGGGCCAGCAACTTGCGGCCGCTTATCTGGGTGGTTCCGACTTTTTCGTCTACTCTGCTCCATAACCGACAAGACCTGCAGAAAACCTGGGGTAACTGTGGTGGAAACTTCAACACTCAAAGAAAGCAGAAAAAAAAAAAAAAAAAAGGGCTTTGCAATACAGCATTACGTGCGATAGTCAGAAAAAGGGGAACCCGCGCATCAACCCACCCAAACCATAATATCGACAAAGCAGTCACGGCAAAAGAAGGAAACACAAGGCTTCGGCCCCACAGTGAAAACCGGTTCATCAGAAGAACACTAACTTGTCTTCGATTTCTTTGTGGAGTCTTCCAAATCTTCCTCCCATTCAATCGAACTTCTTTTCCCTTTCGTTTTCGCCAATATTAGAGGCGAGACCGCCATTAGCACAGGTGACTTTGACCTTCCATTCAGATTTATGGGAGCTGTGCGGTTGCTTGGAACAGTATCTGGAGGATGATGCAGGCTGGAATTTGTGTCTTCGATGCGAGACGGAGGTTGACTTAAGGAGGTGGTGTGGTTGGATGTTGCCGACGTATCTGCGAAAGGTTTTGATGTTACATCGTTCGGCTGCGGTTCACCCGTCTTATCCTCGTCCTCCGGATAATCAACTAGCGGGCCCCGGTTTCCTGCCAATATATCGGCGGATGTCTGCGCTTGATTTGCTCCTGGCACCCCACGGAATTCTTCGGATTCCGCTTCTTTGTTAGCATCGTCCTCATTATCCGAAGAGTTGAAGTATGCTTCCTCTTCGTCATCTAGCTTTCCCCAGCCGTCTCCACGTCTTCGAGAACTAAGACTGTTGAGTCACATAGTTAGACAACAGTTCGAAATGAGTTTTGGCGTACCTCGTCTGCGTTGTACCGTTTTCGACGCTGGGCGGCTCCATGTTTTGCTCATGTCTCAACAGCAGGTCTTTGAAAGTGCTTACGAAGGTCATGTCCGTGAACTGAGATTTCAGTGATGCAATGCTTGCAACAAGTAGTTTGACATTTTCCTAGCGTTTGAATGTTAAACAGACGAACTGCACACCAGTGGCACTGATGGACACAAACTTTTCGAATAAACTCAAAAAGATCTAAGCACGCTGAGTTGATCATATTGTATCGGCCTTTAGTTTCCCGAAAAGCAATGATAATTGGCCCGAACACGTCGTGCTTCGCCAAATGCCGGTTGTAAAAATCATCCTTCATGCCGACGCAAGTTCGAAAGACGCGTATTGCAGCTAAGGAAAAGCATAACAGGGCGTTTAAGTTTGTCGACTGTCAACTTCCACTTAGAGAGGAGGGCTCACCCAGTCTAAGGTAAGAGTCCTTCGCCTTCAGGAGTAGAAGAATTTTCTGGAGGATGGAGGAGCCCAGAATGTAATATTTGCTCCGGTACGAGTGCTGCCTTATTGAAAAGCACAAGAACTCGCAGATGAAATTGCATTTGGTAGCCTTGCTCTCATCCAAGATGAGCACCTCAGTACCATCTGACGTCTCTGTTACAAATTAATACTCATGGTTGTTCCATACCCTTTTCCTTCGACAAATTCCCATAATCAAGCGCCAATATGGGCTCGGCCAGCTTTGACATATACTTTTCGAAAAACAAGTTGAGAAATTCATCCGAATCCGCGTCTCCCGCGGCGTGCGTCGATATTCCTTCCGAAGAGTCCAACCCTGATGTGTCCAAAAGGATCCGAATGATTTCCGAGAGCTGAGACCGAAGTCCCAGGTCAGGCTCTTCCAAAAAACGTCCAATAATAAACTCTACCAACGGAGCCGCCGACTGCTTTGTCTAGTGGGGTGTCAAGGTGATCCACTTTAACAAATAACGCAAACCTGAGCAAGGCAGAAAGATCGAACTAAGGAAGCATCGTGATCAAGTATGGAGGAGAGAATGGCTGTCGCAGACAATCGTACGGCAACGTTAGAGTCTGCTAGGGTGAATTCAAAAATAGAGAGTAGCCCGTGCTGACCCATCGACCTACAACTAGAATAAAAACCGAGGAAAATCATGTGACGGAAGAAGCAAACCTGTAGAAAGAGTTACGAGTTCCTACTTGCATATTCTTCACAACAGAACAAAGCTCCAAGAAAAATCCAATAACGTCTCGCTTCTTATCATCGCTTTCACTCTCACTATTCAGCATTCCAAACAGCTCCGCTAGGTACTGTTGGTTTTGCTGAAAATAATTGACGATCTCCACTTGATTGAAAAAAATGAGCGAATTCAGACTCGAAAAGGTTTGATCATCCAGCAGTCGCGCCAACGCAACATCCTTTAGAAACTGCAATCGGTACACTCGCTGAATTCGGGCTACAATGTCCTTATTCGGTATTGGTATCACTTGCTTTAAATGGGCGTTGTTGGTCAGGTGGTCGCGATGATTTGCTTTGACCTTTGGGAAGTCTCGGTCGTCTAAAGTTTGTCAATCATTTAGAGACGGTAGCTGTCGGGCTCCAAAACTTACACTCCAGCATTCCCACCACTCTGAGAAAATTCTCGTCTTCCAGGACAGCATCGTAGATTTTCGTGTCGTTAAGAAATACTTGCAAAGATTTTAGTCCATTAGAAGCAATCGAACGGCCACGTACTAATTATTTTCATGATATTCGATAACGAAAATAGCTCTTCTGTGCTCTCTAAGTCCTCACAGATCTCCAATAGCGGAAGCAGCTTCGATAAATAGTTCTAGAAGTGGTTAAGTACTTTTAAAGAGAAATGGATGTACCACCTCCTGTACAATGGCGTTGACGAGCTGCTCCCGCCCATACATTGTGCGGCAACCAACAACGAAGGACTGCTCCACATCTTTCAAATTGTCAAGTGCTGGGCTTTTGATTTCAAAAGCGCCTGAATTGCGGACGTCATCAGCGTTTGAGATATCTAGACGGCGAAAGTTGAGAAATTTGCGGCCTGTTGAAATCCTCTACCTTCGTGACTGTGCGGTAATTGGTCTATGTCTGAAATCTTATGAGCTTCTGACCACAACTGAAGATCATGTTCCTTGCTTACCGCCGTCGACCATCCCCGACAATCGCCTTTGAATATCCAAGATTATGTTCCTTCGCCAAACAAAGTCAGTTATCGCCACTGCGGATGGGAGATTTACCAAATGTCCGTACACCCCGCTGCTTCCTGGAAGCTGAGAGCGAGGTCTGTGCCGTTCGGCTCCGTCCAGACAATTAAAGTATCTGAACGATACAAAACGAGTATGGGGGTTATAAACAACGGACGCTTTGGGGACGATAAGACCTTGCTGCCGGTTGTACACATCTTCCTTCCTGATCTTTGAGTCTAACAGAACGGAGGAGTCTTCTTCTGATCGTACGATCATGCAAAAGCCCTCCTTCACCTGAGCAAAGAGTGGCCATGTGAATCGATGTCCTTGAACAGAATTACGTCTCGTTCCCCACCTCAACGTATTGTTGTGATACCAGTCCTGTGCCTTTGTCCACCCATTGGTTCTCGCCACTAAGTTCGTATACTTTAACACGCCGGCGATTGGAGTCAGTCGTCATCTTTTCGGACGATTTGACAGTTGGTCGAGTCCGAAGAAGGCCGATCAGCAGATCCCACTGGCGAATGGATCGCAATGGAAGCTGCAGCGATCAAAAGTCAAGTTGTCCGTTTTCCTTCGCAGGAGTCACCAACAGCAGAGGCGCGCGGGGTTCGTGGATCGACACGCAGATCGATGAGGGCGTCGGGCGCAGCCGACTGCGGGCGTTGGCCTTAAGGTTGGCAACGGGCCGAAGAGGCTTGAGGTGCAAAGTGAGTCTGCGGATGACGTAGGAGTCTTTCGTGCGAGCGATGACTCCAAATCGGACGTTCGAGGATGGCTGAGGATTCGATTGCTGCTGGTTGGGGCCGTGGCCAGAGTGGGGCCGGTAGTGGGTGGGGGGCGGAGTGTTGCGGTTTGCGGCAGTGGGAGCCGAGATCGAGATCCGGACAACTGTTGGTCTGTTGGTCGTCGACTGAAAGCACCACCCTTCACAAATCTCTGTCTCTGTCCCACTCACTGATAGGACCAGCAAGAGGAAAAGAAGGGAAGGAAAACGAAAAAAAATCGGTGAGAGCGGGCGAGAGAGACAGAGAGAGGAAAAAGGAAAAAAAAAAAAAAAAAAAAAAAAAAAAAAAGGAATCGTCGTTCCTCCTTTCGGTCCCAACATGAGGTTGCCATTGGCACAAGCACCCATCTCGAGGCACCTTTCCTCCCCCAATCCGCCCGCCGCCACATCCTCTCCGCCCTCACACCGCTTCCTCTTCGACCCGGGCCGCACCGTTGGCCGCGCCCGACATCGCAGAAGGGGTCGTACTCTCCCCAATCCGCGCGACAAGCACCGTTCCTACCGCTCAACCGTGTTTGTTGATGCGGATAACGACGCGACCTTCACCAGCCTTCCGCGTGCCCAGGTTATTTATCAGTCAGGGCTAGCCATAAACTGAGGTGAAGGACGCACCCAATCTCATTATCCTCCCTGTTCTTGCTGAGGACCCAAATCGTTCTTGTCGAATTCCACTATGCCGAAGTGTGCGATGACTCTGAATGCACTTACAGGCCACCACCTGTGCTGAGATGGACATTGCAGTACTCACGTCGGGTTTGGCCGATCATCCAAAGCGAAACTGATGTCCATCAGCAGTGCAAGCGTCGCTGAATCAGTTCGTTCGAGGACACGCCAACACGCGACAGCATCGCGATTCTTGTTTTTGTACGATGCGCCAAAAAGGGCGGTTCACCACATGAGGTGTCGCTAGTGGGCGCAACACAAGACAATACGCCGAAAAACAGTGTGCCACGGTTTTATCTTATTGACGGATCCGCCCGAGAGCATACCGTACCTCCATTTTTGATTTTTGATGGCGTATTTGGTATGTGCTGCCATGGCCCACATGACGATACAAGTTCATCTATTGCGATATTTTATTGATTTGGATCCTTGATTCTTGCACTGCTCAATCCCAGTTTGTGAGACAAATGGTAGGAGCGAATGTTTTCTCTCGAATAGACACTTGAAAACCCCATTGCAGTATTAAGATCAACCTGGTTGATCTTAAACTTGATTCCAGATAAGGCCCACTTGTTCAGTTAGGAAAAGATAAAGGGCCCTCTAACCAAACCCTATCTTTTCAACTGGGATGCATTGCTCCAACCCCAGTGAAGGGGTGAGGAATCTGCATATTTGAAAGTTTAAAGTGCGTGCATATGAGAGAAGAGAAAGGTCTCGAGAGTCAAGAATGAGGCAACTTGGTCAAGAGAAAGGGAGAAGGTCCAAAAGGCAGAGTAAGGTAATAGCAACAAGAAAACAGATAGAGAATGAATGAGGTTTGATTCTAGTGCTGTTGATCTACTTAGTGGATTCTGGCTGATACCTATGCACCCTGATTACAGAGATCGCTTTTATGAGTTCACAAGGACTCCATGAGTTTAATGTGATGCCTTTTACACGGCCAAAAGCCCCCCCCCCCTACATTCCAGCATGCTATGGATACTGTCCTTGCAGGAATGAAATGATTATAGTGTAGGGCATGTGTAGACGACATTGCCGTCGTCTTCTCCCAATCTCTTGACAAACACTTTGTTCATCTGAAGAATGCCTTCGAACTGCTCAAAGAATTCAACTTGAAGCTGAAACCCTCCAAATGCAACTTCCTGTATGCCTACTTTGCCTTCCTTGGACACTGAATGTCACGAAATGGAGTGTGGAAGGATCCTGCTAAAACAGTTTCCTTGGATACATCCTGTACCAACAACCTTGAATCAGTTACCAGAATTCCCATGATTTGCAAATTACTTCAAACGCTTTATTACAAGTTGCACTGATAAAGCAGAACCACTTTATAGGCTGGTGAAGCAGAATGAGTTCTTCAAGTGGACTCACGACCAGCAAAAATCATTTGAAACACTAGCTAATGACGACATCTTATACCGTCCTACAACTCATCAAAAGATGATTCCCTACTGATATACACAAAGTAAGTTACTTCTACAAATCTGCATTATCAAACAGATGTGATTTGCTTGCTACAATACATGATGAGGCAGTTTGCAAGAAAGTATTTCATCGGCAGAGGCAAAGGCTGTTGGTGACTGTGCCTGGTGTGTTGAAAGGGCACCAACAGACTTGAGGAAGCATAGAGTGAGAAGACTGTAAACAGTCTACTGAGTGAGGGAGTGGAAAGAGTGAATGAAGTGGAGATGTGTGTTTGTGGTCCTTCTCTGCAACTTTGAGAGAAAGAGAAAAACTCTGTTATCAATAATTGATACATGATGTTGATATGCATACTGTAATAGTCATAAGGCAAGTGTGACTGGCAAAAACCTCGCCTTTATTATCCGGTTGAGCAGAGGAGGTGGAAAACTGTTTACACCAGGTTTCTGTTTGACTAAGGATGCCAACGGTTAATAAAGTTTCAGGATTTGGACTGGAACGGGCTTAGAATCCACGCCGGTATTAGGCCGGAACGCTCCGGTGCGGCGGCGGTGCAGGGGCGAAAGAAAAGCAGCATAGGGGTGGAGTACTCAAAGGGATCATCAATAATGGGCAAGTGTACCCTGTGGGTCGAATCTCAACACAAGCGTGGCTGTATCTGTCATTCCACCGCAAACAGAGAGAGAGATAGACAGGCATTTTTAAAAAAAAAGTACCAAGGGGATACGCTCACAGATGGAACCCCAAACCACCTTTTAGTTGCTTGATGGTACTTTCAATGCTATTTGTTTTATTTAATTTGGTTTTTGGTGAACCCACAATACATCAACCATAGTGAAAGCTTTCCTAAAAGAATACTTGAAAACACTCAAATCGACACCTTTCCAAGAATCCATGATCCATTTGCAAACTAACCTTCACTCAAGGCAATGTGCTGCCCTCCCTTTGTGAACACCTTACTCTTGGGAGACAACATCCACTTGCACCAAAACCTCCGCATCCTGTCCTTGAAGAGCTTGATTATTCCAACGTCCAATGACTGCAAAACAGAAGTGCAACCACCAGGAATCACAGCCAAGTGAGCACCCAGCGGTCATGACACTTTTCTTTGACTGCTTGTGTGAGATGAGCCTTGTGAGAGTCCAATACAAGTGCACTTCATTCCACATCAACACCATCAGCAAATGGCCCATTTGCTCCAAGGTACTGATGAAGTGTGGTCTGTTCATCCATGGAACCATTCTTTTGGAAGCAGATGGGAATGTCCAGGCCAAGTTGTTGCAAATCACTTTTCAGCTTGCACTAAGCAGGCCCCCCAGAGGCACCCTTGAATATGATCAGTGGCTACCCACGCACTGAAGACCATTTGAGCTGCAAGTCAACACAACTTTAATGCTCCTCACAAGAGCCTTGCTGGGAAAGCATGGCGGGTCTGGGTATCTGTCACTCAAGGGCCCAGGGTTCAAGTCACTACACCAGCTGTTGAAGGCAACAAGAGTACAGCCTTGAATCACTAGGAGTGGTGTGGTGGAGATGCCTGACGACCCTGCAAGTCTGTAGCACATGGGGTGGGTTTGCTGAGGTGACTCCTGGATGTAGTCTATTATGGTTCACCATTGATGGCTCTTTCACTTCCGGGCCGAAACAATAAAATAAAAAACAACACAACTGTAAATCGAAGCTTGCTGTGCCCTGTTGTGTGAATGACCACACTTTTTGATCCCTTCAAAGCCATTTTCCTCTTTGGCAGTATGTCAAAGTACACAGGCACCTCATCCATGTTCCAGATTTCCTTTTGGTCACCCCAGCAAACAAGGATATCCAAAAGGATTTGAAACTTTGGGGTCCAAGAATGAAGTTTTAATCTCAGCAGCATCAAAGCCCTTGCCATTTGCTTTTGGATCTCTGCTTCAATCAGCAAGGCAGAGTCCAATCAGACATCTGAATGGGACAGAGAAGAAATGGAATATCTTTGGAAAGACCAACAGTGTGATGGTGGTACACTGCCTCCCAACCAAAGAATGGCGCATCATGAACCCATGCATCCATCCAGTGGAGGCAGTAAACATCCTGCGAGACTGTGAGTGATGCAGTGCAACATTAGCTAACAAGCTCAACAGGCTTACTGGTGCAGATCGACCCCCAAACCAGTCCATACATGGCGGTGCGAATCGAAAGAGTTGAAACAGGGTAACCATTGTATATCATTAACATGATCCACTGAATCAAAACAGCCTCTTGCACTGGATGGGCAGCACAGGCATGGCAGGTGATCTCAATTGCATGCTTTATTTGTATCTGACCATTGGCCAGCTCATCCTTCAACCCACAAGGGCAGTCGTTTCCTCTTTGCATTCCCCTTGATTGCAATGACAGACTACCAGAGCAGCATCCTTCATGCATGCAGTCACACATGAACGAGGCACGCCCACCTTAGCAGCAGCCTTGTTGCGTCACATGGAATGCGCCTTCGCAGTTTGAATGCGAATGCGAGATCAAATTGGTATTTCCGTGCTATCTGTCTGCGGGAGGCAGAGTGATCGTGGGAGCAGGATGAGGACTTTTTTTTTTTTTTCTCTAATTATTGTTTTTCTTTCCTTTGCATGGTCGCTCAGTGATTCTTCATTGTAAAAACTCCACAGGAACCAACAGGTGATTCATCGTTACCACTTACAACCGCAGAGCAAACCAAATTGTGGAACTCAAAGCGAGCAATGAAAAATCAGGTACGGCGAGGAGACAAATCGTGAGCAGCCTTGCATGACACCCCAAATAAAGAGGTCTCGCGTCGAACCCCATTTCGAAAATAGGAGGGAAAAAAAGGTCAAAGCAACAAAAGCAAAAGAAACAAAGCGACCCCGACAAAGTCAACGGCCGCTGTGCGATTAATTGAGCAATGAAATCTCAGAGAGGGAAGTGGCTTGTTCAGAAGCTTCCACCTCGCGATATCTGGGAAGGACAAAGTAAATGGCAAAGGTTGTTGAGATGGCTGAGAAATCAGGACACTCACCTTATCCCTTATTACCGACAGGAACTGAACGTAGCTGTGGCTCATATCTACTCGGTCTTCAATCAGTTGGGACAGAAACGTCATTTTCAGGTTAGGGTCTCCATCCTCCTTTACAATCCAGACGTGAGGGAAGGTTGTCATCATCAGCAGCCGGAGCGTTCGGATTTTGCGGATCATTTCGAGAACTCGCTGGCTGAACTCGTTGGGCAAGACAGGCAGTGTCGCCTATTGAAGTGGTGAAGCCGGGGGAAGTCAGCAGTCCATATATATCTCTCTGGTACTTGTCAAACCTTTCCAGGGACGACGGCCTCGTACGCCGGTTTATCAAAAAGCATCTGGCAAAGCTGGGGAGCGACACCTTTGCCCAACCAAATGTAAATATCCTGGCCGTTCTCCAGAAGGAAAATGCCGCCGCGGTCCAGCTTTTCCGAGCTCAGGTTCAACAAGGGCGGGAAGGTCAAGCTTTCTCCTGCCTTCTCGGGAGTAGGCTCGAGCGTATGCAGGGCCCAAAACCGCGGGTGCAGGGAGGTCATGCACAACTCCGGCGGGTACACATACATCATAGACAAGGCGTACGACCGCAAATCGCTGGGGACGATGCCGTTTGTGCGGAAAGCAGTCTTATAAAAATGATTAGGCATTCAGTTCGCACGATAGGATGCAATAGGAGGAGTACTCACATGCTTCAAAATTCCAAGTGATAACAGAGGGAGGAGGCTGAGATTCTCGGGCAAAAGCAGTTGCGAGCTTTGCCCTTGAGACGTGAAGTTAGACTTGTACGAATTTGAGAGAGCAAGAAGAGTGTTCAATATATTATCCCGAGCAAAGTCGATGTTGTTGGAAAGGGACTGTTCAACGGCTACAGCGCAATCAGACTGAGTATGGCCACTGCCTTGCAAGAAACACACCACACCTTTTTTCGCCATCAAAGTTGAAATGGCGATCTGGTCAGCTGAAGAGAATACATCTGCTAAATTTGGCGTGACTGGCAACGACAGTGTTATGACTCGGATACGCCGCTCGCCGTTACTGCTGGTATGCAAGAGAGCAGTTTGGAAACACGCTGTTTGAGTGCTAATAGGGTCCGTAATCATCATCTCGATGGCGTAAGAGTTGTCCGGGCTCACGTTGGGGAGCGCAAGGAGATCTGTTGACCGGAGGAAGAAATTGCCATGAAATGACGCCATCCGAATGCCTTTCGAAGCCCGCACACGAAGGACTGCTTCAAGCCCAATGGGTCGCGACAGGAAGTGGCTTAATTCAGTAGAAAACTTCTGTGCGTCCTCCGGCCTCGCCGCATTAAATCCAGGGAAATAGTACGTCGATCCACCAGTGAACTTTGCGCAGCCGCCTTGACCATCGTGAGAATAATGAAGGCCGACGAAAATTACACCTACTTAGGGTTGCAATATCTCCGTATTGTGGTGATGTGCAGAAAATGTCGATACTGACTTGAGAGCGGGAACAATCAACTGCCAAACTCTTGTAAAAGCCATTGGCAGGTTGAAGAAGAACGACCTCCTGGAGAGACGTGTTTGTTTACAGGGAATATAATGGTAAAACAATTTTTCTTGCCTTCGGAGTTCCCAAAATTTTCGGATCTTCGCGGGATTTTAGACTTCCGTCGCCAACGCTTGGAAGTGAGCTTTGCATAACAACAATTTTTCCACCGATCGGAGCCTGAATGAGTTGTTACTAATGAATGTTCTCTCCATCAAAAAAAAAAAGGCGCACAATTAGCTTGAAGGCTGCAAGCAATGCTTTCGGCAGAGCGTTTTGAGAATTGGCTGTAGTCTTGTACATTTCGCTCAAGCTTGTCAACAACTTGCATATTGTCGATCGGGATTCAGCGAGCGGGACCAGAAGGTCGCACGGCAGGGGTAAAAACGTTTCCTCCAGGTCAGAAACTACAAGCATTTGCGGTTCCGAAAGATTTGCCTTTTTTTGTTTACGATCCTGTTATTTGGAACTAGCAAAGGCTCGGGGCTTACCGATAAATTGTAGAAGTGTAAAGAGCTGTCAACCGTGATAAATGCTACCTTCGTTCGATTGTCCGTGTTGGGAATTCGGTCCAAAGTATCAAGAATCGTTTTCGCCGCCACGGCAACCATCCCCGACTGTACAGCAGGGAACGACACATCGATTACGAATACCATGACAACAGGTTGTGGGGGGCGGACCATGTACTCTTGAGGAGCTTGGTATTCTACCACAGAATGCGTTAACTCTGTTCGCTTCATTCGATCGACTTGGGTACGAGTCTCGGGATCCCAATCATAAAAGCCGGGTACTTCATTCGTGAGGTAACACATGTTACACTTCCATCGCGTCCCTTGCTCTACAAATTGTACCCAAGGGTTAATGTAGGCACGGCAGCGACGGCAGCGAACGATCTGTGGGGAGCTAATAATTGGAACGGGCTCCTCTCCAGGAAGAATATGACGATAGGGTGTCACAATAAGGCCAAAAGGTATTTTGCTCTTTCCGATTAAGTTTGGACTCTGGGGAATAAAATTAACGGTGCATCGTTTGTACGAAGGAGGGCAAATCGCGTTCGGAGATTGTGAAACAGAGAATTGCGAGGAGAGGGTGGGCTGGTAGTTCAGCCCCAGAGTGTCGTTCGGGTTCACATGCCGCTGCAGCAAATTAACCATGTTCGAGTTCCAAGCGGGCCTCTGTTTTGGATAACACGTAAGAAGCAAAGAAAGCAGCCAAACAAATGAACCAAACAAACCTGGTTCTCTACACTCATATTTTGTACTCCCTGCGTAACCGTGCTCATTCCAGAAACAGCAGTCTGACCGAACCCTGGTGAATACGGCCCCACGCTGCCATACGAGTTCGCCACGGGCGTCTGCTTCGACCCAAATTGCGGAGTCGCGGCGGGAGTGATGAAGGAGGGCGGTTGCACAGGGGCGAAGGCCGGTTGCGCCAACCCACCGGCTGGAGCATTGCCGGCAGGGCCAGTTGGCGGAGGTTGCGTTGGGTAAGCGGACACAGAAGATCCATCGACTGGGGCGTAGGCTCGCCGGGCTCGATTTGTTGTTGAAACCGATGAGCTTGGGGGGGTTATATCAAATGGTGCCTGAGGAAAGTGCGACGGTGGTCGTGCTGCTGAAGGAGTGCCGCCGTTCGCAAATGCTGTACTGGCTGGCGTCAATGAAGTCCCGGTGCCGTTGCTTCCGGACCGGTCCATGACGGGGTACCCAGTTGTAGGAGGTCCAGGAACAAACGTATTGGTCTGGGGACCTGTTGGCCGAATAACTCCTCCGGCTGGGGTGGTCGGTGGCTGACCCCCGAATGGCGGCTGAGGATAGCCCGCGGGACGAGAGGGGAGGGAGCCTGCAGATATAGGTGGTGCTCCAGGATAGGGCCCGACGGCGTACGCTGAGGGATTCAGCTGAGTTCCGGCCGTGGGAAAAGTTGGCCTGGGGGGAGGACCTTGACTCGGCAACGCAGCGCCAGATCCAGCGGGTGGACCCGCTTGACCTTGAGAAACAGCTGAACCTGCGACGCCAACAGGCCTCGTTCCTGCAGTTTGGGGTCCCGGGTTAGGCCGATAAGGGGGACGGTTTGGCTGTTGGTGCTGCGAAAATGGCTGAGACATTGGAGCAAATTGCGCGTTGACACTCCTGATTTGGAGGAAGGGAATTTAGCTTACGGTGAAGGAAAGGAGCAGAAGATAGCGAGTGACAGCTCATCGCGACGCCCAGCAAGACCATAGTGGCGGCGATACATCATTCGCCCCAGTACTTAAGGCAACTGAGGGTCCAACAGATGATGAAAGAAAAATGATGGGCTGTCACCGATGAAATTGCAATCATCAACATGAAGCTAGGCAACCGGAAGCCATATCATCCAATGTGGGTAGGCTGATTATGGACTGATCATGCCCGACGGAAGCCCTCTCGCCGGCTCATTGGGCGGTCGCGTTGCGATACTCATTTCGCGATAGGAAACTGCAAAGGGCTCCCAAGTCGTCCCAATGCACACGCCGAGGAGGTGGGCGCACGAAGTTCCAGGACTTACTGTGTGGGACGAGGAAGAACGACCAACCAGCAAGCCAAAGGAAAAAAAACAACAATTACAGTGGGGTCAAAAAAACTTGAACAAGATAAAAAAAAAGAAAAATACTTGAGGCAAAGCCCTCAATCTCACCTCCTTGGATAATCCACCACGCAGGCAACCTGTTGCTGGATTGAAAGGACAATGATTGTTGTGGCAGGCCACGTTGTTAAAAGTTTTCCTCTTCCTCTGCTCAAGCAGATAATATAGGAGAGGTTTTTACCCTGTGCTGGTCACACTCGACTAGCAACTATTACAGCATGCATATCATCATCATGTATCAATAATTCATAACAGAGTTTTTTCTGTTCCTCTCCAAGTTGGGGAGAAGGACCACCCACAAACACACATCTCAACTTCATTCACTCCTTCCACTCACTCACTCAGAGTAGACTGTTTACAACCTGCCCATTGACTGCCACTCGAGCATGGAGGTACGCAGACAACCTGTTGACTTCCACTTAGATAGACAGGCAGCCTGAACTTCCTTCCTTTTTGAATTTCGCCACTGCATTTCAATTGGACACCAAAGACCATGGATGTTCTGGTCAAACCAGTGTGATGCAACAATGATGTCATGCCTGCCTCCTGAATCCTCAGAGTCTAAACTCTATCTCTCAGAGCTATAAGGCTATCACCAAAGTCTGATTCCTGAGACCACCTGCAGTATAAAAGGGGTAGCCCCAGCAGCTCCGAAGAAGCATCATTCCAGATCCTGATCACAACTGCCTGCTCTCTCGCTTCCCTCGAGTACAACAAACAAAAACTGCAAACAGTCTACTCTGAGTGAGTGAGTGGAAGGAGTGAATGAAGTGGAGATGTGTGTTTGTGGGTGGTCCTTCTCCCCAACTTGGAGAGGAACAGAAAAAAACTCTGTTATGAATTATTGATACATGATGATGATATGCATGCTGTAATAGTTGCTAGGCGAGTGTGACCAGCACAGGGTAAAAACCTCTCCTATATTATCTGCTTGAGCAGAGGAGGAGGGAAACTGTTTAACTGGGTTTCTGTTCCAGTTAACACTGGGAGTATATGTCAACAGCACAAGCCATTGCCCAGGTCTGCATTGGCAGAGGCTCGCTCTCCCATGGGCATCATGAGAACAATAACTGACAGTCACAATAGGTTCAGGTCTGTCATGTGCCTCTTGCTACTAACCAGTCAGTTCCCCCTAACAAAAACCATTACTGTTATCCGAGCCACCATGCCCTCTACCTTGACCTGCAAAGCTGTTCAAGCACTACCTTGGGTCGATACCTTGTTTGTATAGGGCACTTCACTCTTACAAGCAAAGGTGTTCTACATTCCAAACAAGATGAGTCTGGCTGAGAGCACTGGCTCTCCATCTACCTTGGCAACAAAGGGCTCTTTGCTCTTAACAAGAAAAGGGCTCACGCTCTAAACAAGCTTTCTCACTCCACGCCAACTCAAGTCTGTTGGTGCCCTTTCAGCACACCAGGCACAATCACCAACAGTAGCACACTCGCGTCGACTCACCGCCTGGCCAGCTCATTGTGACGCAAGAAAGAAAGAGAGAGAGTGTGAGAGAGAACGAGAGGGAGCAGAGAGATCTGAGAGGGAGTGCGTGTATGTGGCGTGTGGGGTGGGGAATGGGCATGAGTGATTGTGCCGATCGTGTTGTGTCGCGTCGCTGTCCACCTCAGATGGGATGGTCGGAGTCGCCTAAACTCGCTCGCACCCCCGCACCAAAGCAGGTTGAATTTGTGTGTGGGGATTTGCGTCGATGTCTTCGTTTTCGTGTTTTTTGGTTTTTGTTATGGTGTTTTTCCCTTTTTCTCTTTTCTCTCTTTCACCTTTTCTATAAGAAATTTCTTGGAGAAACAGGTGAGGTGTCACTTGCGGAATCAGCGCAAGGTGAGGCCTTGTGTGTCCTGTGGTGGGTTGTTCAACCCTCTTGAGCAAGGGCTGCCTACTCTGCTTGGACTGAACGGACAGCCAACCAAAGACAACAAGAACAACCCCCCTCACCTGTGACGAGGGTGCCTTGCAAGGCCTTGCTTTGTGATACTCAAGCCTCACCAGTGGCAGGAAAATCTGTTCACAACGTTGAGATCTTGGCTGCCTTGCTTTCCACCCATACTAATTGACCTCCCAACGCACCCCACTTAAAATGAAAAAAAGTAATATGGGTATCAATGGAATCTACGCAGTCCAGGGAATAGTGGGGGTCTTGTTCTTGGTGGTGGGGTTCGGAAAAAAAAATTTGTTTTTAATTAGGACACAAAAGACAGATCGCCAAGGTGTCGCAGCCGAACCAACGTCGAGCAGCCCCGGATGCGCCGCACTGCGGATCGCGCCGTCCACCCCGGAGACATGCGCCCTGTGTCGCCGAGTGCAGGTGCGGGGGAAGAGGAGAATGACGCGAACGAGCAGGTCGCCCCGCCAACGCCACCGCGCAACCCGTACTCTTTCCCACCCCACTGCCGTCGCCGCGGGCCAACGCGCGCCCGAGACGGCCGTCGCGCTCGCGACGGCGTCCACCTCCTCTTTCTCCACCGCCGCCGCCGACAACAGCAGGGAGTCTGTTGAGACGCGCGGCGGTCCCCGCGGTCTTTGAGAGTGGAGCGGCGAAGATCCGACGGGCGATGCCCCGCACCCGCACCTGCAACCGCAGCAGCAGCAGCGTCGTCGTCCCAAAAACTTCCTGCCAACTTCGAGCGTGGGCCTTCGGGTCGTTGCCGTCACTGCCCGATACCGCTGCTGGCAAAGCTCACGGCGGGGGAGGCGGCGGCAGAGGGGGAGACGCTGTACGCACCCCCTGGACACCAATATTCGTATCGCGGCCACTGATGCCGCGCCGACACTGAGCACGACGAGCCGCTCGTGATCGCGTTAATCGTTGGTACTGTCGCCGGTGGGTATCCCAAAATGCCGCCTGCCGACACCGCCTCCACATTGACATGTCCAGCTTGTCCCGTTCGTTGCTGCCTCATTTGTGTTGGACAATGCCACCCCACAGCCGCGAGCAGCGATGAGTTGGGGACATTTACGATTGCAAGGGTTGTGATGTCAGCTTGGCTTCGCACAACAGGGCACAGCAAGCTCTGATTCACAGTTATGTTGACTTGCAGCTCAAATGGTCTTCAGTGGGTAGCCACTGATTATTTTCAAGGGTGCCCCTGGAGACCTGCTGACCGCCCTGAAAAGTGAGTTGCAGCAACTGGGCTTGGACGTTCCGATCTGCGTCCAAAAGTATGGTTTCATGGATGAACAGACCATGCTTAATCAGTACCTTGGAGCAAATGGGCCATTCGCTGATGGCGTTGATGTGGAAAGAAGGGTGCTTGTGTTGGACTCTCACAAGGCTCATCTCACACAAGCAGTCAAAGAAAAGTGTCATGACGAGCTGGGTGTTGACTTGGCTGTGATTCCAAGTGGTTACACCCCTGTTTTGCAGCTATGGGATGTTGGAATCATCAAGCTGTTCAAGGACATGAGGTTTTGGTGTGAGTGGATGTTGCCTCCTGAGAGTCTGCTGTTTTCTAAGGTATCCAAAGTGTCCTGAGTGAAAGTTGGTTTGCAAATGGGTCTTGGATGCTTGGAAAGGTGTTGGTTTGAGTGTTTTCGGTAATTCTTTTTGGAAAATAAACAAAGTAGCAACTGAAAGGTGGTTTGGGGTTCCATCTGTGAGTGTATCCCCTTAATACTTTTTTTTTTCAATGCTATCTTTTTTTCTTTTTCCAACAACCTCCTCGGCAGTTGTGCACCAACACCAAACAATTGTGCAAACCAATCTCAACCTACCAAGGTATGCGGGAGTGGTGAGAAGGAGGCACGAGCGTTCACAGGAAGAAGTCCGCCAGTGTCAAGTAATAAAGTATGTTTTTTTTTTGGTTTTTTTTTTTCTTTCTTTTTTTTTATGGGCACCACCACCGTGGTCTACTTTCCACTTGCGTTGACCGAACCGTTGGCAGGGCCAGCCAAAGCCGGGACGCTGCCTGCAGCCGTCGCCGCATGAGCCACCACCGCCGGTGTCTTAACATGTGGTGTGTAAGCCTTTTTAGGCATATAATCCACATCCATCAATTCAAACGGCCGCATCTCCGGCCCCGTCAGCGCAAACTGCTCCCAGTTCTCAATCATAAACTCCACCACGAAGGAAGCCGTTTGAAACTCCTCTAACGCCTGCTTTTCAGAACCGCGAGGCCGAAGAACATTCGGAGAGAAAATGCGCGCGAGGTTACTTGCCGTCATTTGATTTTCCGATGAAAACTGATCGACTTGGGAGAACAACTCCAGAAGGAATTCAAATAAGACGAGATGAGGAGGCGGTAGAAGCATCAATAGCCATCGAAAAGCTTTGACTCGAACAGCGCCCTCCACTGGAAGGTCTTTTTTATAAATGGTGGAGGTTAGCCAACTGAAAGGCGAAGGAGAAAGCTGTGTTCATTACCAAGGCACTTGAGAAAGTGTGGATATAGCTCCGTCGTCAAGAGAGGTTCCGGAAGACCGCGGACGAATTTTTTGAGTAAATCTGCGACATCGTAGATCGTGTAGCCCGCGAAAGTTAGGCCCAGACCGAATGTTGGCCCGACATCAAACACAGCGGCCAATTGATTCATTCTTCGTTCGGAGCCGTTTACGCGAAATAAACCATTACTTTTGAGACCATGGGCACGGATATAGTTTATACACTCGTAACCAATCACTGGAAGCCGACGAGCGCTTTGATCCGATTCACAGGGGACTGAAGCGTAATCGATAGATTTGCAAAGGTGGGCTTTGAGAACTGGCCGCAAATCGGGTTACGTTTGAAGGAGTTGCCAGAGTGGACCAAAAATACCTGTAGTGTCCTTTCCCTCCCTGTCCTTTTCTTTGTCCTTGTCCTTCTTCCACGGCGGCACCCACCACTTCTTTTTCGCGCTGGACATACCGCAAGTTTGCAAAACCTGTTTCATTGTATCCGCTGGCAATGGTTTGATGGAGTATTGCTTGAAAAGGGCGTTCAAGCGTTTCAAAGCGGTTGCCGAAAGGAGTTGGAACTCCTCCACATTTAGGTCCCCGTAGCTTTTTCCACCATCAAGATCTGCCACTTGGTCAACTTAGAAATTTCAGAGCGATACGAACCTTTTCGTGCCAGTTTTCCCTTCGATCCAAACTGACTATTGCTATCGCCCTTCAAAACTCTTGACCCAGCCACGCCGGTTCCTTCTGGCGAGACGTTTGTTTTCCGCCTTAAGACATCAGAAACGGAGCGCTGAAGCGAATGTCCACGATTGAGGCTTGACCGAGAATTCGCAACGGAACGGTGGGTGGAGTTTCTGGACAATGAAGTCTGCGATTTCCCAAGCTGCTTACGAGCGGAAGACTGATTATCGCCCGATTGCAGTGGAACTGTGTGAGAGCCAGCATGTGGCGGTGACTGATCGCTGTCGGCCGTGGCGTCCACGAGATGGTGGTGTGGCTCTTCGGCTGCAGTATCCCCCATTTCGATCAATAATCCACGTTCGTCCTTGCCCACAGCCTGCCTGTCGAATGGGGAGCTAGATTTATCAAATTTCGACGAGTCGGGAAGGTAATTGAAGAAGATTTTTCGCTTATTCGGCTGGGTAGGTGAACTGAGTCCGTATGAGAAGGTTTGGGGGCGAGGTGAGTTAGGGGGGGATGGGGGTCGGGGAATGAGCGGTGGTGGCCCTGCCCCTCACCTTGATCCTTTTCGCGGTGCCTTTTCCAGAAAAGGCTTCCAACTTGGACCACAGATTGGCTTGAAAACAATCACGAATTCGCGAACATGTCGGGAACTCCGGCCCCCAGCCGTGCGGCAGAATCGTTTTCGCCATCGCCATCGTGGAAGCTGCGCTCCTTCTTGCTCGCTCTGTTCCTTCTGCTTACTGCCCGCTCGACTGTGGCTGATGAGCACAACCACTCGTATAAGGTAGCAGGATGTGATTGGACCGTGCGCATCTTGATCGCAGTGTTGGCATTCCTACAACCTTCTGTTTCGATACCACCTAACAACTAACGATGTGCATCTGTAGGATGGAGAGCAAGTGGTCGTTTGGGCCAACGGGATTGGGCCGTACCACAATAGGTGATTCTGTCAGGAAATTCGCGGACTAAAGACAGTGATCTGAAGGCAGGAAACGTACGATTACTTTCAGCTTCCTTTTTGCCAGGGAGACGAAAAGGTCGATCACCGACACGAAAGCTTGGGCGAAGCCTTACTTGGTGTGAATCTCGTGAACACCGGAATGGCTATTGCATTCAAAAGTAAGATGGTTTTGGATTCTTGTGTCCCTCGTTTCAACACTTTCTGGGCAGAATCCGTCAAAAATGCGAAGATGTGCGATGTTGTCCTGGATACTTTCCAAATCGAAGCTTTCCGCCGTGCTGTGGAGTTAGACTACTGGTACCAGTTTTACATAGGTAATCGGACCCTATCCCGCTTTACCATACGGAATACCTCAGCATTCGCCCCACCAACCGTCTAACCTGTTTGTTAGACGATCTTCCAGTTTATGGATTCGTTGGCGACAAAAAGGACAACGATTTACAACTGTTTACCCACAAAGACATTGTCGTTAAATTCAACAATGACCAGGTGAGTTCTCAAGGCACTTACTGCCCAAACTGAAGCTTGGCAGATAATTGAGGTCACTATTGAAAACCGAAATGCCACAGCCCTCAATGCTAGCAACGCGAAATCAAAAATTTCGTTTACATACTCCGTGGAATGGAAAAAATCCGATGGATCATTCAAAAGCAGGCATAAGAACTACATAACATTCTTTGAACACAAGGTGTAGAAACCAATGATAGCTACTCTGCTGATCATTGTAACTTTCCAGATTCACTGGTTTTCAATCTTCAACTCGTTTATGATGGTTTTATTCTTGATTGGTCTTGTAATTGTAATTCTTCTTCGCACGTTGAAAAGAGACCTAGCACGATATGATCGGGAGGAGGCTCTTCTTGACCTGGTTTGTCTTAACTGATTTGCCACAACTGATTTGTCAACAGCAACGTGTATTTACAGGACAAGGAGCTGGGGGAAGAATACGGATGGAAGCAAGTTCACGGGGATGTATTCCGCGCACCCATGCACCTGACTTTCCTCTCAGCAACGCTGGGGACGGGACTTCAGCTGTCAATACTGACATTTTTCGTGATTTTGTACTCGATTTCAGCCGACATCGAAGTAGAGTGAGTTTCCTCTGCATGAGCGCTACTTCTCCTTTGACCGTCACGTTTGTCTCTCAAGGAACTCGCAAACTTTGTCGGCGTCATTGTTTTTGTATGCAGTGACGTCTATAATAGCAGGCTATTACTCTGGTTCGTTCTACACGAAATACGGAGGTCAGTGCATGGCGCATTCACAACGGTCTTGAGTTTACATGTATTTCTCAAATGCAGGGAAGAGCTGGGTCAGGCTCATCTTCGTCACAGCGGGCCTGTTTCCTACTGTCTTGTTCGGGATTGTAATTGGTGTTAATTTTATCGCCATCGCGAAAAACTCTACCCGAGCCATTCCTTTTACATCGATGTTGGCTGTTCTCGCAATATGGACGTTCTGCGTATTTCCTCTGTCCCTGGTAGGAGTGATTCTGGGACGAAACTGGGCGGGAACCCCCGGCTTTCCTTGCCGTATCAACCCCATACCCAGGCCCATTCCGCACTTGCAGTGGTATGCACAGCCCAAGGTTATCGTTCTGCTAGGTAGGTTGCACTGACCGCGTTCACTCTAAACTTTACAATCAGGTGGCCTTCTGCCATTTGCTTCGATTTTCATCGAAATGTACTATATCTTTATGTCCTTCTGGGAATTTAAATCATACTACGTGTATGGATTTCTTATGGTTGTTACAATTGCCTCTCCTTCCCGTTGTTGACGCTAACGGTAATCTACATAAGCTGGTTTTCTTGATCCTGGTTGTTGTGACAGCCTGCGTCTCTGTGGTCTCGACCTGTGAGAGTTTGCATCTCTGCCTTCGATTTCTGACTGATAATACTGCAGACTTCTTGCTTAATTCCGAAAACCATCGATGGAACTGGACAGCGTTTTTAGCTAGCGGCTCGACAGCGGGCTACGTCTTTCTGTATGCGGTGTATTACTTCTTCTCAAGATCAAAGTACGTCTCCTTCTTTCAGTCGAATTTGATTTTTATTTTTGAGAAAGAATGTACGGAGTATTCCAAACAATTTGGTACTTCGGTTACACCAGTCTTGGATGTTTGGCACTGTTTTCGATGCTTGGTCTGTTTCTGGTCGTTGCATGGGATGTCGACTGACTCTGAACGACTCAGGATTTGTTGGTCATTACGCGGCTGAAAAGTTCATTCGGACGATATATCGCAATTTGAAGATTGATTAGGCTTGATCGACTGCTGAATGGACCACGTGAAAAAAACAGCAAAATAAATTTTGAACATCGACTCCTCATGGCTTATTTTTGGGCGGCTGCGTTGGTGGTTGAAGCAAAACTGACACTGTCGAGCCGCTAGTTTTGGCGGGGACCCCTCGAGAAGTCCCGCTTTTGTCAATCAAGTCCATAATCTTCGAAAGTGTAACCGATCCTTCTCCCTTTTGGCGGCCACTCTCAATGACTGAAATTTGAACCTTATAGCCTTTCCCCAGGAGCTGATTGACTTTTCTCGCTTTCACTTCCAAGTCGTGCCAACTGATTCCGGCTTTGATCTCGATTTCTTTTGTGGTCTTGCTGTGGTTGACCGGCTTTGAAGAGGAGTATGGGTCAGCCGAGGTTTCTGGGCGCTTTCGGCGTGACATTTCATACAAAGTTTTGGGAGACAGCTTGGGAAGAACACGGCAGACCGGCATTGTCGCTGTTGAATTGACCATGACAAGGTCAAAGCAATTCAAGTCAATCTTTGCGAGGGCATCTGGGACGGACATAATTCCTGGTCGGGCATCACCAGGGCCGACAACAAAAACAGATGGTGCTGCGATTTCTTGATTTCTTGGAGCGGTGATGAATTTGAACGCGAGCAGGGAGTCCGTGTCGCTTTGTGGAGGATCCGAAGGTGGTGCGGTTGAGGCTGCTGGTGTTGGGGTTGGTGTTGAGGATGGGGAACGAGGCCAGAGGCTGTTTGACCAGCATCGGATGCATTCGCGGCGTGGGGGAGTGAGAGCGCACCTACGCGCTTTAGTTGCGAGGGCGTGAGCCACGCGACTGCCGACGAACAACGCATTGCATCCTTGGAGTGTTGTTGGTGGAAGAGGGAAAAGGATGCGAGAAAACAGCATTTTTGGTTCGTGCAGCGGTGACACTTGGTGACAAGGAGAAGGAACCGGCCATGTCCCAAAAGCGTGCGGCGGACACCTACTTAACGGACCGCAACGCCCACGAGGCCGACGAAAACGATAGCGTGGCCCCAGTGGGTGAATTTAAGAAGGCTTCAGAAGACGTTTTGCGCCAGCGGGTCATCCTTGGACCACGGCGTCGTGCGGTTCGTGCCTTACAGCCAACACTTTACGTCCTGTGTCGTTCTTACTTATGCGAAGTAGAGGCCTGAAGCCGATGGGGCATCGGCTGCTCAACCCTTCCCTCAATCGAGTCCAGCTCCATTCAGCGGATTTTCATTTGGCACGCCACTGGCATCTACTGAAGGAGGGTCCAGCTCAGCAGCAGCAACGTTCGTATTCTCCAAGCAGACCTCAGCCCCAGCCCCGATCGATTCGGCCACCGAAATCAAGCCCTCTCCCCCGGCGTTTGCAGCTTTTTCGTTTGCGCCAAAGAGGGTTGACGACGCGCCTAAAGCCCACCCACCTGCATTTTCCAACACCATTGCGTTTGGGGCTTCCAAGTCTCATGACTCTCTTTCGGTTCCGTCGCCGGCTGGAACTGCGAGTGGGTCGAAAGATCTTTTCACGTTCGGCTCAATCAAAGAGAACAACGATGGAAACTCGACCGCCACCCCGAAGACCATTCCGTTCAATTTCGTAGCAACCAACAAAGTTGAGACGGACTTGAGCGAACCTCCAAGGCCCTCCCTATTTGGTGCGAGTGCTTCGTCTTGGACACCTTCCTGGAAGAGTGTGGAGACTCCGTTTTCAACACGGTTAGAGGAGGAGAAACCGAAAAAAGGAGCTGACGACGGGAAGGAAAAATTGGTAGAGTTCGCGCGCCAGCAACGCGGCTTAAACTGCAGCTTCAAGAAAAGTGTAGACGATTTTCTGGGAGAAAAACCCCTTCGCTGACTTGACTGAGGTCTGCAAGCAGTATATCTCTTTCACGCAGATCATTGAAAAGTCAGAAGCTGCGAAACTTGCTAAATCTTACGGACGGACCGAATCTGAGGTATTGGAGTCGCCTATCGTTTCCAAGCTGATCTTGCCGTTTGGTAGGTGACGATAGTAGATATCTCCGCCAGAGCAAACGCGACAAATGTAAGCAACGATTCCGGATTTTGCCCAATAATGGAGCTTTTAGGAAAGGCTTGATACAACGGCCGCGGAATTAACAAAGCCAATCGCTATTGGCCAAACACAGAAAGAGGCACAGCCGTCATCGAATTTGTTTGGAGCTTTGGGGTCCGGCGCTGCCAAGAAGGAAGAATTCAATTTTTCGTTCTCTTCATCATCATCGGCTGCTTTACCGCCACCGCCATTTTCGTCGACTGCTGCACCGCCAATCACTTTTGGTGCGAAAGCAACAGGCGAGGCCCCACAGCCTCTATTCGGGAATGCAGCAAATCCGGCACTTTTCGCGAAGCAACCTACTCAACAAGAGGATCAAGAGCAGGCGGGCAGCGACGAAGAGGAGTCCAAAGATGAGCAAATTGATACGGAGAAACTGATGAAGGGGGCGGGCGAGGAGAATGAGGAGACTGTGTGCCTCGCGAACGTCAAAGCGTTTAATTTCTCCAGCGAAACGAAAGGATGGTCGCATATTGGAGTTGGCCTCGTCAAGCTCAACCAAGACAAAACATCCGGGAAGGCACGGCTTCTTCTGCGTGCAGATGGATCAGGGCGCGTCCTATTAAATACCATGATCTTACCAGTGATGGCTCCGAAGCTGGACAATCCCAAGAACCTTTCGTTCCTATCTGTCGGTGCCGACGGCAAGCCAACGAGAATGCTTTTTAAGATAAAGGATACTAAGGAGGCTGAGAAATTTTTCGATAGCTTGAAGAACTTGGTGGAGAGAACGAAAAGTGAAAGTACCGGTAAATAAACCAAAAAAATAATAATTAAAGAGAAAAAAAGGAGAAAACATTACAATAATCGGAAAAACCTGACTTGTCACCTCCTCAATTTGATCTCGCGTCAAACTGTGCACTGCATGACGCAACAAGGCTGCCACTGAGATGAGCATGCATCGTTCATGTGTGACTGCATGGATGAAGGATGCTGCTGTGATGACAGAAGAGGAAGCGACTGCCCTGTGGGTTGAAGGATGTGGTGGGTGTTAGGTGGAGTTGACTGGTTAGCAGCAAGAGGCACAAGATGGCCTGAACCTATTGTGACTGTCAGTTATTCTTCTCACCATGCCCATGGGGAGAGTGAGCCACTGCCAATGCAGACCTCGGCGGTGGCTTGCGCTGTTGGCAAATACTGCTAGTATTAAGTGGAACGGAAACCTGGTGTAAACAGTTTTCCTCCTCCTCTGCTCAAGCAGATAATATAGGAGATTTTTACCCTGTGCCAGTCACGCTTGCCTAGCAACTATTGTAGCATGCATATCATCATTATGTATCAATTATTCATAACAGAGTTATTCGCTTTCTCTCCCATTTGAGGAGAAGGACAACCCACAAACTCATCTCCACTTCATTCACTCCGTCCACTCACTCACTCATTGAGACTGTTTACACAACAGCATGCCAGCTATTTGGCTGCATCAACCACAGATTCTAGTCCGAGCTCAGAACAACAATCTCTACCTTCTCCAACTGTTATGAATGTAAACAGCCGACTCTGAATGAGTGAGTGGAAGGAGTGAATGAAGTGGAGATGTGTGTTTGTGGGTGGTTCTTCTCCCAGCTTGGAGAGAAAGAGAAACACTCTGTTATGAATGATTGATACATAATGATGATATGCACACTATAATAGTTGCAAGGCAAGAGTGACTGGCACAGGGTGAAAACTTCTCCTATATTATCTGCTTGAGCAGAGGAGGAGGAAACTATTACACCAGGTTTCCGTTCCATTTAATACTTGGAGTATTTGTCAACAGCACAAGCAAGTGTCAAGGTCTGCAATGGCAGTGGCTCACTCTCCCATGGGCATTGTGAGAACAATAACTGACGGTCACAATAGGTTCAGGTCCATCTTGTGCCTCTTGCTGCTAACCAGTCAGTTCTGCCTAACACCCCCCACCTGCGCACGATGGCCATGGGTGTAGCACCTGTTATGCAAAGTGTGCATAAGCGTCTGAGGCTTCGACTGAAAGGGTGTTCCAAAGGTCAGAGCAGGGTTGGAGGCCAAGTAGTTAGGTCAGTCGATGGTGCTGAGACGTAGAGAGTGGTTTTGTGAGAATGTCTGCAATCTGGTCGCTGGTTGGTATGTAGCATACAGTGATTCTCCAGTGGCTACGTCTTGTCGGAGGAACAAGCATGTATGTCAATGTGTTTTCTGCTAGTATGTGTGCAATTGCAGATTGATTGCCCTTGAGGATTGGCAGTGGCTGCGGTGCAGGGAGTTGCAACTCTGATAATGCAGCTAAGAGCCACTGTGCTTCTTGGAAGGCTTCAGAAAATGAGTAGTATTCTGCTTCTGTGGAGGATACTGATACAAGATGTTGTCGATATCTGGTCAAGTTTGTGTTGCTAGGTATTATTGATACCAGCTTGGTTGCACTCGCTGAGTTTGATTGACATTTCGTCATGCATATAGACATTGGAGTTGATGCAATATCCAGGTCGCCCCACATTTTCTCTTCAGTGAGGATTGTCCTGGTGTATTCGTCTAGGCCCATCCAAATGACTTCAGTGTATGTCAACAATGAACTTGCGTAGGGTCAGGAACCAGTTTCATCCAGATTGATGGAGTCCATAGAGGCTCTTGAGGAGTTTGCAGAATAGTTTCTTTCCATCTGGAGTGAATTGCTCATTGCCTTTGGTGGATGCATGTAGATGACTTCTTTGACAAAAAGGGTACAGGTAGGCTGTGTTGACATCCATGCTGTGGTATTCAAGGTCAAAAGCTTGGCTGATTGCAGTGAGCAGTCAGATGGCCTGGATCTGGACAACAGGAGAAAAGGTGTCTGTGTAGTTGATGCCTTTTATTTCCACATGCAACAAGTCGGGCTTTCCATCACTTCAGCCAGCCAAAAAGGTTGAGTTTGTAGGTATAACCCATTTGCAGAACGTTGTGCATTCGCAAGGAGGAAGAACTGCCCACTCCCAGACCTTGTGCTTGTCCATGAGAGAGTGAAGTGTGAGGACGACAGGCTGTCGAGCCTGTGACCTCAAATAAATTAAGTGTATACACACTTTTTAACTGGTAATTGTGAGGATTACCACCTGTCTCGACCTGCGTTTTGCTGGCAAAACGTGACTAGGCTTGGATTCCTACTCTCGTATTATTTGTTGGGTTTCCATACAGCCTCTGACTGGCTCCGTCTGTCTGCCTCTGAGCTCTACTATTATTATTATATTATTATTTATTATTGGCAATGTTGCAGACAGAAAGACTCAGTCTTTATTTTAATTGCTGATACAAGGCTTTCTTGCTCAGTGGTTAGAGCGCTCCCTTCAATTGGGAAGGTGCCAAGTTTGAGACATGCTAGTTGACAGACTGAGCAGAAATGCAAAGCCCTTCTACGCCTGGCCAATAACCCCTCACTCTTGGAAATTACTTAGGACTGAAACACTTCTGTGGGAGAAGTGCTAAGCCCAGATGGACAGAGTTAACAAGATGATGGCAGAGCTAACAAGCCCTACCACCTGCTACTATGATGTAATACCTCATAAAAGGGTATGAGATCACAGGTTTTTCTTTATCTTTTCATTGGTGATTTTTACTTATTTTTCCAATTAGTAATTTATCCTGTTTTTCCTGTTTTTCCTGTTTTCTCTCTTATTTCTTCCTTGTTGTCTCTGTCTGTGTCTTTCCTTTCTTGTGTGGCTGAGAGTGACTGTCTTGTTATCTGCACCAAGCATTTCTTGCCAGCCCTCTCCCTTCTGTTTCCCAAGGAATGCCTGATGATTCTCTGGGCTGTCTTCCTTGTTTGGCTGGCTCAGCCCCATTTCTTGGTCATTCACTCCTCCCATTCTTTTCTTTACTATTTTATTTATTGTTTTGCTGTTTTGTATGTGTTTTCCCTCCTTTTCCCCTCCTTTCTGGTGATTCCAACCCTTACCTATTTAAGCAGCTGTCCCCCATCTTGTTGAGTGTATGAACCTGTGCCTGAAGTTGCCTTGCCTGCCCTTTTCTTCCTGGCTGTATGTAGAGCTGGGGGTTGCAGTCCCCTGGTGTGTGACAGGAGGTTGAAGTCCTCTTGGCCATCATGGCAGTGTGCTGGGTTCAAGCCCCAGTGCACCTCACCAATTCTGCATGCTGCTTAGGTTGGACTGGGTAGGAGCCACTTGGTGATGGAAGGATGGAGGGTAAATCTGTGGTGGTGCCTCTGGATTCCTGTCAATACATCTAGTCGAATCCAGGTCTCCAAGGTGATATGAATGAGCTGGCTGGTCAGGTACTGCTGCAGAAATGGTCTCTGAGGTATGCCCCCTCCTCCCTGGTTGTTGGCTCCTGTGGCCTCTGGTGGGCCTGGTCTTCACTGGGTTCAGACCCTCTTTCTCTCAGATTAATGCCTGTGATGTCATGGTGTCACATTTGGGTGAGGGAGTGGTGTTAACCTTCCTTGCTTCTAAGATAGGGAATTCCTCTGGCTTGGTGAAGCAGATGTCTGTGTCCTAGTAGGATGAAGTAAGAAGAGTCCCACTGTGTCCCACCCCCTGTGTGCCCCCTCCTTGGATTGAGTTGAAACTTCTCCTTGGAGTGAGACAAGTTGTGTCTGGTTCTGTTAAGTGGAAAACAGTTCTGATTTAATTCAACAGACACCTCTGCACACCAACTGTTCCTTGTGTTTGCCTTCTGTGTCCAACCCCCTCCAACTTAGGGCTTGTCTTTGACAGAGAGGGAGCCTTGCTCCATGGTGGTGGCTCCAACAGACCAGGGTCTGGCCACTTTCCATTGTGCAGAACTTAGCATTTCTGCATCATTCAGTCAGTGACTGCCAGCATGTCTCAAACTTAGCACCTTTGCCATTGAAGGGAGCGCTCTACACCACTGAGCTAGAGGGCCTCTGGCCAGTAGTGCAGAGCAGCCTGAGCCATTCAGCCTGCAACTTAGTGCGTAATAATAACATGAATAATATACATGGCCGCGGCTAAGAGACAGTCCAAATCTCAGTTGTTTGGCTTGCAGGGACAATAATAACCCATGGAAATAATAAGAAATGGGGTCCAGCTGTGTTACATCACTTTTGTGAAATGTTGTTTGGTCGAGTCAAATTGATAATCCTCACAAGTTATCAGTTAAAAAAAGCAGGGTATACTCTTTTTATTTGAGGCCGCAGGCTCAACAGCCTGTCGTCCTCACAATAACTGTAGGACTGCAAGTTGATGCCCAGCTGATAGCAGAACTTCCAAACAAGACAAAGTAGTGATTTTCCATCAGCAGGAGCTCCGTGAGCAGCATCTGACTAGCAGAAAATTCCAGACCCTGTGTTGGAATAAGACAAACCATACTCACGTGTACCATTGATGTAATGAAGGACTCGAATGAGGATCTGCAAGTGGTGTTTGCTTGGGTCCTTGCTGAAGGCGCCAAGATATGAGACTGCTGGTGCCAAGTCTGGTTGTGTGTGTGTTGCCAAATAGTTGATGCCACCAAGGATTGCTCGGTAGAGCTGTTGATTTGCTGTGGGTTCATCATTTTCTCGAGGTTGAAGGGTGAGAGGACTGGGGAGAGCAGTTACTGCTGTCTTCTTTCCATTGACTAGGTCTGCATGGCGTTGGAGTAACACTTTGATGTAAGCTCGTTGATGCAAGCAGATGCCAGTTGGTGTTCGATGAACTTCCATATTCAGTACGGTCTTGATATGACCTAGTTCGCGGAGCTTATAGAAGGATTTTAGCAAATTGATGGCAGAGGTGATTTCCTCTGTGTGCCCAAAGAAACAAATATCAGCGACATAGATAGCAATGAAAATAATACGCTCCTTTGTGCGCTTGAAGAGGATGCACGGATCTGCTGCGCTTTGTTGGTAGTCGGCAGACTTGAGACAACCAATGAGTTCCTGGTACCAACAACGCCCTGCTTGCTTGATACTGTTGACAGCTTTGTGCAAAAGCCAGACCTTGCCATCAGAACAGTAGCCATCTGGTTGCTCCATGTAGATGGGGACATCAAGTTTGCTGTTGAGGTAGGCATTGCTAATATCGACCATGGCTGTGTCCCAACCGTTTGAGGCTGTCATAGCAAGGAGCCATCGTAGACTATTGATGCGAACAACAGGAGAGTGAGTATTCCAGAAATCAACACCACGACGCTGTGTAAAGCCCTTAGCCACTAGTCGTGCGCGAAAGCGCTCAATGCTGCCGTCTGGTTCAAGCTTGACCTTGTAAACCCATTTGTTCTGCACGACATTGACATTCTTGGGTCGATCAATGACTTCAAAAGCTGCAAGCATTTGGAGGGCATCAATCTCTGTCTGCTCTGCTGCTATCCACTCTTTGGACCACTTTCCACGCATGGCCTCAGTGTGTGTTGCCAGGTCTGGACATTCGACACTGGTTAAATATAGATGTCTGGATCGAGTATGTTTTGGAGATGGGCTGCGCGTAGGAGTGCATGGTGATTTGCGCACATGTGTAGGTGGAGGCTCTGGTGGTGGCGCTTGAGGTGGTAGGTCTCTAGTTGGTATTTCAGCAATTGTTTTGTCATCAGGGGTAGGCTTTGGTGGTGTTAGTAAAATTACAGAGGTGTTTATGAGTATTAGTGTTGAGATTTGACCCACGGGGTACACTACGCCTGTTACTGATGATCCCTTTGAGTACTCCATCCAATCACATTGGATGGGGTGTTTGAAGGACTCAGTAGATTCAATACTTGAATGGGGTGCTCAGAAGGGCTAATCTGTTCTCAATAAAAAGAGATAGGCAAAGGCGGCTGTTGTTCTGGCTTTGTTCATCCTACCAGTAGGAACACTGCAATTAGAACATGCACAAAAATGCTTCTCTTGGTAAGGAATGAGACTGAGGGCAACAAAGGGGGCCTAAGGCAGCACCAACCAATCTGTGCCAGCTCCTTCCCAAGGCAGAAGCCAAGGGGGAAGACGAGAGGGGAGGAAAGTGGCCAGGTCCCAACCTGTTGGGGCCACCATCTTGGAGCACCAGCTCCCTCCCTGCCAAAGACAAGCCCTACGTTGGAGGGGGTTGGACACAAAGGGCAAACGCAAGGAAAGTTACTGTGCAGAGGTGCCTGTTGGATCAAACCAGAACTGCTTTCCACTACTATTTGTACTGGCAGACAACCTCAGTCTTAACACTCAGCAATTTGAGGCCTACTGTATCAATCACCAACCTCCTATTGTGAGACTACTCTCAGTGATAAAGTCTAGGGATTTTATTCGCAAAAACAAGTTCAGATCTGCCAACTTCGTGGACCCTCACAGGCGCTACAGACATTGTACAGCAATTTCGTTACTACCATTGGAAAGCTCTCAATCTCCTCTTTCCAACAAACCCTCCTGATCCCGGAACCATGTTAGGGTTTTTTTTTTTTGCAGTAAGCAGTGTGCAGGAGCAACACCTCACACTGTGGAGCATGAAATCACCAACTGTGATGAGGATTTGGTGCATTTTTTGTCACCTGGTCTTGTCACAATTTTGTATAAAGCCAAACAGCATGCATTGTACAGGGGGAGGACAAAAGTTTCCGGGCACTGCTGTGCCACCCGCTACCGCCAGCTCATCGATCCGCGCTGCCCCATTGACTCACCAAACTTGGAGCAATCGCCTCGACATTTGACATGGGGACAGCAAAGAGAGTGAAGAATGATCATGGCGTGTGCAAGACGCTGATTGCGATGCACAACAACGGGAAGAGCACCTGTGAGATTGCCAATTACACAACTGTACCGAAGTCAACGGTCCAGGATATAATTACGCGCTATGAGAACACTGGCAGTCTCACTCACCTGCCCCGTTCCGGACGGCCCTCGCAAGCTCTCAGAGAACAATCGCTGTTATTTGGTTCTAGCTACAAAGGGATCTGCATCAAACAGAAGGCAAACATTTGGCGACCTTACAAATCCGTTGAATTCTGCTTGTGACAATCCCGTTTCAACGAGGACTGTTCGACATGTACTTCACGAGGAGGGAATTTTCAACTGTCTTGCAGCCAAAAAGCCCTATCTAAAGCCAGAGCATCGACGTAAACGGCTTGAATTTGCTAAGGAGCATGTCAGGTGATCCGTTGAAGAGTGGGAGAAGGTAATTTGGACTGATGAGGCCAGCTTTGAGACTGGAGCGCAGGGGCAGGTCCGTGTTTGGTGCTGTGCTGGTGAAAAGCTCAAACCAGAATGTTTTCAAGCAACAGTGAAGAGTGGCCGCCAGTCGTTCTCAATTTGGGCTTGTTTCCGCAGTTCGATTGCAGGAAGCTATGCATTCATTGACAGGCGACTAAACAGCTCACAGTATATTGACATTTTGGATGGTCAACTTCAAGTCTTTATTGAATATTTGGATGAACAGAATGCCGACGAGGAGTTTCTTGAGAACAGCCTGATCTATCAGCATGACAATGCACCAGCTCACACAGCCCTGAAAGGTAAAGCTTGGTTCAAAGAAAAGGGCTTGCCTATCATGAACTGGCCCACTCAAAGCCTGGATTTGAACCCCATAGAGAATCTCTGGGCTCGACTTAAAGATCAAGTATCAGAAGACCAACCACTTGGCCTTGAGGTGTTGAAAAAGTCAGTTCAAAAAGCTTGGCAGGAAATTGAACCCCAGTTCCTCCAATCATTAGTGAAGAGTATGCCTGCAAGGATGCAAGCTACTATTGAGAGCGATGGAGGGCCAACAGACTATTGACCAGACTTTCAAACCATCACGTTCTTTTTGCTTGAAATACAATTAAGTTTTGTGGAATTGGATGGCTCATGTTGAGCAAAATTTTGGTGGCACAGCAAGTGCCTGGAAACTTTTGTACCCCCCCTGTACAATAGTCTCCCATCTCAGCTTCACCATCACAAGAGAGAAGTCCACCAGAGTAGTTCACCACCATCCACAAACAGTGGCTGTCATTTCTTTCATACAAAATTGTGACCCATCCCAATCATGCGGAGTATAAACAACGAGCAGAAACGAGGAAGAACGTGCAGAATGCACCAACACACTTGAAAAGCGCACAGAGGCAGTGCCACTTGCCACCACCACTCCCACACTACCAACTTGCTCAGTTTTCGTCCCCCCACCATTCCACCACCACCTACAGCAGTTTTAACAGTGGGGAAGACGTTTTGACAGTCGTTTTTTGCTGCAGCAGCATCGTAGAGCATGTAGCAGCACTCACTCACAGCATCAGCCACCTAAGGACGTTGAATTTTGAGAATTTCGTTTGCCAACTTCTCTCAATTGCTTTGGGAATCGCTAAACACAACAGGAAAGCGGCGATTCCGCTCTATCTACCCACCAAACGTCGTTATCCTCGACTGGTTCCTTGCAGACTAACAGCTGTCCGCATTTTTACTGTTCAATTAGCACTCAACTCGTCGAATTTGCTGTATTGGAGTTTCCCATCAGCACAACTCAGCCAAAAACTGTTAGATTTTGGGTTTTTGCAGTAAGCAGTGTGCAGGAGCAGCACCTCTCACTGTGGTGCATGGGAGCACCAACTGTGATGAGGATTTGGTGCATTTTTTGTCACTTTGTCTTTGTCACAATTTTGTATAAAGCCAAACAGCATACATTGTGCAACAGTCTCCCATCTCAGCTTCACCATCACAAGAGAGTGGTCCACCAGAGTAGTTCACCACCATCCACAAACAGCAGCAGTCATTTCTTTCAAAAACCAACCAAATTGCCTCAACCCAATTTTCCTGCATTGCTCAGCGCCCAATCTTCGTAATTCCACTCCGTGATCAATTAGATACATCAACTTTCAATGCATAAAATTGAGTTACAAGCCGCAACCATATTTTGCGCTATCCAGTTGTGCCGCCACTCATTTTTCGCTTCAAATCCGTGACAAGTCAGTTTTTCTCGTCCTCAACTCGCTACGTACGCGTTTTTTCTTGTCCTCAACTCACTACACATGTGTGCAAACTTGGCTACACCTATCCACACCCATCCCTTGACCATCAAGCATCGTACCATGCTGGTTGAGGGTCGACTTAAAGACTGCTACTATTCGCTACAAAGGGTCAACACTAAATCAAGGAAATCACTGCCTTTCAAATTTCTATTCTCCTGCAAAGCTCTCACACATTTTCCTCCCAAGCATGAGAGAGTGTGATCAAATCAAGTATGCTTCCCTTGCATTCCCCATTCTTAAAGGCACAGCAAATTTTGGAGATTGGTTGGACAACCTAATTTCAGAACTATCCAACAAAAAGCAATGGTCTCCACCACTGCATCAACCCGGACTGAATTAACGTTTTATGCAACAATCAAGTGGACCCCGATCGGATCCTAATGTCAGCCCAACATGCAGAGTACGCAGGGGGCCCAACTGTGGCGAGCATTATGCATTTGCACGAGACAGGCATGAGCTCGTCAAATGGTTCCCAGGGACAGAAGACCAGAACACATACTGTATCCTTCTCATTCGATGACATGTTGAACCAGAGCTCCTACCACAGTTCCCCCAACAAGGGCGAATTTTTGTCTACACACTGCTTGGAGAAATCGCGCTTGCATGTTGAACAACAGATCAAGGATTAGCAAAAGGAAATCATTGATGATTTCAAACGTATAAAAATGCAACCTTGCTGAATCATCTGAGTCATTTGCAATCCGCTTCATTACAGCTTACCACAAAGTAGAAAGTTTTGCAGAAAGTTCATCAGTGGAAATTCGCAGTCGCATCACACCATTTTCCAAAGTTGTGCGAGTCTTCATATCTGCCCTGAACTACACACTAATTGATATGGGTGTTGCCAACATGTTCATATTTGCAGGGAATCCTATTACTTCTGTTTCATCATTGACTAAACTAATCACCTTATTTAAATCTACCACCCACCAAAATACATATGATGAGAGGCGGGATCGACTTGCAGCACAACAGGAGCGGGACCTGACAACAGCCGTTCCAGAAGTCACTACACCAACAGCAAATGTAATTATTCAGCCAAAAGTACACTATAGTCAACCCTGTGGTCGTGACAGTTACCAAAAACCTCAGCAGTGCCAACTGTATCCTAATATCGGCCCAACATGATGAAATCGCACCCAGGAGTGGAGGGACTTGGTGTGTGTGGGGATGAAGAGAGAGAGAGAGAGAGAGCAGTGATGATGGCAAAGGGAGAGGAGTGAGAGGATGGAGAGAGGAGAGAGGAGTGAGTGGGCAGAGATGGAAGAGAGAGCAAATGGAGGAAGAGAGATTGGCTTGTTTTGCACTGAATTCTGTCAAAGCAGCAAGGAGGGGGTTGGATTCCTTGTTTGATCTCTGTGAGAGGTTGCTGCTTTTATACTCCTGCAGGTTGGAGCCATCAGAAAACAGAGGGAGCAGTGGGCTGCACAGAGCAGGCCACAGAACAGGCTGAGCACCAACCCCCAGCCTGGGCTAAGTACCCATTCAGGGCTGAGTACCACCCAGGGCTGAGTACCATCCTGGGCTGAGCATCACCCAGGGCTGAGTACCAGCCTGGGCTAAACACCACCCAGGGCTAAGTACCAGCCAGGGCTGAGTAAGCCAGGGCTGAGTACCACCAGGAACCAATTTACAGCTTGTTTGAGAAACAGTTGCTTGTAAATTGGTTTGGTTGTTTCCAATCAGGAAGCTTGTTTGGGAAACAAGCCGCTTTTTTCGTTGTTTTTAGAAATCCAATGATTGGTGCAATCTCTGGTGAGCTCAGTTTTTATCTCACTTTTAGAAATGCAGTGATTGGTGCAATCCCTGATTCCTAAATGCCTGTTGCATTGCTCAGATTGCACAGCACAGCAGGGAAGCTGGAATTCCGGATCAGGGAGTGGAATTCCGATGCAGAGAGCGGAATTCCAGATCAGGAAGCGGAATTCCGATGCATGGGGCAGTGGTACACTGCTTCTGCATGCTTGCTGTGCTGTGTTACATGTGCAGAGTGCGTAGTTTGAGCGTTTTTGTTCATGTTCTAATTGCATTGTTCCTACCGGTAGGATGAACAAAGCTAGAACAACAGCCGCCTTTGCCTATCTCTTTTTATTGAGAACAGATTAGCCCTTCCGAGTGCCCCATTCAAGTATTGAATCTACTGAGCCCTTCAAACACCGCATCCAATGTGATTGGATGGAGTACTCAAAGGGATCATCAGTAACGGGCGTAGTGTACCCCGTGGGTCGAATCTCAACACACCCCCGCAATATAAAGAGAGGGGGCAACTGTTTCTCCTGGAGTACATGGCTGTCCAACAATGCCAGCCAAGCAGTGGGACTCGAACCCACCCATGCACCCCCCTACACTTGTGAAAACCTGCATGAACCCACAAGTGTAGCTGGAGAAGCCAGAGAGAGCCTTTAGACTAAGCGTTGTGCTGATTTGAGCGTGGGCACCACGCTTATACCTTGGAGGTCGGCGAGACTGCAAATTCCCATCAGTGATGCAAGCTTTGCATGTTGAGCTGCAGGAAGAGCTTTGGTGAGAAGGTCGGCAATCATCATGTCCGTTGGGCAATGAATGAGTTGAACCTCCTTTCTCTCCAAGTGGTCCCGTATGAAATGCAACCTCACGTCAAAGTGTTTGACCCGGCCATGGTGTATTGGATTCATAGCAATAGCTATGGTTGAACGATTGTCTTCATAAACAGTAGTGGGCTTATTTAAATCCATACCCAGCTCCTGAAAGAGCATTCGTAGCCAGATTGCCTCTTTGATGGCCTCAGTAAGGGAGAAGTATTCCGCCTCAGTTGAGGACAAAGCGACAACTGATTGTTTCTTGCTGTACCATGTAATAGCACCCCCGCAAAGCATGAACACATGCCCTGACCTCGACTTGCGTCCATCCTCTTCAGCATAGCTGGCATCAGCGTAGCCATGTGGTTCATCCCACTCTGGGTAAGAAATACCCGCAGCTTTCTCTACCTCTGGGAGCGTTGCATTGGTGATGCATGTCATCTGGGAGTCTCCCTTCTGGTAGAAAAGTCCATGATCCCAGGTAGCGCGGACATATCGCAGCAATCTGTCAAGCGCGAGGGAATCTGAATGGGTTGGAGCAGACTGGTATTGTGCAAGTGTATTCACAGCATACGCAATGTCAGGGCGCGTCAAGTTTGCAAGGTAAGCAAGTTGCATGAGTGTGCTTCGGAAGTATTCTGACTCTTTTTGTGGAAGTTTTCCAGAGTCCACATCGTGTATCCATGTCGTGGACATGGGAGTTGCTTTGATTTTGACAGGTAAGCCTTCATCGTCACACCAGTAGTTTGCTTCCTCCAAGACATGCTGTGTGTAGTTTTTCTGTCCAATAAAGATTCCATCTTTGATTTTCTCAACTTGGATGCCAACAGCAACTTTTGGGTTGAGGTCCTCGCGGATTTTGAACTTTGATTTGATCAGAGAAAGAATTTTGGCAATTTCTTCTTCAGTGTGACTGAAGATGAGGATGTCATCTACGTATAGAGTGATGATGGTCTTGACCTTTCCATCAGGGTGCCTTTGCACAAAGACACAGTGGTCAGTCTTCAATTGCGTAAATCCAATTTCTACTAGGAAGTCGCGGATTGTTTTGTACCACTGTCGACCAGACTGGTGCAGTCCGTACAGACTCTTCCTGAGTAAACAGACAAGAAGTATCCCGTCTGCACCACGTATCTCAAAGCCTTCTGGTTGTTCCGTGAAGTTTTCAATGTCCAGTTTGGCGTTCAAGTATGCGGTTTCGACATCAAGGCCTGCAAGTATGAGGTCAAACAGCAACGAGATAGCAAGGATTGCCCTTATGGAGGAGCTGCAGACGACAGGGGAGAAGGTCTCATTGTAGTCCTGACCAAAGATCTGAGTGTAACCCCAACCAACAAGGCGAGGCCTTGAACCGTTCAAGGTACCCTTCACTGTCAAACTTGTAGGCAAAAACCCATTTGGGCTTGAGTATCTTACGCCCTTTAGGTCGAGCCACTAAGTCCCAGACATGCTTTGACGTGATTGAATTGATCTCTGAGAGTTGAGCTGCCTTCCAATACTTTGCAAAAGGAGAACGCATGGCCTCTTTATGCGAAGCAGGGAGTGGCGGTAAGTCCCGCTGGTGGATCCTTTCTGTTGGATATGCTGTGACTTCCTCCGGCTCAAGCACAGTGTCTGCTTTGAGCGTTTGGTAGAGTTCACGAAATTGTCCCCGTGCTATTCGTAGTTTACGATTTCTTGCAGTTAAAGCGCGGAGTGTTTTCCGACTGTAAGTGGAAGGACTTGTGGCAATTGATGGTTTTATTTGTAGTTTACAAAGGTTTGCCTTCAATGCCAGGTAGTCACGTAAACCTGATGGCTCTCGTGGTATGATTGGGGGATTTGTTGCCTCCCCTGTTGACTCTGGCAAAGCTAGAATGTCAGGGGAAGTTGAGCGCTCCCTAGGAGGGATTTCCTGTTCATCAGGTATTGACTCTGGTTCAGAATCAGAAGCGTCGTATAGCATACCCAGCTGTAGATCTCCCCCCTGTGATTCTGCAGGTGGTATATCGTCTTTTGTGAGTCAAACAGAGCGTCAGGATGTGCCACATCTGGATCAGTGGACATAGCGGGGGTATGCAACGAGGAGGAAAGATATTGGAAATCCTGAGCTGTGGGTTGGACTGGTCCCCATTCCTTCAAGCGGGAGTCATGAAGGAACTGTCTCCAGTTCCGCACAATGCCAGGAAAAACATTTTCGTGAAAGGGGACATGGAAGTGTTCCGATATTCTCTGGGTTTTCAAGTCGTAGACTACTGGAAGAGTGTTTGCTTTATACCCTAAGAATATGCCTGGCGCCGCTTTGTCAGGATGTTTAAGTGTTCGCTTTTCCTTTGGGATACGGTGGATAACCAAACAGCCAAAGGTGCGGATGTGATCAACATTTGGCTTTTCACCGTACCAAGCTTCGTAAGGTGTTTTCTTAGTGTAAGAGTGGTAAACCCTGTTCTTGATGTATGCTGCGTAGCGGACTGCATACACAAAGAAAGAGTGGGGCAATCGTGACTCTAAGAGCATGCAGTGTGCCATGTCTTTGAGAGTGTTGACCTGACGTTCTACCAGCCCATTGAATTCCTTGGTGAATGCAGGACTAGGTTCTAAAACAATAGGAGGGTGCCGAGTATTGGCCCAAGTTTTGAATTCTCCATCTTTGAAGATTTCCCCCCTGTCACAGCGCACAGATGTGATATGTTTGCCATGTTGTTGTTCAAACCTTTCGATCGTAGACTGGAATCTTGTCGGCGCGTCAGACAAAGAGTTGAGGAACTCAATGTCAAGCCAACGGGTTGACTCTTCCACAACCAGTTGCCAATGTTTTTCACCATGGTGTCCACGTGCGGGCAGTGGGACAGCATCAGTGTGTTAACGACCAAGCAGTGTGGTGTTTGGTCTGGAAGTGGAGTGGATAGGCGAAGCTTTCAATTTCCCAACATCACATGTCACGCAGGGAATGTCATGAATGAGGAAAAATGAATGACCAACTTTATTCAGATTTGACCAAGTACGCTTCAAAGAAGATAAAGACAGGTGACCAAATTTCTTGTGAAGAGCTCGGACTGCTTCAATGTTCTGAGGGTTTGGTAAAGGGTCTGGGTCAGTTTGACTTAAAGTTGGGGTTGCAGTTTGCAAAGGAGCAGTTTGCTGTTGCGACTCACCTGGGGCGTCCCCCGAAGGAGTCGGCACGTCCCTTCCAAGTTCTGCCCTGTCGAGACCAGTATGTCCCGTCAGAAGAGAAGGGTCCACAACATAAACATTCCCTGTGTCCCTATGAGCAATGGTAAAGTCTGAACCATGTACCCGAGGATGCAATAGGGCTGTGTCTGCTGTGAAAGTCACGTTGTGACCTGTCTGCCGCACGATTTGCTGAACCGAGAGTAGAGTGTCTGAGAACTCTGGCACATAGAGTGAGTTCCTCATGACGAGAGCTCTTCTGTTAACGAACAGGGTGAAGTCGCCCACTCCAGTGGCAGTTGCAAAGCCGTCAGCTGTTTTGATCTGCTGGGAGGTGGGCCGCAAGTTTGTGAAGTGCTCTTCACAAGGCGACATTGTCCTGGAAGCCCCAGAGTCAAGGATGACCTGGTGTGGGTTGCTGCCAGCAAGTCTTGCCATCAGCGCAGTCTCGTAGATGCGGCGGTAGGTGACGTTGCGGTAGAGGAAGCGTCCAGATTCGTACATCACTTTGTAGCCGACGTTTGAGACAATGTTGTCAGTGATCCAGTCTGGATCCATTCTGCCGTCAAGAAGTGTGACTGTGAGTTCCACTTCAAATTCCTCCTCCACCTCAACGGCCTGGCATGTTCCAATTTCAAACTCCCGTGCCGCAAGTGCCCTTTCTACTGAAAGGAAGTCGTCTAGAGCTGAAGTGTCTGCAAGGCGCGCAGCACCCTCAGTACTGAACTCCAACATTTCGACGTCTTCTGCTTCAGGAGGTGGTGGTGGAGTATCCATCCTGTAGCATTTGTGGGGAGGAGAGTCCTCAGAGGCTGCGCAAGAGGCTTGGTAGTGTTCGTTAGCGGCCACCTCACGTGCAATCTTGGCAGTCTCAGTAGCTTTCTTGGAATCAGCTGGCGTGGCCTTGGCTTCTTTGGCGTGTGCAGGCTGCTTACCCTTGGCCTTCTTTGCAGGGCGTGCTGGCTCTGACTTCCTGTGAGGGAACTTGAGGCATTCCTCGCAAGAGTGCGAGACCCAGATTCCATGAGGGTCACAAGTAGGCTTGCCGTTGAGTGCCTCACCGATCTTGAGCTTCTTGGTTGCCACTGAGGTCTTTGCTGAAGCAGCTGTTTCCATCTCAGAAGTGCCATGGTGAGCAGAGTGTCTGCTGTTCTTCTCTTTGCTTTGCTGGTACAGCGTGTGGCAGTTTGTCAACTCCTTGACGAGATCGCTGGTGTTGGCGTAGCCTGACAGCCCCTTGAGAAGATTTTGACGAACGCCAGAGAAGATTTCATGTCCAGGCAGCGTTTCCCTTGCTTTGTGGATGATGGCAGAACGCAGGATGCTTGTCACACCCCTGCAAGTGGTGGCAGTACATTTGAAATGCTTCAGCCAATCCGTGACCAGTGTGGTCAGAGTGGTGTACCACTCCTGGACTGCTGGACCAGAGTCTCTGGGTTTGTCAAACGACTGTAAGTCGCAAGCCACTTGTCCTGCTGTGAACCAGTGTGGTCCTGCAGGGCGTACTTGTCATTGAGCCACTTGTACCGGTCAGCGCAGTTGGTGATGTTTGCCGCATTCATGGAGCGCACTACCTCAGTGCGCGAGCAGGAGTCGAGGGTAGCAACTGTCTTGTCGTGTTGGGCCTCAAGCTCCCTGTAGGTCTTGTGTTCTTGGCGTTTTCCAGTGTGGTACTTGTCAAGGGCAGCGTGGTGCAGACGGTACAGCTCACTGTACGCAGCCTTGGCCTCTGCTGTTGCAGAGGATTGTATGCCATGTCCGGCTTGATGACTTCTTCCACATGCAGTTCCCAAGCCTGGCAGCCGTAAGAAGAGAAGCAGACAGCCTTGGGGGTCGAAGAAGACATGCTAGGTAGCGGCTTGGTGGACCAGTGGACTTGTTTAGAGCGGTAGCCCTTTTCTTGTAGAGAGCCAAGAGCCCTTTGTTGCCTTAAAGTAGCTGGTGAGTCGGTGCTCACAGACAGGTTGGTCTTGTTTAGAGTCAGAAACCCTTTTCTTGTAAGAGCAGCAGGGCCCTGTTCGAGCGTACAAGTGTGGCTGACGGCTTCTAGGTAGCTTTGTGATGAAATCCCACCCAGGACTGGAGGGACTTGGTGTGTGTGGGGGATGAAGAGAGAGAGAGAGAGAGAGAGCAGTGATGATGGCAAAGGGAGAGGAGTGAGAGGATGGAGAGAGGAGAGAGGAGTGAGTGGGCAGAGATGGAAGAGAGAGCAAATGGAGGAAGAGAGATTGGCTTGTTTTGCACTGAATTCTGTCAAAGCAGCAAGGAGGGGGTTGGATTCCTTGTTTGATCTCTGTGAGAGGTTGCTGCTTTTATACTCCTGCAGGTTGGAGCCATCAGAAAACAGAGGGAGCAGTGGGCTGCACAGAGCAGGCCACAGAACAGGCTGAGCACCAACCCCCAGCCTGGGCTAAGTACCCATTCAGGGCTGAGTACCACCCAGGGCTGAGTACCATCCTGGGCTGAGCATCACCCAGGGCTGAGTACCAGCCTGGGCTAAACACCACCCAGGGCTAAGTACCAGCCAGGGCTGAGTAAGCCAGGGCTGAGTACCACCAGGAACCAATTTACAGCTTGTTTGAGAAACAGTTGCTTGTAAATTGGTTTGGTTGTTTCCAATCAGGAAGCTTGTTTGGGAAACAAGCCGCTTTTTTCGTTGTTTTTAGAAATCCAATGATTGGTGCAATCTCTGGTGAGCTCAGTTTTTATCTCACTTTTAGAAATGCAGTGATTGGTGCAATCCCTGATTCCTAAATGCCTGTTGCATTGCTCAGATTGCACAGCACAGCAGGGAAGCTGGAATTCCGGATCAGGGAGTGGAATTCCGATGCAGAGAGCGGAATTCCAGATCAGGAAGCGGAATTCCGATGCATGGGGCAGTGGTACACTGCTTCTGCATGCTTGCTGTGCTGTGTTACATGTGCAGAGTGCATAGTTTGAGCGTTTTTGTGCATGTTCTAATTGCATTGTTCCTACCGGTAGGATGAACAAAGCTAGAACAACAGCCGCCTTTGCCTATCTCTTTTTATTGAGAACAGATTAGCCCTTCCGAGCGCCCCATTCAAGTATTGAATCTACTGAGCCCTTCAAACACCCCATCCAATGTGATTGGATGGAGTTCTCAAAGGGATCATCAGTAACGGGTGTAATGTACCCTGTGGGTCAAATCTCAACAACTGTGTCGACCCAGATCGAATTAACGTATTAAGCAACGATCAAGTGGACCCCAATGACCCTAATGTCGGCCCAACATGCAGAGTACGCAGGGGACCCAACCACGGCGAGCATTATGCATTTGCACGAGACGGGCATGAGCCATTCAAATGGTTCCCAGGGACAGAAGACCAGAACGCATACTGTATCCTTCTCATTCGACGACACGTTGAAGCAGAGCTCCTGCCACAGTTCCCCCGACGAGGGCAGATTTTTGCCTACACACTGCTTGGAGAAATTGCGATTGCATATCGAACAACAGATCAAGGATGAGCAAAGGAAATTATTGATGATTTCGAACATATAAAAATGGAACCTGCAGAATCATCCGAGTCATTTGCAATGTGCTTCATTTCGGCTTACCACAAAGTAGAAAGTTTTGCAGAAAGTTCATCAGTGGAAATCTGCAGTCGCATTACACCATTCTCCAAAGTTGTGCGAGTCTTTGTATCTGCCCTGAACAACATGCTAATCGATATGGGTGTTGCCAACATGTTCATGTTTGCAGGGAATCCTATTACTTCTGTTTCATCATTGACTAAACTAATCACCTTATTTAAATCTACCGCCCCCCAAAATACATATGATGAGAGGCGGGATCGACTTGCACCACAACAGGAGCGGGACCTGACAACAGCCATTCCAGAAGTCACTACACCAACAGCAAATGTAATTATTCAGTCAAAAGTACACTATAGTCAATTCTGTGGTTGTGGCAGTTTTCATAAACCTCAGCAGTACCAGCCGTATCCTAATATCCACCCAACAACCTTGCAGTACCAAAACCCTCAGTCCCAACAGTACACTGCGCCCATATGGTGGTTTTGGCCGAGGCTGAGGAACATGGCGAGGACTAAGTTCAAGTGGAACAGCAACAGGTGGTACCGCAATGGGACGTGGCTCTGGGGGAAGTTGGTACCCAGTACAGCAACAGTCTTTGAGAGTCCAATGTCATGCATGTGGAGGCTATGGTCATGTTGCTCGACAGTGCGCCAACACATTTCTTCAGCAATTGCAACAACAGCAACAGCATCGACCACCAGCAAATCCAAATGCGCTCTTACTCCAGCAACCAAACCCTCCACAACAGCAGATACCTGAAAACCAAGCACTTCTACTACAGAATGGTGGTTGGGATGACCAGCAAAGTGAGCAGTATGGTGCAGAACAGCAATTGTGGATGGAAATGCAAATCCAATCAGAGACCGAACAAGATGAAAGTCAACAGGATTTTTGGATGGCCTGGGAGTAATCTGGGCATTTGCAGTTAACGTCCCTTCCCTTCCTATTTCTTTTCCTGTACTCATCGACAACGGTTGCAATGTCACAACGCTTCGAGATTTCTCTCTCTTTATTTCCTATAGTTATACTCAGCAGAAATCTAGCATGCGTATTGCCAAAGAAGGACCAATTCTTACTTGTGAAGGATTCGACACAGCCCTCATACCACTCGCCAACAATATCACACTTATAATTGAAGGAGCCCAATATGCTCCAGAATGTCCTGTCAACTTAGTTGCTGATCGAGACCTCAATTATGTGGCTTCTTCCATCTTGCACAAGACCTTCAACCTGGTACTATTTATCGTAGCAGTCCCGAGGAAGGAGATCCAGCCGTTCTTCAAATGATTCTCAGACATGGTCTCCAATGGTTCCCAGCAGCAGCAAACCCCAACTTCAACTACAGCAAACAATTTATTGCACATTGCACCAGTAAATTTACAACCTCTTCAGCTCAGCAGAACCAGTTGATACACTCAGTATACGAACAGCCTTTCTCAACAGCAAAACTCCAAACACTCAGTGCATGCAGGAATGCCTCGGCCATATCCCTTATGCAAGACTACGAGCAATGAAGGAGCGCCATACATGTGCCGACTTTCCTGACATTAAGCTGGTCTTGCTTGAAGAACAGTGTAAGGCCTGCATTATTGCCAAACAGACTCGTGCTGCTTTTCTACTTACAGATCCTCCAGATAAACTACCAGGCAAACATTTAGCCTTTGATCTAGTGGAAGTCAAACCTAAGTTTTGAGGATAATATGGCTTTGCTCTCATCGCTATTGACTATGCAAGTAATTATCTCTGGTCGACAAACCTTCGCAGAAAGTCAGAAGCACTACCAGAGGCCATGAAGATCGTCCAACAATTGGAGACAGTGTTGAGATTCGACCCACGGGGTACACTACGCCCGTTACTGATGATCCCTTTGAGTACTCCATCCAATCACATTGGATGCGGTGTTTGAAGGGCTCAGTAGATTCAATACTTGAATGGGGCACTCGGAAGGGCTAATCTGTTCTCAATAAAAAGAGATAGGCAAAGGCGGCTGTTGTTCTAGCTTTGTTCATCCTACCGGTAGGAACAATGCAATTAGAACATGAACAAAAACGCTCAAACTACGCACTCTGCACATGTAACACAGCACAGCAAGCATGCAGAAGCAGTGTACCACTGCCCAATGCTCCGGAATTCCGCTCTCTGCATCGGAATTCCGCTTCCTGATCTGGAATTCCTCTCTCTGCACCGGAATTCCGCTTCCTGATCTGGAATTCCAGCTTTCCTGCTGTGCTGTGCAATCTGAGCAATGCAACAGGCATTTAGGAATCAGGGATTGCACCAATCACTGCATTTCTAAAAGTGAGATAAAAACTGAGCTCACCAGAGATTGCACCAATCATTGGATTTCTAAAAACAAGGAAAAAAGCGGCTTGTTTCCCAAACAAGCTTCCTGATTTGGAAACAACCAAACCAATTTACAAGCAACTGTTTCTCAAACAAGCTGTAAATTGGTTCCTGGTGGTACTCAGCCCAGACAAAGTGCTCAGCCCAAGGTGGTACTCAGCCCTGGCTGGTACTTAGCCCTGGGTGGTGCACAACCCAGGCTGGTACTCAGCCCTGGGTGGTGCTCAGCCCAGGCTGGTACTTAGCCCTGGCTGGTACTCAGCCCTGAGTGATGCCCAGCCCTGGGTGGTACTCAGCCCTGAATGGGTACTTAGCCCAGGATGGGGGTTGGTGCTCAGCCTGTTTTATCTCATTTCTGTGGCCTGCTCTGTGCAGCCACTGCTCTCTCTGTTTTCTGATGGCTCCAACCTGCAGGAGTATAAAAGCAGCAACCTCTCACAGAGATCAAAAAAAGGAATCCAATCCCCTCCTTGCTGCTTTAACAGAATCCAGTGCAAAACAAGCCAATCTCTCTTCCTCCATTTGCTCTCTCTTCCATCTCTGCCCACTCACTCCTCTCTCCTCTCTCCATCCTCTCACTCCTCTCCCTTTTCCATCATCACTGCTCTCTTTCTCTCTCTCTCTCTCTTCATCCCCACACACACCAAGTCCCTCCAGTCCTGGGTGGGATTTCATCACAAAGCTATCTACAAGCCGTCAGCCACACTTGTACGCTCGAACAGGGCCCTGCTGCTCTTACAAGAAAAGGGTTTCTGACTCTAAACAAGACCAACCTGTCTGTGAGCACCGACTCACCAGCTACTTTAAGGCAACAAAGGGCTCTTGGCTCTCTACAAGAAAAGGGCTACCGCTCTAAACAAGTCCACTGGTCCACCAAGCCGCTACCTAGCATGTCTTCTTCAACCCCCAAGGCTGTCCGCTTCTCTTCTTACGGCTACCAGGCTTGGGAACTGCATGTGGAAGAAGTCATCAAGCCGGTCATGGCATACAATCTTGTTGCCAGCTTCCTCAAGCCTGATTACTTCGGTACGTTCAACGAGCACTGCACCAAGGTCGGCATCGGTGCTGCTCCTCCCAGTATTGGTTCTCCCCCTGAATCCTCTGCAACGGCGGAGGCCAAGGCTGCGTACAGTGAGATGTACCGTCTGCACCACGCTGCCCTTGACAAGTACCACACTGGTATACGCCAAGAACACAAGACCTACAGGGAGCTTGAGGCCCAACACGACAAGGCGGTTGCTACCCTCGACTCCTGCTCGCGCATTGAGGATGTGCGCTCCATGAATGCGGCAAACATCACCAACTGCGCTGACCGGTACAAGTGGCTCAATGACAAGTACGCCCTGCAGGACCACACTGGTTCACAGCAGGACAAGTGGCTTGCGACTTACAGTCGTTTGGCAAAACCCAGAGACTCTGGTCCGGCAGTCCAGGAGTGGTACACCACTCTGACCACACTGGTCACGGATTGGCTGAAGCATTTCAAATGTACTGCCACCACTTGCAGGGGTGTGACAAGCATCCTGCGTTCTGCCATCATCCACAAAGCAAGGGAAACGCTGCCTGGACATGAAATCTTCTCTGGCGTTCGTCAAAATCTTCTCAAGGGGCTGTCAGGCTATGCCAACACCAGCGATCTCGTCAAGGAGTTGACAAACTGCCACACGCTGTACCAGCAAAGCAAAGAGAAGAACAGCAGACACTCTGCTCACCATGGCACTTCTGAGATGGAAACAGCTGCTTCAGCAAAGACCTCAGTGGCAACCAAGAAGCGCAAGATCGGTGAGGCACTCAACGGCAAGCCTACTTGTGACCTTCATGGAATCTGGGTCTCACACTCTCGCGAGGAATGCCTCAAGTTCCCTCACGGGAAGTCAGAGCCGGCTCGCCCTGCAAAGAAGGCCAAGGGCAAGCAGCCTGCACACGCCAAAGAAGCCAAGGCCACGTCAGCTGATTCCAAGAAAGCTACTGAGACTGCCAAGATTGCACGTGAGGTGGCCGCTAAAGAACACCACCAAGCCTCTTGCGCAGCCTCTGAGGACTCTCCTCCCCACAAATGCTACAGGATGGATACTCCACCACCACCTCCTGAAGCAGAAGACGTCGAAATGTTGGAGTTCAGTACTGAGGGTGCTGCGCGCCTTGCAGACACTTCAGCTCTAGACGACTTCCTTTCAGTAGAAAGGGCACTTGCGGCACGGGAGTTTGAAATTGGAACATGCCAGGCCGTTGAGGTGGAGGAGGAATTTGAAGTGGAACTCACAGTTACACTTCTTGACGGCAGAATGGATCCAGACTGGATCACTGACAACATTGTCTCAAACGTCGGCTACAAAGTGATGTACGAATCTGGACGCTTCCTCTACCGCAACGTCACCTACCGCCGCATCTACGAGACTGCGCTGATGGCAAGACTTGCTGGCAGCAACCCACACCAGGTCATCCTTGACTCTGGGGCTTCCAGGACAATGTCGCCTTGTGAAGAGCACTTCACAAACTTGCGGCCCACCTCCCAGCAGATCAAAACAGCTGACGGCTTTGCAACTGCCACTGGAGTGGGCGACTTCACCCTGTTCGTTAACGGAAGAGCTCTCATCATGAGGAACTCGCTCTATGTGCCAGAGTTCTCAGACACTCTACTCTCGGTTCAGCAAATCGTGCGGCAGACAGGTCACAACGTGACTTTCACAGCAGACACAGCCCTATTGCATCCTCGGGTACATGGTTCAGACTTTACCATTGCTCATAGGGACACAGGGAATGTTTATGTTGTGGACCCTTCTCTTCTGACGGGACATACTGGTCTCGACAGGGCAGAACTTGGAAGGGACGTGCCGACTCCTTCGGGGGACGCCCCAGGTGAGTCGCAACAGCAAACTGCTCCTTTGCAAACTGCAACCCCAACTTTAAGTCAAACTGACCCAGACCCTTTACCAAACCCTCAGAACATTGAAGCAGTCCGAGCTCTTCACAAGAAATTTGGTCACCTGTCTTTATCTTCTTTGAAGCGTACTTGGTCAAATCTGAATAAAGTTGGTCATTCATTTTTCCTCATTCATGACATTCCCTGCGTGACATGTGATGTTGGGAAATTGAAAGCTTCGCCTATCCACTCCACTTCCAGACCAAACACCACACTGCTTGGTCGTTACACACTGATGCTGTCCCACTGCCCGCACGTGGACACCATGGTGAAAAACATTGGCAACTGGTTGTGGAAGAGTCAACCCGTTGGCTTGACATTGAGTTCCTCAACTCTTTGTCTGACGCGCCGACAAGATTCCAGTCTACGATCGAAAGGTTTGAACAACAACATGGCAAACATATCACATCTGTGCGCTGTGACAGGGGGGAAATCTTCAAAGATGGAGAATTCAAAACTTGGGCCAATACTCGGCACCCTCCTATTGTTTTAGAACCTAGTCCTGCATTCACCAAGGAATTCAATGGGCTGGTAGAACGTCAGGTCAACACTCTCAAAGACATGGCACACTGCATGCTCTTAGAGTCACGATTGCCCCACTCTTTCTTTGTGTATGCAGTCCGCTACGCAGCATACATCAAGAACAGGGTTTACCACTCTTACACTAAGAAAACACCTTACGAAGCTTGGTACGGTGAAAAGCCAAATGTTGATCACATCCGCACCTTTGGCTGTTTGGTTATCCACCGTATCCCAAAGGAAAAGCGAACACTTAAACATCCTGACAAAGCGGCGCCAGGCATATTCTTAGGGTATAAAGCAAACACTCTTCCAGTAGTCTACGACTTGAAAACCCAGAGAATATCGGAACACTTCCATGTCTCCTTTCACGAAAATGTTTTTCCTGGCATGGTGCGGAATTGGAGACAGTTCCTTCATGACTCTCGCTTGAAGGAATGGGGACCAGTCCAACCCACAGCTCAGGATTTCCAATATCTTTCCTCCTCGTTGCATACCCCCGCTATGTCCACTGATCCAGATGTGGCACATCCTGACGCTCTGTCTGACTCACAAGAAGATGATGTACCACCTGCAGGATCACAGGGGGGAGATCTACAGCCGGGTATGCTATACGACGCATCTGATTCTGAACCAGAGTCAATACCTGATGAACAGGAAATCCCTCCTAGGGAGCGCTCAACTTCCCCTGACATTCTAGCTTTGCCAGAGTCAACAGGGGAGGCAACAAATCCCCCAATCATACCACGAGAGCCATCAGGTTTACGTGACTACCTGGCATTGAAGGCAAACCTTTGTAAACTACAAATAAAACCATCAATTGCCACAAGTCCTTCCACTTACAGTCGGAAAACACTCCGCGCTTTAACTGCAAGAAATCGTAAACTACGAATAGCACGGGGACAATTTCGTGAACTCTACCAAACGCTCAAAGCAGACACTGTGCTTGAGCCGGAGGAAGTCACAGCATATCCAACAGAAAGGATCCACCAGCGGGACTTACCGCCACTCCCTGCTTCGCATAAAGAGGCCATGCGTTCTCCTTTTGCAAAGTATTGGAAGGCAGCTCAACTCTCAGAGATCAATTCAATCACGTCAAAGCATGTCTGGGACTTAGTGGCTCGACCTAAAGGGCGTAAGATACTCAAGCCCAAATGGGTTTTTGCCTACAAGTTTGACAGTGAAGGGTACCTTGAACGCTTCAAGGCTCGCCTTGTTGGTCGGGGTTACACTCAGATCTTTGGTCAGGACTACAATGAGACCTTCTCCCCTGTCGTCCGCAGCTCCTCCATAAGGGCAATCCTTGCTATCTCGTTGCTATTTGACCTCATACTTGCAGGCCTTGATGTCGAAACTGCATACTTGAACGCCAAACTGGACATTGAAAACTTCATGGAACAACCAGAAGGCTTTGAGATACGTGGTGCAGACGGGATACTTCTTGTCTGTTTACTCAGGAAGAGTCTGTACGGACTGCACCAGTCTGGTCGACAGTGGTACAAAACAATCCGCGACTTCCTAGTAGAAATTGGATTTACGCAATTGAAGACTGACCACTGTGTCTTTGTGCAAAGGCACCCTGATGGAAAGGTCAAGACCATCATCACTCTATACGTAGATGACATCCTCATCTTCAGTCACACTGAAGAAGAAATTGCCAAAATTCTTTCTCTGATCAAATCAAAGTTCAAAATCCGCGAGGACCTCAACCCAAAAGTTGCTGTTGGCATCCAAGTTGAGAAAATCAAAGATGGAATCTTTATTGGACAGAAAAACTACACACAGCATGTCTTGGAGGAAGCAAACTACTGGTGTGACGATGAAGGCTTACCTGTCAAAATCAAAGCAACTCCCATGTCCACGACATGGATACACGATGTGGACTCTGGAAAACTTCCACAAAAAGAGTCAGAATACTTCCGAAGCACACTCATGCAACTTGCTTACCTTGCAAACTTGACGCGCCCTGACATTGCGTATGCTGTGAATACACTTGCACAATACCAGTCTGCTCCAACCCATTCAGATTCCCTCGCGCTTGACAGATTGCTGCGATATGTCCGCGCTACCTGGGATCATGGACTTTTCTACCAGAAGGGAGACTCCCAGATGACATGCATCACCAATGCAACGCTCCCAGAGGTAGAGAAAGCTGCGGGTATTTCTTACCCAGAGTGGGATGAACCACATGGCTACGCTGATGCCAGCTATGCTGAAGAGGATGGACGCAAGTCGAGGTCAGGGCATGTGTTCATGCTTTGCGGGGGTGCTATTACATGGTACAGCAAGAAACAATCAGTTGTCGCTTTGTCCTCAACTGAGGCGGAATACTTCTCCCTTACTGAGGCCATCAAAGAGGCAATCTGGCTACGAATGCTCTTTCAGGAGCTGGGTATGGATTTAAATAAGCCCACTACTGTTTATGAAGACAATCGTTCAACCATAGCGATTGCTATGAATCCAATACACCATGGCCGGGTCAAACACTTTGACGTGAGGTTGCATTTCATACGGGACCACTTGGAGAGAAAGGAGGTTCAACTCATTCATTGCCCAACGGACATGATGATTGCCGACCTTCTCACCAAAGCTCTTCCTGCAGCTCAACATGCAAAGCTTGCATCACTGATGGGAATTTGCAGTCTCGCCGACCTCCAAGGTATAAGCGTGGTGCCCACGCTCAAATCAGCACAACGCTTAGTCTAAAGGCTCTCTCTGGCTTCTCCAGCTACACTTGTGGGTTCATGCAGGTTTTCACAAGTGTAGGGGGGTGCATGGGTGGGTTCGAGTCCCACTGCTTGGCTGGCATTGTTGGACAGCCATGTACTCCAGGAGAAACAGTTGCCCCCTCTCTTTATATTGCGGGGGTGTGTTGAGATTCGACCCACGGGGTACACTACGCCCGTTACTGATGATCCCTTTGAGTACTCCATCCAATCACATTGGATGCGGTGTTTGAAGGGCTCAGTAGATTCAATACTTGAATGGGGCACTCGGAAGGGCTAATCTGTTCTCAATAAAAAGAGATAGGCAAAGGCGGCTGTTGTTCTAGCTTTGTTCATCCTACCGGTAGGAACAATGCAATTAGAACATGAACAAAAACGCTCAAACTACGCACTCTGCACATGTAACACAGCACAGCAAGCATGCAGAAGCAGTGTACCACTGCCCAATGCTCCGGAATTCCGCTCTCTGCATCGGAATTCCGCTTCCTGATCTGGAATTCCTCTCTCTGCACCGGAATTCCGCTTCCTGATCTGGAATTCCAGCTTTCCTGCTGTGCTGTGCAATCTGAGCAATGCAACAGGCATTTAGGAATCAGGGATTGCACCAATCACTGCATTTCTAAAAGTGAGATAAAAACTGAGCTCACCAGAGATTGCACCAATCATTGGATTTCTAAAAACAAGGAAAAAAGCGGCTTGTTTCCCAAACAAGCTTCCTGATTTGGAAACAACCAAACCAATTTACAAGCAACTGTTTCTCAAACAAGCTGTAAATTGGTTCCTGGTGGTACTCAGCCCAGACAAAGTGCTCAGCCCAAGGTGGTACTCAGCCCTGGCTGGTACTTAGCCCTGGGTGGTGCACAACCCAGGCTGGTACTCAGCCCTGGGTGGTGCTCAGCCCAGGCTGGTACTTAGCCCTGGCTGGTACTCAGCCCTGAGTGATGCCCAGCCCTGGGTGGTACTCAGCCCTGAATGGGTACTTAGCCCAGGATGGGGGTTGGTGCTCAGCCTGTTTTATCTCATTTCTGTGGCCTGCTCTGTGCAGCCACTGCTCTCTCTGTTTTCTGATGGCTCCAACCTGCAGGAGTATAAAAGCAGCAACCTCTCACAGAGATCAAAAAAAGGAATCCAATCCCCTCCTTGCTGCTTTAACAGAATCCAGTGCAAAACAAGCCAATCTCTCTTCCTCCATTTGCTCTCTCTTCCATCTCTGCCCACTCACTCCTCTCTCCTCTCTCCATCCTCTCACTCCTCTCCCTTTTCCATCATCACTGCTCTCTCTCTCTCTCTCTCTCTCTTCATCCCCACACACACCAAGTCCCTCCAGTCCTGGGTGGGATTTCATCAGACAGTTAGGGATGTTCGTGTAAAGGGCGTCTGCTTTGATGGTGGGGAACTGAATTCACTCGCTTTTAACCTTTTCTGTGCATCACGTGGCATCTGCGTTGAAGTCAGTCCACCTCATACACCTGAGCTGAATGGGAAAGCAGAGCGAGCAGTTCGAACAGTCATGGATGTCACAAGATCCCTTCTAAGACATGCTGGTTCACCATGGTCATGGTGGGGATACGCGATTCAAAATGCAGTAGATATCATCAATACACTTCCCGTCCTCAGCCGTGGATTACTATCTCCAGTTGAAACGCTTCTTGGATTCCCTCCATGTATCAGTTAATTAAGAGTGTTTGGCTCAGGATGTTTATATCACATCACAGCAAAGGAACGTGGACAAACGAATCAGTTCAAAAAGCTTGCAGAACGAGCTCGGCCAGCAATTTACATTGGAAACATTGGTTGTTCCATTGCTTGTTTGATTGACATCAGCACGGGTAGAGTAATCACTCATCGATAGGATGACCTTGTGGTTGCAGAAGACAGTTTCCCTCGCCTCAGCACCTCAGCAGCAGAGGATATTGCTCAGGACCTCGTTCATCAGCTAACACCACTCCTCAGCAAAGACAAGCTTACATCAACTGAACAAAACATCACCAACCTCCTTCGTGAAGCAAATGTTCGCGTGGATCAGTTCCCAGAGCCAGGACCAGCAGCGGTAGCTGAGCGACAACCTTCCACAGAACTAGCACCAATTGAACATGTAGTGATCCAGGTACGGCAGCGAAAGTGAATCAGATAACGGTGCACAGCATGAAGTGTTGGAGGTGGCGGCACGACGGGTTGGACTCTGTGTTACTGCAATTAACGCCATCTCAGGTGGGCCTTACCTACGAGCACTAAAGCTGGGGGACAAATCAGATGAGTGGGGTCGGCGACCGGCTCTGTGACTGCAGGCGCACTCTAAGCTGGGAGTGATGTGGGTGGTGCAACTGAAGGCCCCGGGCCATACCGACGCTGCGGGAGCTAGTGTGGCATGGACCCAAGCCAGAAGGGATGGATACCTGTTTGGGGAGCCCATTCCGTAAGGAACACCACCAGGGGAGATAGGTCCCTTGGCGCCTGACGTTACGCATGGGGGAAAGTGCGGAAGGCGGGCTGTGGAGAGAGGAAGAGAAGGCTCTCTGGCACGGGGTGTCCCGAGCCACATCGTGGAGAAGGCTCACCTGCCAATAATATCTCTATTTCCTTTTTCTGCATCCTAATACTCACAAACACCTCTGTAATTTTACTAACACCACCAAAGCCTACCCCTGAAGACAAAACAATTGCTGAAACACCAACTAGAGACCTACCACCTCAAGCGCCACCACCAGAACCACCTCCACCAGAGCCTCCACCTACACATGTGCACAAATCACCATGCAGCCCTACGCGCAGCCCATCTCCAAAACATACTTGATCCAGACATCTATATTTAACCAGTGTCAAATGTCCAGACCCGGTAACACGCACTGAGGCCATGAGTGGAAAGTGGTCCAAAGAATGGATAGCAGCAGAGCAGACAGAGATTGACACTCTCAGAATGCTTGCAGCTTTTGAAGTCGTCGATCGACCCAAGAATGTCAATGTCGTGCAGAACAAATGGGTTTACAAGGTCAAGCTTGAACCAGACGGCAGCATTGAGCGCTTTCGCGCACGACTAGTGGCTAAGGGCTTTACACAGCGTCGTGGTGTTGATTTCTGGAATACTCACTCTCCTGTTGTTCGCATCAATAGTCTACGATGGCTCCTTGCTATGACAGCCTCAAACGGTTGGGACACAGCTATGGTCGATATTAGCAATGCCTACCTCAACAGCAAACTTGATGTCCCCATCTACATGGAGCAACCAGATGGCTACCGTTCGGATGGCAAGGTCTGGCTTTTGCACAAAGCTGTCAACAGTATCAAGCAAGCAGGGCGTTGTTGGTACCAGGAACTCATTGGTTGTCTCAAGTCTGCCGACTACCAACAAAGCGCAGCAGATCCGTGCATCCTCTTCAAGCGCACAAAGGAGCGTATTATTTTCATTGCTATCTATGTCGCTGATATTTGTTTCTTTGGGCACACAGAGGAAATCACCTCTGCCATCACTTTGCTAAAATCCTTCTATAAGCTCCGCGAACTAGGTCATATCAAGACCGTACTGAATATGGAAGTTCATCGAACACCAACTGGCATCTGCTTGCATCAACGAGCTTACATCAAAGAGTTACTCCAACGCCATGCAGACCTAGTCAATGGAAAGAAGACAGCAGTAACTGCTCTCCCCAGTCCTCTCACCCTTCAACCTCGAGAAAATGATGAACCCACAGCAAATTGTTAGATTTTGGGTTTTTGCAGTAAGCAGTGTGCAGGAGCAACACCTCACACTGTGGTGCATGGGAGCACCAACTGTGATGAGGATTTGGTGCATTTTGTCACCTGGTCTTTGTCACAATTTTGTATAAAGCCAAACAGCATACATTGTACAACAGTCTCCCATCTCAGCTTCACCACCACAAGAGAGTAGTCCACCAGAGTAGTTCACCACCATCCACAAGCAGCAGCAGTCATTTCTTTCATACAAAATTGTGACCCATCCCAATCATCTGGAGTATAAACAACAAGCAGAATCGAGGAAGAACGTGCAGAACGCAGCAACACACTTGAAAAACGAGTAAACAAACAGTGCCACTCACCACCACACATCACCAGCATCACTACCTGCAGAACCAACACCTTCAGTTTTTGTACCCCCACCATTTCACGACGTCCACACCACTTTTAACACTGGGGGAGACGTTTTGACGATCGTTTTTCGCTGCAGCAGCGTTGCAGAGCGTGTAACAGCACTCATCCACAACATCAGCCACCTGATAACGCCAAATTTCGAGAGTTTACGTTTGCAACTTCTTTCAATTGCTTCAGGAATCGCTTACCACCACAGGAAAGAGCTACTTCCACTCTATCTATCCACCAAATATCGTGATCTTCGACTGGTTCCTTGCAGAATAACAGCTGTCCGCGTTTTACTGTTCAATTAGCACTTAACTCGTCGAAATTGCTGTATTGGAGCTTCCCACCAACACAACTCAGCCAAAACCCGACCAAATCACTTAAAACCAATTTCTCTGCACTCAGCAACTACTGATCTACATGGGGCAACTCAGTGATTCTCCAATTTCGTCGTTGGCCTCGTGGGTTATTGAGTTACAAGCTGCATCTGCATTTTGGCCCATCTAGTCACTCAATTTCGCTCCACAAACGTGACAAGTCTGTTTTTCTCAACACCAACTCGTTACACACATCACCTATCCACCTATCCACACCCATACCTTGACCATCAAGTGTCGTGTCACGCTTGTTGAGTCTGCTACTATTCCCTACGAAGGGTTACCACTAAATCAGGGAAATCACTGCCTTTCAAATTTCTATTCTCCTGCAAAGCTCTCACACATTTTCCTCACAAGCATGAGCTAGCGTGATCAAATCAAGTATGCTTCCCGTGCATTCCCCATCCTCAAAGGCGCAGCAAATTTTGGAGATTGGCTGGACGACCTAATTTCAGAACTATCCAACAAAAGCAATGGTTTCTGCCACTGCGTTGACCCAGGCCGAATTAACGTATTACGCAATGATCAAGTGGACCCTAATGATCCTAATGTCGGCCCAACATGCAGAGTACGCAGGGGACCCAACCACGGCGAGCATTATGCATTTGCACGAGACGGGCGTGAGCCAGTCAAATGGTTCCTAGGGACAGAAGACCAGAACGCATACTGTATCCTTCTCATTCGACGACACGTTGAACCAGAGCTTCTACCACAGTTCCCCCGACGAGGGCAGATTTTTGCCTACACACTGCTTGGAGAAATTGCGATTGCATGTCGAACAACAGATCAAGGATTAGCAAAGGAAATTATTGATGATTTCGAACGTATAAAAATGGAACCTGCAGAATCATCCGAGTCATTTGCAATGCGCTTCATTACAGCTTACCACAAAGTAGAAAGCTTTGCAGAAAGTTCATCAGTGGAAATCCGCAGTCGCATCACACCATTTTCCAAAGTTGTGCGAGTCTTCGTATCTGCCCTGAACAACACGCTAATCGATATGGGTGTTGCCAATACGTTCATGTTTGCAGGGAATCCTATCACTTCTGTTTCATCATTGACTAAACTAATCACCTTATTTAAATCTACCGCCCGCCAAAATACATATGATGAGAGGCGGGATCGACTTGCAGCACAACAGGAGCGGGACCTGACAACAGCCATTCCAGAAGTCACTACACCAACAGCAAATGTAATTATTCGGCCAAAAGTACACTATAGTCAACTCCGCGGTCGTGGCAGTTATCATAAACCTCAGCAGTACCAGCCGTATCCTAATATCCGCCCAACAACCTTGCAGTACCAAAACTCTCAGTCCCAACAGTACACACCGCGCCCATATGGTGGTTTTGGTCGAGGCCGAGGAACATGGCGAGGACTAAGTTCACGTGGAACAGCAACAGATTGCTCGCTTGATTGACATCAGCACGGGTAGAGTAATCACTCATCGATTGGATGACCTTGTGGTTGCAGAAGACAGTTTCCCTCGCCTCAGCACCTCAGCAGCAGAGGATATTGCTCAGGACCTCGTTCATCAGCTAACACCACTCCTCAGCAAAGATGAACTTACATCAACTGAACAAAACATCACCAACCTCCTTCGTGAAGCCAATGTTCGCATGGATCAATTCCCAGAACCAAGACCAGCAGCGGTAGCTGAACGACAACCTTCCACAGAACTAGCACCAAACGAACATGAAGTGGTCCAGGTATGGCAGCGAAAGTGAATCGGATAACGATGTACAGCACGAAGTGTTGGAGGTGGCGGCACGACGGGATGGACTCCGTGTTACCGCAATTAACGCCACCTCCAGTGGGCCTTACCTACAAGCACTAAAGCCGGGGGACCAATCGGATGAGTGAGGGCGGCGACCGGCTCTGTGACTGCAGGCGCACTCTCGGCTGGGAGTGACATGGGTGGCGCAACTGAAGGCCCTGGGCCATACCGACCCTGTGGGAGCTAGTGTGGCGTGGACCCAAGTCAGAAGGGATGGATGCCTGTTTGGGGAGCCCATTCCGTAAGGAACACCACCAGGGGAGATAGGTCCCTTGGCGCCTGACGTTACGCATGGGGGAACATGCGGAAGGCGGGCTGTGGAGAGAGGAAGAGAAGGCTCTCTGGCACGGGGTGTCCCGAGCCGCATCGTGCAGAAGACTCACCTGCCAATGATTTTTCTATTTCCCTTTTCTACATCCTAATTTCCCTTTTCTACATCCTAATACTCACAAACACCTCTGTCATTTTACTAACACCACCAAAGCATACCCCTGAAGACAAAACAATTGCTGAAACACCAACTAGAGACCTACCACCTCAAGCGCCACCACCAGAACCACCACCTACATATGTGCGCAAATCACCATGCAGCCCTATGCGCAGCCCATCTCCAAAACATACTCGATCTGGACATCTATATTTAACCAGTGTCAAATGTCCAGACCCGGTAACACGCACTGAGGCCATGAGTGGAAAGTGGTCCAAAGAGTGGATAGCAGCAGAGCAGACAGAGATTGACGCTCTCAGAATGCTTGCAGCTTTCGAAGTCGTTGATCGACCCAAGAATGTCAATGTCGTGCAGAACAAATGGGTTTACAAGGTCAAGCTTCGACCAGACGGCAGCATTGAGCGCTTTCGCGCACGACTAGTGGCTAAGGGCTTTACACAGTGTCGTGGTGTTGATTTCTGGAACACTCACTCTCCTGTTGTTCGCATCAATAGTCTACGATGGCTCCTTGCTATGACAGCCTCAAACGGTTGGGGCACAGCCATGGTCGATATTAGCAATGCCTACCTCAACAGCAAACTTGATGTCCCCATCTACATGGAGCAACCAGATGGCTACCGTTCGGATGGCAAGGTCTGGCTTTTGCACAAAGCTGTCAACGGTATCAAGCAAGCGGGGCGTTGTTGGTACCAGGAACTCATTGGTCGTCTCAAGTCTGCCGGCTACCAACAAAGCGCAGCAGATCCGTGCATCCTCTTCAAGCGCACAAAGGAACGTATTATTTTCATTGCTATCTATGTCGATGATATTTGTTTCTTTGGGCACACAGAGGAAATCACCTCTGCCATCACTTTGCTAAAATCCTTCTATAAGCTCCGCGAACTAGGTCATATCAAGATCGTACTGAATATGGAAGTTCATCGAACACCAACTGGCATCTGCTTGCATCAACGAGCTTACATCAAAGAGTTACTCCAACGCCATGCAGACCTAGTCAATGGAAAGAAGACAGCAGTAACTGCTCTCCCCAGTCCTCTCACCCTTCAACCTCGAGAAAATGATGAACCCACAGCAAATCAACAGCTCTACCAAGCAATCCTTGGTGGCATCAACTATTTGGCAACACACACACGACCAGACTTGGCACCAGCAGTCTCATATCTTGGCGCCTTCAGCAAGGACCCAAGCAAACACCACTTGCAGATCCTCATTCAAGTCCTTCAATACATCAATGGTACACGTGAGTATGGTTTGTTTTATTCCAACACAGGGTCTGGAATTTTCTGCTAGTCAGATGCTGCTCATGGAGTTCATGGTGATGGGAAATCACAACTTGGCTACTTCGTTTTGTTTGGAAATACCGCTATCAGCTGGGCATCAACTCGCAGTCCTACAGTTATGCTGTCACCTCAGCAAGCAGAATACGTTGCAGTCTCAGAACTAGGACGAGAACTCAAGGCCATCTCACAACAACACACAGCACATGCTCCCGTCCCCGACTCCTATTCCAATCTATACTGACAACCAAGGCATTGTCAATTTGAGCTCAAACGATCTCTACACTTATAGGTCAAAACATTTTCTGGTTAAGTATCACTATATCAGGGAACTGGTTGATCGACAAGTGATTCGACTGCAATGGATTCCTGGTGGCGAGCAACCAGCATATTATCTTACAAAATCATTACCAGCTGCTTTAGGTGCTTATCATCTTAGTCATATTGGTCTTTGTTGTGTGCCTTAGTTTCTGTCCCCTTTCTTTAATTGTATTGCATTCTCTTTCTCCTTTCTCTTTCTTGCCCCTCTTCTTCTTCTGCATTGCTTCTTATATTCCTGCATTCAAGTTTCTTTGCTCTCCATCTACATATTTCATATGGGCATTCTATTCTTATTGTTCTGCCACCTAGTGGCCTGTCAAACCTGTTTATTGCTTTTCCTTAGTCAGTGTACGGTTTCCTTACGTTGCCTATGGTGTAAGGTTTTCCTCTGTGCTGGCCCTTTTCCTCCTGCCCACAGCTTAGGGGGGAGTGTTAGATTTTGGGTTTTTGCAGTAAGCAGTGTGCAGGAGCAGCACCTCTCACTGTGGTGCATGGGAGCACCAACTGTGATGAGGATTTGGTGCATTTTTTGTCACTTTGTCTTTGTCACAATTTTGTATAAGGCCAAACAGCATTCATTGTGCAACAGTCTCCCATCTCAGCTTCACCATCACAAGAGAGTAGTCCACCAGAGTAGTTCACCACCATCCACAAACAGCAGCAGTAATTTCTTTCAAAAACCCCCGTTTCCCTCTTCTCTCTCTTTATTCTGCAGTAGTGTTGCACCCTTGGGAGCGCCCTTCTATTTCCCCTCGCACCAACCTGCAGCCACGTGAGTAATTGGTGCTCCTACACTGATCCTTCAGAGGATTGTCCCTCTGAATGTTCATTCTTTGTGTTTGATACCACTGTTAGACAGATCAGTAGGGATACTTTGTGGACTAGGCAAGTAGTAGGGTGAAACACCCCCTGGACAACAACCCAATAAAGTTAGTTTTAGCCTATTATTTGCTTTCCCTCACTCTAGGGCCCAGATCCCAGGGTCAAAGGAGTGAGTGTAGTCTCACATCTGTTGAGATTTCTGCTCCTTGTGCTTCAAGTCTGGTGGGAGAGCTGCACAAACGATCGAAATGACGAATTGGACCCTCCATTGCAGCAAGGCATTCCCTGACTGTCTGAAGCTTGTTGTGGTCAATGGCAGCATCACCACAATCCAGAGACGATGACAGCTCTCAGACATTCAGCAGGAGCACTACTTTATTTTTTTAAATTCTGTATTGTCCTTCCAGAATGAGCATGAGCAGCTCTGCAAATCGAAATGAATCAATGCCATTTGGATTGCTTTCACTGATTGCTGGGCTATTTATTGTCAGGATTTTGGCGAACACTGCTTGATTGAGGAGGAAAACTTGATGCATCAGCTGAAAGACCTTTCTGCATTGAACAAGGAAATCGAACGAGGAAATGCATGGCAACGTGTCGACTTGCTGCGCTCAGATATCGTCTTGCATAGTAGTTCAGTAGGATTCAATGAGATCTCTCTTTCCAATTTGGCCAGAAGATGCTCTCCATTCCTCAAGAAATAGCTCCACTGTCTCTTTCACAACTGCTGATTTGCTATCCTCCAATTTTCCTTTCTGGGTGCTGGTGATCTGTCCTGCTGCTCCATAAAAGATTTGACTGTTTAGGTAATTCAATCCAACCTGGACTTTGCATCCTTGTCCATCTCCTGCTTGCTGCTCGCTGCAGGTAAATCTGCCTCATCAGCAGCTCCTTGTGATGATCTCTTGAGTGGAGGAGGACAAGGGGGAAGATGTTCCCACTGCAGCAGCAGTGTCTGCCACTTTGGCCTCCTCTCCCAGCTTAAAGTAGTCATTGAATTCAGGTTCAGATTGGACGGTGCGTCTTGTTGCCTGTAAGGTCAGCAGATCTTCAAACTTGTCATACAGCTCCGTCTGATGCTGGATGGTGAATGCCCACCCAGGGGCAAGTACCAGCCACAGCTGAGTACCACCAAGAACCAATTCACAGCTTGTTTGAGAAACAGTTGCTTGTAAATTGGTTTGGTTGTTTCTGTTATGAATCACCCTCTGGAAACCTCTGGAACCTTCTAGAACATTCCTTCATGGAACCTTCTGGAACCTTCATGGAACCTTCTTTGCTTTCCTGACTTGTCTTGTTGTCATTGGTATCATTGGTATCATTGTATTACTACTTGCTCTTTCTGGAACTTTCTTTGAGTCTTGACAAGGAAGACCCTCAAAAGGTATAAAAGGGGGATGGGGGACCTGTCCCATCCCTCAAGTGAATTATTGTTTCCACTGCAATCATCACTCCTCTCAGTTCCTTGTCTGCCTTGTCCTGTCCTGCCATGTTCCTGACATCATAATTCACTTCACCCTCTCCTACTACTCCCTGCCATCATGTCTGACCCAAACAACACCTTCCCTAATGCAACTGCCTTCCAAGCCTTGATGGACCAATTTCAAGCCCTTTCAAGACAGACACACCAACTTCAAGAACAAGTCCTTCACCAGCAGCACCAGCTTCAACAACAACTTCACCAACAAGAACATCAAGCCCTTCCCCTGCCCCAAGCCAACCAAGCAAGAGAGCCCAAGGTTCCCAGCCCTGACAAGTTCACTGGGCTGGCCAAAGACCTCAGGAACTTTATGGCCACTGTGGAGAATGTCATCCTTCCCCAACCTTCAAGATTTCCCAGTGAGCAAGTCAAGGTTCTTTTCACAAGCACCCTCCTGTCTGGTCAAGCTCAATCATGGTACAGATCTCTCCCAAGCACACCCACCACCCTGCAAGAGCTCTGGGAGGGGCTGGAAGCTACCTTTGGTGACGCCTACGCATCTTGGACAGCAAGATCCAAGCTCAAGCATATTAAGCAAGGAAAGCAATCTTGTATGGCCTACACCAACCAATTCAAGCAACTAGCCAGAGACTCTGGATACAATGATGCAGCTCTGATGGAGCTGTACCATGATGGTCTCCATGAGTCTATCCAAGACATGCTCTCCCAGTCTCTGCACATCCCTGAGACCTTGGAAGAGTACATTCTCCTTGCCATCAAGATTGACAACAGACTCTACTCCAAGAGGCTGAAGCAAAGACAAGCAGGAACTACATCAAGACCTACCCCAGTCCCTCAAGCTCTTACAGTTCCTGAACCCATGCAAGTGGATGCAGTTGGGACACTTCCTAAGGGTCCTCTGAGCCAAGAGGAGAAAACAAGTAGGGCCCAGCAGGGACTGTGTTTCTACTGTGGCTCCAAGGAACACGCTGTCAAGGACTGCCCAAGGAAGAAGCACCCAAACTCCCAAGTCCAGGCTCACTGAGGGGCAATTCCCTGGACCCTCCTCCAAGCTGCCCCTGTTTCATCACTACCACCAGCACCACAAACACCTCAGATTCCAAGCCCCACCAACTCACCATGGATGTCAAGATTCAACTCTCACCCATTCAACCATCACAACCAAGGCCCTTATCGACTCTGGATCATCCTGCAACATCATTGATGCCACCCTTGTCAAGTCTTGTGCCATTCCTACCATCAAGAAATCTACACCCCTCAAGGTTCACTTTGCCAATCATGCTCTGTTCAAGGAAATCAGCCATGAAACCAAGCTAAACCTCCACATCTAAGACTTTCCACCATCCATGGTCAACCTGGAAGTATTGGATCTTGGCTCACCCACATTCTCTGTCATCCTGGGATTACCATGGCTGCAAGCCCAGAACCCTGCCATTGATTGGGTCACTGGTCAAGTCCAACCTCCACCAATTGGAACAGTCACCCAAAACTCAAGTGAAGCCTCCAAGTCTCATGCTCGCAAGTCCTTGATTCAAGGTTCACAGCCAGCCAAGACTCAAGTTCCACAGTTCACAGTTCACAGTCAAGGTTCAAGTAGAGCTCATAGAGCTCACAGTCATGGCCAAGACTCTAGTTCACAGAACCCACAGTCAAAGATTCAAGTACCACAGTTCACAGTCCACATTCAAGATTCAAGTTCCACAGCTCAAAGTCTTTGCCAAGAACAGAACTGTCAGTCAAAGATTCAAGAATCACAGTTCCCAGTCAAGAATTCCAGGAACTTGGACCCATCAGACCTTTTGCTGGCATCCAAGCTACCAAAAGAATATCTCCCTTATGCTGATGTGTTTTCCAAGACCAAGGCAGACCTGCTACCAGCTCAGAGGCCTTATGACTGTGAAATCCCACTCAAGGATGAAACTTGCAGCCCACCTTTCAAGCCACTGTACCACCTCTCTCCACCAGAAGCCAAGGCCCTCCAAGAATACATTGAAGAAATGCTGAACAAGGGATTCATCCAACCTTCCAAGTCACCAGCTGGAGCTCCCACCTTTTTTGTCAAGAAGAAGGTTGGGGGACTGAGACCCTGCGTGGACTACAGAGATCTCAATGAGATGACAGTCAAGAACTGCTATCCGCTGCCTCTCATCTCTGAATTACTGGACAAACTGAGCCATGCAAGGATATTTTCCAAGATTGACCTCAGAGGTGCCTACAATTTGGTCAGAATTAAGCCCCAGGATCAATGGAAGACTGCCTTCAGATGCAAATATGGTCACTTTGAGTACTTGGTCATGCCCTTTGGACTTACCAATGCTCCAGCTATTTTCCAAGGCATGATGAATGACATCTTCAGGGATATTCTGGACCTTTTTGTCATTGTCTACCTGGATGATATCCTGGTATTTTCGTCTGACACTGCAAGCCATATGGGACATGTCAAGACTGTCTTGGAGAGGCTCAGACAGCATCACCTCTATGCAAAGCTGGAGAAGTGTGAATTCCACAAGACCTCCATTGAGTTTTTGGGGTTCATTGTGTCTGACAAAGGGATCTCCATAGCACCAGACAAGATCCAAACTATTCTTGGGTTAGGGGAAGGCTCCAAATTCCATCAAGGATGTTCAAAGCTTCCTTGGGTTTTGCAACTTCTACAGAACCTTCATTGCCAACTATTCTGCCATAGCCAAGCCTCTCACTGATCTCACCAAGAAGACCACCAAGTTTGAATGGACCCCAGCAGCAGAGCAAGCCTGGCTAGCTCTTAAGACAGCAACCACAAGTGCACCACTCCTTAAGCATGTGGATCCCTTGCTTCCCTTCACCTTGGAAACTGATGCCTCAGACTATGCCCTTGGTGCTGTTCTGTCCCAGCCAAGCTCTCAGGACCCCTCTGCTCCTCTGCATCCAGTGGCATATTACTCCAGGAAGCTGAACAGTGCTGAGTGTAACTACACAGTCCATGACAAGGAGTTGCTTGCAATTGTGGAAGCATTCAAATTCTGGAGACACTACTTGGCTGGTTCTAAAGGCATCTCTGTCTATTCTGATCACAAGAACCTCACCTTCTTCAGGGCAAGGAGGTTGCTCAAGCAGAGGCATGCCAGGTGGGCTGAACTGCTCTCTGAGTATGACTTTAAGCTGTGCTATTCTCCTGGCCACCTTAACACTGTGGCTGATGCCCTGTCAAGAAGAACAGATCTTGCATCTGAAGGGGGAGATGGTTTCACCCCACCATCCAAGACACATCTTTCATTGCTTCCTGACAGTGTGTGGGCCCAGGCTATTTCCAAGGACCCCAAGCCTCACAAGATTCAAATCAGCCAAGAAGAGGAAAAACTTGAGATACTCAAGGCATGATGCAGCAACAGCTGGACACCCAGGAGAGCACAAGACATATGAGCTTGTTTCCAGAGACTTCTACTGGCCAGGCATGAGGAAGTACATCAAGAACTATGTCAGCAGCTGTGAAACCTGTCAAAGAAACAAATCCAGCAGACACAAGCCCTATGGACTTCTGGAGCCCCTCCCAATTGCCATCAGCCCTTGGTCATCAACATCCATGGACTTCATTGTGAAACTGCCCCCATCCCATGGATTTGACTCTATCCTTGTTGTCATCTGCAGAAGGACAAAGTTGGCCCATTTCATCCCCTGCACTGAGAATATAGATGCACAAGGAACAGCAGACCTGTTTTTGCAGCACATATTCAGGCTCCATGGGCTGCCTCAGTCAATCGTCAGTGACAGAGGACCACAGTTCAGATCTCAGTTTTGGAAAGCACTCACAGCAGCCATTGGAATCAAGTCTCAACTGTCAACTGCTTATCACCCTCCGACTGATGAACAAACAGAAAGAACAAACTGTTAGTTTTGGGTCCTTTGGTGTAAGCAGTGTGCAGGAGCTTTGACCTGATACTGCTCTGCAAGGATGACTTGCAGCATTTTGCAAGTGATGGTCCTTGCAACAGTTTTGTATAAAGACAAACACAAGACTGAGAGAAGCCAAGATCAACCTCCCACCACCACCACCTCCAGTAGTGTACACCACAGCAGCCCAATCCATCAATCCGCCAACATAGCGAATTCTTTCATACAGAACTGTTACCCATCCCAATCACATTCCCCTTGGTTCCAGCCAGATCCAATCAGTAGAAGGGGTTGTACGCTTTTCAGATCTGCCAACTTTGCGGACCGATCACGGGCGCTACAGACATTGGACAGCAATTCCGTTACTGCCATTGGAAAGCTCTCATTCTCCTCTTTCTAACAAATCTCCTGATCTCGGATCGGACGCTCCTACGTCGTATCCACCACCTCCAAAGTCGTCGCCCACTTTTCCAACTTCAACCTCAATTTGCTCGCCTTCCAGACCTCCCCCAGCCGATCCCAAGCTATCATTGGAAAGGCCCGCTTCGGGACTACACGACTGTCACTAATGGCACCCCAAAATCACTCTCCTTTGTGATTAGCGACGCCTTTTTCCATTCAGGGTCACCAGATTACCTCCAACCCTCACCATTAATTCTTGATTTTTTTGTCCCCAATTGGAGACAACGACCCCCCCCCCCCCCTACCTGACACACACCAAGCTAACAAACCAACTTTTCATCTGCTGCAACACCACCTTCACAACACACCCAAAATCCAACGAAATCCTTTCAAACTTGGCACACATAATCGTCCTGAGAAAACAACATGACTACTGACTCAACCAACAGAACTCTCCAACAAAAATATCGACTTACACCACTGCATTGACACAAGTTACATCAATGCGGAGCAGAATGATGTGGTTGATCCACTAGACCTCCACAACACTGGAACCTGTCTCATCAGAGATGGACCATTCCAAGGACAGAGATTCCAATTGGTGCCTCCGCCTCATGGACCAGAGAAACCCTTCTCACCCAAATCACACCTGGTCAAAACCTTGCTTACGAATTGGTTGGCGAATTAGAAATAATTTGCCGCACAGCAGACCAGGGACTTGCAAAGGAGATCATTGACGACTTTGAATGCATCAAAATGGAACCAACTGAAGCCTCAGATGCCTTCATTACCCAATTCACCAAAGCGTAAAATCGAGTCGACAGCTTTGCAAAATCAGCAGATGGAGAACTTCTCCATCATGTTCGCCCTTTCCAATAAGTTGTTTGAATCTTTGTTGGCTCACTGGGCCAAAGCCTGTTGGATATGGGAAAAGGAAAAGTTTTTCTTGTTGTCGGCAACCCAGCTCCTCAGATAACAAGTTTAGCGAAACTAATCTCACTCTTCAAAAACCTGTTTGACAAAACAACTATGATAAGCAACACATCAAGCTGGCTGATCAAGCAACAATCACTCAGCTACTACTGCACCAGAAATCACCACACCAACTATTACAATCCTGGTTATCTGCCTCTTCAAATTGATTGAACAACAAACAGCAGAGGTCCTCAAAAACCAACCAGCTCCATCAACTAATAATCAATCTGCTAAGTGTTTTGCTCTTCGCTTTTGATATGCAACAAAGTAACTGCCTTTATCCTCTCAACATTCAGCCATGCAGTCTCCTGTCAGTAATGATTCATCATTCCATGAACATCAACACAGGCATTTTAGTTTTTGGAGACCTGCACCTCTAACAACTGTCCCTGTGCCCTCTTAATAATACTTACTCATTTTCAACAGGGCATAACAAATTAGGAATTAATGATAAGGTGTTTTCCTCGTCTATCAACCCATGGAGTCAGCGGTTCAATTTCTGGATTCCCTGATACAATTATCATTGACATGGCCACCTTTTGAGATCAGAGTGTTTTCAACCACAGTGAAACTCTCACCATCAAACATATTAGTGATTGGGATGACCAATAGTTGTGCAATGTCAGGAACAGGGCAGGACAGGACAAGGCAGATAAGGAACTGAGAGGAGTGATGATTGTATTGGAAACAATAATTCCATCTAATTGGCAATACAGTGCCAGTGATCATCTTTCACTTATCCCTAGAATCCTCCCCCCTAAGTGGAAGATGATGTTTGATGTTGTACTGGGCACTGGCTTGTGCTGATGACAAATACTCTGAGTATTAAGTGGAACAGAAACCCAGTGTCAACAGTTTTCCTCCTCCTCTGCTCAAGCAGATAATATATGAGAGGTTTTTACCCTGTGCCGGTCACGCTTGCCTAGCAACTATTACAGTGTGCATATCACCATATGGACCGCAAATTGTCTTCGGCTGAAGTGCTGAAGTTATGTGAGAAAAGATAAGGAGAGGCTTCGCTTGATGTAACAGAGTCCAAAGTTATGAGGAAATTGCACAAGGTTGCCATGGTTGTGAGAGTTGGCACTTGCATGTTATGAATCACCCTCTGGAAACCTCTGGAACCTTCTAGAACATTCCTTCATGGAACCTTCTGGAACCTTCTGGAACCTTCTAGAACATTCCTTCATGGAACCTTGTGGAACCTTCTGGAACCTTCTTGCTTTCCTGACTTGTCTTGTTGTCATTGGTATCATTGGTATCATTGTATTACTAATTGCTCTTTCTGGAACTTTCTTTGAGTCTTGACAAGGAAGACTCTCAAAAGGTATAAAAGGGGGATGGGGGGCCTGTCCCATCCCTCAAGTGAATTATTGTTTCCAATACAATCATCACTCCTCTCAGTTCCTTGTCTGCCTTGTCCTGTCCTGCCCTGTTCCTGACAGTTTCCAAATCAGGAAGCTTGTTTGGGAAACAAGCTGCTTTTTTCCTTGTTTTTAGAAATCCAATGGTTGGTGCAATCTCTGGTGAGCTCAGTTTTTATCTCGCTTTTAGAAATGCAGTGATTGGTGCAATCCCTGATTCCTAAATGCCGGTTGCATTCCATTGCTCAGATTGCACAGCACAGCAGGGAAGCTGGAATTCCGGATCAGAGAGTGGAATTTCGAAGCAGAGAGCGGAATTCTGGAGCATGGGGCAGTGGTACACTGCTTCTGCATGCTTGTTGTGCTGTGTTACATGTGCAGAGTGCGTAGTGATTCGGTCCCTTTGGCTTTGCCTGTGGTTTCTCTGTGTCTTGGAACAGAGGCATTTTGCACTCTCTTTGTGATTGTGCCACCCTTGTCACACTTTTCTTATGTTTCTCTTTTAGATGAATGATGGCTTCTCTTTTGTGTTTGTAAAGAGTTTCTTTAGTGTTTGACATTCTCCTGTCTGGTGACCCTAGTAGACACCTTCTTTTGCCCTTTTCATTAGACAGGATTGGTATTGAGGCCATTGTTCTATTTCCACCTTCAGCCCATGGTGAGGAGATTTAGAGAGCACAGCCTCACATAGTGTTCGACGAGTGGGGAAGAGTTGCTCTTCAAAATCAATGCAATCAATTATTCGCTGAGTGATGCCTGCTGTGCGAGCAACAGTGATGTCCCAAATGTAGCCTGTGGTGTAGTCAACAATAACTTCAAAGTAGTTGAAGTGTCAAGAGAATGTGTGCTGATCTTGCCAGTTTGGTTGGTACACAGCATCTGCAGAGGAGCAAAATCAAAACGAGGCTTGGCTATTAGGTGTTGCCAGCACATCTTTGCCATATCACATATGAGGCAAGGCTTGCGTGTTGTTGGTGGTGGAGCAGGAGCACCATCAAATTCACCAGACTTCAGAGTGTTGCATACTTGCTGTTGGTGGATATGGCCAAAATGTTGGTGCCAGCGGTTGTGTGCAGTTGCTGGTGATGCGTAGGTGTTGTGCTGGGGTAGCAGAGAAAAAGTTTGAATGATCTCCTTGATATTATGAGGTCTGAAACGGTCTTCTTTCAGGTTGGCTTGGACCTTGCCGACGTTTTTCAGTATACTCCTCCAGGTTGCCTCGTGTGACATAACATTCTCTGTGTTCGAACAAAAGGGTGTGGCAGGCGAGAGGGAAGGAGAGAGTTGTGACTACGACATCCACCATGTGCCTCCTGCAATTGCATGATAATGGTAAGCTTTGGGAGTCTCGTGGGACTTCGTTACACCCAGCGGAAGGTGCGCGATCACTGGGTCAAACGCTGTGTGGACTTCTTGGGATGGGATGAGATGGGATGCGGCCATGGCGACGTAGCTCGTCACTGACAAGAAAGGCTTCTCTAATCAAATTTCTTTCAACTTTCCGAGAAAAGCCAAGAACAACCAATGCAAACTATGAAGAAACAAAACAGGAAAAAGCAAGAACAGTTGGCACGATAAATCAAAGGGAAAAGGCGAAGAAACTGAAAGTCGTACACAAGCGAAGTCCGCACTTCCACAAAGCCCTTACTAAAAAATGATGGCCACTTCAGTTCCACGTAGGGTTTCAAATCAGTGTGCCAACCCTACTTGTCGCGATAATTGTGTTGTGATACGCCCAAAGCGATGGGCGATACAGGCAAAAGAAGCCGTTTTCCGCAATATCGCGTGTAGGCCACCGGTTGATTGGTAGATCAGTAGGAATCGAATCCAAAACCCTGTAACGACACGGCGTCGTTAATAAAAGGGCCAATAATCGCTGTTGCGTATCGATTTGAGCCCCTCTTCGTCCATTCCCCACCTTTTGGATATGGTGCCTCCCTTGTCAATAGTCAATAATGAACTCGCTCTTTTTTCTTCCGCTTTCCCAGATTGTCTTTGTCTTTTGAACGCTGGCTACAAAAGATGCCAAATGACTCCACATCACTCACAATATCGGTGAAGACAGGTGGACAGACAGACAGAAAGACAGAAAGATCGAGAGCGGCCCACCTTCGCCTTTTTTGGAGCGCAAAGAGTGCGGACAGGCCGCTCGGGTTGGCCGCTGGATAAAAAAAGTGAGAAAATACAAATCGCCATTAAGAGCTTCCCGTTAAGGAAATGCGTTGATTCTCCTGCCTCCTCCTCCTTGCGAAGCCCCCTCTTTTCCCGCTACTGCTCCACGCAAAATTTTCCTTGCCCGACCACCCCGACCACCGCTTGCTGGACAATGGCATCGTCGTCGTCGTCACTGGCAGCTTCTCCATCTCTCGTGTCGTCGTCGTCCGCTCCTACATTACGCTCGTGGTTAATGATGCCCTTTCCTCTGCGTAAAGCTGCTCTCAGGTGGCTTGTCGCCGTCGGTCTGTTTATTACAGCCTTGTCTCCGCCGGGAGCACTTGGTCAAGGTAATGCGTCTGCCTCGGCGTCGACCTCGGCGTCTACCTCGGCCTCTGGAGGTGGCATCAACGGGCCTCCCGTTGGTTACTGGACGTTAATTTCAGTGACTGCGGGCACCGCTAGTTCAGCCTCAAGTACGAGCTCCAAATCGGGTACCCTCGTTACTACTTTAAGCATTGGCATGTCCACTACGTCAGCGACAACGACGGCTTCGTCTGGTAAATCTTCTTCCTCGACCAGTTCCACCACTACCACCACCTCCACAAAAACTATGTCAACGACGACAATGACGATGTCAGCATCGAAAGCAACTTCGAGCTCAAGCAGCGCGAAGGCCACCACTTCCTCTGTCCCATCGTCTATATCCACCACCTCTTCGTCGATGAAGTCCACTTCCGCTACACAGTCGGGGGCCAGCAGCAAGACATCTGCCTATATGCCCAGCGCGACAAGTTCCACTACGACCACACCATCACCATCAATGACATCGCCAATACCCTCTCCCACTGTGACAGTCACAATGCCCATGATGCAGTCAATTCCGAATCGGTACAAGTGTCGCATGGTCGCAGGTGGTGTGGTATCCTCTCCCGGTGCAAGCTCGTCAATTGCGGTGACGGCTACCATGACTAAGTTATCATCAGTGGCAGTGGCGACAACCGGATCGGCAATGGCAAAATCCACCACTGCGCCGCAAGCCAGTACAACAACATTCTTTACCATTCCTGGAACTATCGCCACTGGAGGCAGTTCAACAAGCAGCACGGCAAAGATGGCGACAGGATCGGCGACGGGATCTGCTACCGCTGCGAGTGCGACTACTACGAACATGAAAATCGGCTCAAACGGACTCTTCCCTTCGTACAATGTCGACGCCGCTACCCTCCTTCAAACAATGTTAACGGCCATCTCGAACTTCCCCACAAAACCCGATATTGTCGCCCTTACATCCAGTATAAAGGCAGTGGACCCCGGTCTGGACACGGCTGCATTGTTGAAGACTCTATCAGCTGCCAGCACGGCGACTCTTTCCGAGCAGGCTTTCACAAACTTTGTTGTAAGCCTTGGAGCTTCCACAGACGCTATCGCTGCAAACGGCGGCATTAGTTCGCTCGTGATGGCCATGATCGCGGACTTGTCGAAAACGACCGCTACAGACGCTGTAAGTGCGGTGATGCAAACCTTGGCCACGTATGGTGTCACCCTCAACAGCGTTGCCGACGTGGCTTCGAAACTAATGGCGGGGTTGGCCGCTCTTTTGGGTCAGAAATGACTTCGAAGGGGGTCTCGTCTCGGGCCTCACGAGTCGCTTTGGTTTCGCCGGCACCTCTGAGTGCGTCCTTCGCTTAGTGCAGCGCAATTCCGTTCTTTTCGCGATGAAATCGATTTCGTGCCGGTCACGGGTCTCTATTAACTTTCATTTGATCTTGCGCACTGTTCCCGCGCACTTAGACAATGCCCGTCGTCGAAGTTGGCCAAGGTTCACTTTGGTTCGCCTTCTGTCTTCAATCAGCTCCACTTGTCCCACACTTCCCAGCCCGCCCTCCGTTCTGTTCTCCCCGTTTCTCTTCTTTCTCCAGCAGCAAGCTGCCGCCTTATTGTACCTGTTTTTGCGTCCGCTGGTTCGGTCGGAGACACTTTTTTCTGTGAAAATGCTGAAAACAAGGTTGATTATGCTAGCCGTCGATAGTTGATTCAACGCAATGTGCTCAAGCCAAGTGCGAAGGCGTGACAGCAGCGCAGTGAAACTGCGCAAACTCCTCCGAGTGGCATGCCTGCAACGCGCGGTTCATCCTCCGTCCGAGTGGATGGATGGTAACTGCGATGCTTGGGGCCTTTCGCGTTGCAGGCCCAGCAGCAACAACCAAAATTCCACTTTTATATTTCCGTGCGGGTTCTCAGCAAACAAGCTTGGTTCACGGCGTCATTAAGCGAACGTAAAATAAGCGTCATTGCCCCGCTGGAGTTCGCAAGCGAGCGGGTAGTCCTGATCACACACAGCTCCCATCCGATAGTAACAAGAAACCAGCGAGTTTCGCCAGAAGTGGTGATTTTCAAAATAATTGTGTACAATGAGCGACGAGTTAGAACGACCAAGCGAAAAACCCTCTCCTTTCTTCCACGTACTTATTGTTCACACCGTCTCAAATTGGATTTTGTTGCTCAAATTCTCCCTGACGGATTTCCCTGACATTGAACCGCGATTTCCCTGACAGAGCAAGCAGACAGAGTGCTCCTGCCTGTCATTGCCCCTGTCCATGTCCCCTGACAAGCACTTTTGCCAAAGTAATTATGGCATCGCTGAAAAGCCTGTGAACAGAATGTCTGCTGGTGCCCTCCAATTTTCAGTGAAACTAGGGGATGCCTCTTGACTTTTAAGTAATCGTTCCCAAAAAAAAAAAAAAAAAAAAAAGAAGAAGAGAAAAAATGATAAAAGGCAAAGCCTTCAATGGATATTGGTAGTCCCACACACAGGCAATATGTCACTGGCTTGAAAGGAGAGTGGCATGCCACAATGAACATTGCGTGGCAGGCTGTTATGAATCACCCTCTGGAAACCTCTGGAACCTTCTAGAACATTCCTTCATGGAACCTTCTTTGCTTTCCTGACTTGTCTTGTTGTCATTGGTATCATTGGTATCATTGTATTACTAATTGCTCTTTCTGGAACTTTCTTTGAGTCTTGACAAGGAAGACTCTCAAAAGGTATAAAAGGGGGATGGGGGACCTGTCCCATCCCTCAAGTGAATTATTGTTTCCAATACAATCATCACTCCTCTCAGTTCCTTGTCTGCCTTGTCCTGTCCTGCCATGTTCCTGACACAGGCCATGTGGAGAGTGACCAACAAAGCTCAGGGTGTTACTGACACACTGACAGACAAAGAAGGACAGAAAGAGAGAGAAGTTGCAGTTTGCAGCACAGCCACAGTGGCAAACCCAGAACCTCAGACAAACTGAGTGCCGCCCTCATGGCCTTTGGCCCTACTCCCAGAGACAGGGAGATAGAGAGACAACCTGTTGACTGCCACTCTTATAGACAGACAGCCTGTTGACTTCCTTCCTTTTTAGTTTTTACAGCACAATCGAAATGCAAGAGAGAGAGAGAGAGAGAGAGAGAGAGAGAGAGAGAGAGAGAGAGAGAGAGAGAGAGAGAGAGAGAGAGAGAGAGAGAGAGAGGCTGGGTTGTTTTTTGAATCAGGGGGCTCCCACCTCCCTCCACCCCTGCTTGACCGATCAAGAGAGATAGAGAGAGAGAAAGCGACTCCTCACTTGTTCCAGTTCCGGTTGCCTCCTCCTTTTTCCTTTTTATGTTGTTTTTCTTTTTCCCTCAGCTTAGGCAACCTGGCCACTTTGGGAATCCATTTGAGCGACTGGCAGTGGCACTGCTTTTCCATGATTGGATACACTGTCTATCCTGACACCTTCCTGTTGTTGCGTCGAGTTGTTTTTTTTTTATTTTATTTTATTTTTTTTATTTTTCCAGCCCCAGAGGGGCTGGCGGGAAGAGAAAGAGCCATCAACGGTGAACTGTAATGGACTACGTCCAGGTATCACCTCAGCAAACCCACCCCATGCGCTACGGACTTACAGGGTCGTCAGGCATCTCCACCACACATAAAGCCACAATGATCAAAGGAGAAGGGGAAAACACAGAATCAAGAAAATAGAGAAGTGAGTCTGAAGGAGGTCAGTGTAAGAGAGGGGAGCATCTGTGAAAGATCGGAGGGTTGGGATAAGTCAGATTAGGCAACAGCCCATGTCAAGATTGAGAAGGGCAACAGTGGCTCAGTGAACGTCAGGGGGCTCAGGAGGAGATGGGTGACGAGTGGCTCTTGCTTGTTGGCGTGAGGGGAGTTGTATTGTGTGGTGAAGCCAGATAATGCCTGCAACAAGTTTTATGCAGCCGAGGTAGTGGTCAATCCATCTGGAAGAAGCCTTGGTGCGCAAAAGCCAGATGCCTGGGCAAGTGTCAGTGGAGTGCCGGCGACTACACGTGGTGCAGCGAGGTTGAGAGGGTTGTGAGGAGCTGTTACGAGTTCTGTGGGATGATGGAGTGGGAGGGAGGGAAGAGTTGATGTTTGGAGAAGACAGTGGGTGAGAGGCTGTGGAACGAGGGTGAGAGGCCTGGGAATTTGGTGGAGGGGATCTGCGGGGCTTGGAGCGCTTGTCAGAGGGCTTGATGGACTTTGACTTCTCCCAAGAGATAGTGTCGTCGCAACGGGGGATCCAAATAAGTCGATGGGCGTCAAGAAGTAGCTGATGGAAAGCGGTGACAAGGGTTTTAAGGACAGAGGCAGCAGGGTTATCATGTGAGAATAAGGTGTCATAAAAGGATTGAGGGATGAAGCCACGAAGGAGGGAGGAAAAATTGATACAAGATTGATGATCAAAGAGAAATTCAGGGTGGGAGAGCCAGTAAATGGGATGGGCTTGGGGAGGAGAGCGACCATGAGGTGCAGGAGGAACAGAGGAGGAAAGAGTTTCAGCAAAGGTGTTGCGAATCATGGCAATGGCGTTGGCACAGCAAGGAGAGCAGCATTTTCAGCAGTTGTGGAAGAGGCAGAGAGTGGAGGGAGGGCAAAAGAAAATTCAAAGTTAAGCTCAAGGCAAACAACAGAGCCAGCCATGAATCCCTCCTCACGAAGGGAGCCATCGGTGTCAAAGGTCAAGGATGGGTGGCTATGAGCAAGGTCAGCAGGGAGGAGGGGCACATCCATTGGTTGAAAGCAGGGATTCGTGAAGGGAGCTGGATTGAAAGTGGAGTGGCGGGAGGTGAGGAGTTGGAAAGGTGTGGGTGTGAAAACGGTGGTGGGGGAAGGTGAGTTAACAAAGAAGATGGGCTGGAGGGTTGAGTTGCAGTAGCAGTTGTGCGGCTGCTGATGGGGACTGTGTAGGTGGAGTGTGCAAGGGAAGTTGGATTGTAGGGAGAGATGTGCTTGCTGCAGGGGTAAGAGAATGGGGGGGAGCCAATGGGGCAGCCAAGGCATTGAACCAAGTGGAAATTGTGGTAGGAAGGGTGAAGGCGTTCAGGGAGCCTGGAGTAGTGATGAGAAAGGAGTTGGGGGTTTGGGAGTGTGTGAGTCCAGTTAACAATGCGGAAGAATTCCACTTGTGGTGGGGTCATCAGACGGAAAAAACTGCCACGAGCAAGGGGGGGATGGTGAAGGGGATCCAAAGAAGATGGGTAAAAGGGATTGTAAGAGGACCATCAGGAGGGCTGTGGTAAAAGACTGGAGAGCCAAAGGTGGGAGCAGCAAAAATAAAGGTCTTAATGATGTGGTACACTTCACAGAGTTTGTCAGGGAGAGAGCTGTCTTTGTAAGAAGGACTGGTGAGGCGGAGGTCAAAAAAGTTGTACAAAAAGAAGACTGAGTGTGAACGGAGAGTGGGAAGCACTTTGAAAAAAATATGCCAAGGAACTAATGAGTTGATGGAGTGAGCATGAACAGAAAAGAGGGGTGAACCAGAGTATTGGAAGGATGTTTGTTGGTTAAAAAGGAGGGGAATGAGAGACTTGGTGAAGTGTTTTTTTGGCTGGGACAAGGGTAAGGGATGTGAGAAAACTGGAGCTCCAGAGGCCAGGTCAAGTTGGAGGCGGTGCATCATGATACGGCTTATGTGGCCAATGAGAGAGGGGGAGTTCAAGTGAGAGTTGAGGTCAACAATCATGTCAGAGCAGTATTCATTGTAAAAGTCAGGGAAGTTATGGGTCATGGGGTGATGGAGGAGGGCATTGGGAAAAGAGGTGCAGTAGCCAACCAGGCGTTTGAAGGTTTTTGCGACAGAGTGTGGTGAGGTTGTTGAGGAAAGTACGGGGAGAATGGCAGTTTTCCACAGAAAGCGGACGCGTGGGAGGAGAACGTTACGGATGAGGTAAGAAGCAATTTTGTCACCCATCTTTTTGTGTTTGATAATGTCGAGGAAATTGGTGGTGGTGGAAAGGATTTGCTGCTGTGCTGCTGAGCTCATACCGTCTGCTGTGAAGTAGTTGCCTAGGTGTCGAAAGGTGGTGTTTGGCAGGTGGATGGGAAGGACTGTGGTGCCCCAAATGATGGTGGTAGGTGCTGATCGTGGGGTGTTGACAGCGGAGATGAAGATTTTCTTGGTGTTAGACTCGATGTCGTTATGTGACTGGTACTCAAAGAGGAGGTCGGCCTGAAGCTGCAGATCCTCCAGGGTGCTGGAGAGGGTGTTGGTGTCGTCGACAAGGGCAAAGCCAGTAACAGAGACAGGGGGTTGGGGGTTGAAGAATTGGACAGGGAAGTTACGAGGGGTGGAAACTGAGAAAATGAAACCGGTGGTACAACAATCAAGAACGCAAAGAACAGGGTCCCAAAAGATACGCCAATCAAGGGGTCCCTCAAGGGAGCCTTGCTGAATCATAGTGCCAATGGGGAAGGAAGGGGATGGGCCAAAAGCTGTGATGACAGAGGAACGAAAACGACGTTGGGAATTGACACGCATGCGAACATAAGAAGAGGGGAGGTGAATTCGTTCCCAGGAGGCAATGAGGCCAGCAACAGGGGCGCTGTCAAAAGCTTTCTTAATGTCGTTGAGGAGAAGGTATAAGGGCTGTTTAGTGGAATGGGCAAGGTCAAGGGCGTAGCGTACAAGGTGGAGAGGTGGGTCAGGAGAAGAGCCAGGTAGGGCAGAGAAGTTGCAACCAAGGAGTACATTGTGAGAAGAGAGGATGGAAGAGATACGAGAATGACGGATGGATTGAACAACTTTGGCAGCAAGTTCGCAGAGGCTGATTGGATGGAGGTTAGTGATGTCACCACCCCACGCAGCTTTCTTGGGTATGGGGAAGATGGAGGAAGATGCCCAAGAGTCTGGGATGTCGAGGAAGAGAAAAGAGCGAATGATGAGGGAGGAGAAGAATGCAAGAGCATCAGGACCAGCTGCGAGGAGAAGCTCTCTGGAGATTTGGGAGGGGCCAGGGGCTTTGTTTGAGGCAAGAGATGTGAGAGCGTTTTTGACATCGTTGGCAGAAGGGGGCAGCATAACCTTGGAGAAAAGATCTGGGGGGATGTGGGGACGGGGTTGCATCTCAGAGTGAAATGGAGAGGATGGTGGGAAGGGAGTGAGGGTACGAGGGCGAAACCAGTGTTCAACCTGTTGTTGGCAGATACCAGGGACAAGGTCAGGATCGTGGGTGATTGAGGGACCTTCGGCAGTAGTATAGCGAATGTGGTCGATGCTAGAGTTGCTGCGCGTGCGGTTGAGGATGTTGAGGACAGTCTTTATCTTGCCAGAAGAGAAAAGGTCGTGTCTATGTGTGAGAGCTGTGGCAATGTCCTCCATTTTGTGCTTTTCTGCTGCCTGGCATTGGCACGGTAGATGGCCTGGCGATGGCGGTTGAGGGCAGGGAGTAAAACATCACGATAGTCAGTTGTGTCAAAGAAGCGGGCTTTGTACTGAGAGTGGATGTGGGACAAGAAGGAGTAAGACTGATCTGCGCCCCACTCAGATGGGGTCAAAGGAATGGAAGGGAAGATGTTAGCCAGATCATGCGCAGGGTCTTTGGCAAGTGCCCACAGTTTCTCTACTTTCCAACGTGCAACAAGGAATGGTTTGGCACGGCAATCTATCTTTGGCGCTACTGAGGAGGTTCCCTTGTGAGGAAGGAACTTTTTGCCAAGCTGAAGCAGTAACTTGTGAAATGATGTGGAGAGTGTGTCAAGGTGGCTGAGGAGGAGTGATGCACGTTCTGGGGAGGGGTATTGAAAGGGTAGGGATGGAGAATGGAGGAACTCAAGCTCGGAGGGGAGAAGAATGCTGTCCAAGGCTGCAAGGGCTGCTGAGAGGGGGGCAAGCTCAACTGAGACAGCTGATGTGAAATTGTCGAGTTGCTCCTCTGAAGCTTCCAGAGGTTTGATGAGCTGCCGGCGCAGAGGGGAGAAGGGAAAAGTGTGGAAGGGGGAGGAAGCAAGAATTATGTTGAAGGGGAGGTGGTCTGAAGTGTCAGTGAGATGGGGCTCTTCAAGTGGAGAAGAAATTTTAGCTTCAGTGACGTTGTCAAGAGCAGGTGGTGAGAGCCAAATACTGTCCAAACGAGAGGAGTAGGAGCCAGCAGTGTGTGTGCAAGAGGGTAAGTCTGGGTGCAGGTGTCGAAAGGAATCAACAAAGCCTTTCAGGGAGAGGGTGGGGAGGAACCCATGGCGGGAAGTAGGTGTGGGGGCTCTGGTGGAGTGGTCAAGGGGGTCAGTGATGGCATTCCAGTCACCAAACCAGTAGGCTTGGTGGGGTGAGGTGGAGTCAGATGCGGCAAGAGAGTTGCATCATTTTTGCAAGTCAGGGAGTTCCTCAAATTGGGGGTCAGCAGGCCAGTAAATATTTCGCAGGAGGATGGAGCGTCGAGCAAAAGATAAGGTGAGGGCAATGGCACAAGTTCCAAAGTGGAAGATGTCAGTGATGTGTGGTGCCAGGGAAGATGAAATGATGAAACCAACGCCAGCGTGACAGGAGGGGGTGGAGGATATGAAGAAACCTTTGTAATTCCTAGTGATGTGACGAATGGAGTGGGTGGCCTCTGTGTCAGAGCAGCCAGTTTCTTGAATGGCAAGGATGGTGGTTTTGGTGTGATCAAGCCAGTGGAAGATAGATGCAGCCTTGGTGGGGAAGGCACAACATAGTCGACTAAGGGGTGCAGGAAGTCCTGCTAATAATGTCTCTGTTTTTTTTTTTTTTTTTTTTTTTTTTTTTTGAAGAAATAGGAGTGATATCAATAGCAAAGGGGCTTTCACAAAAGAATGAATAAGAATATTGGTCAAGTTGAGGCAGTGTTCCTGGTTTTTGAGGCAGTTTTTGGGGCAGGTTGGCAGCAGGTTTGGGGTCAGGTTTGGGGGCACTTCTGTTGGGAGGAGTTGAAGAGGAACTGGAGCTTGAGTGTGTGGTGTTAGCTGATCGAGCTGGGACGGTAGTAGTAGAGGAAGGTTCAGCAGAGGAACAGTCGTCAAGGTCCTCATCAATCGGGGCATTGCATTTCAACCATTCTTCAATTGTCCAGAGGCGAGAGCTGAGGAGCTGGGTGGTCGTGTCCACTGTGGTGAGGTGGCTGTCCAATGTGCAGTGAGTGGCTCCAGTGGGGGTGACTCGCTGATTTAGGTTGTGGATGGCGCCAGCATGGTTTTTGAGTGAAGTATCCACGTTGGCTTGCAGCAGCTGCAAGTCTCTGAATGTCGTGGTCACCTTTGCTAAGCTGTGTTCCAGTGCTGCAGGGATTGGCTCAAGTGGGTAAGCTGAGTGGGTGAGTTTTTGGATGTCAGTGTGTACTGAGTCTGATGCTCTTTCAGCTCTGTGCGCAAGGAGGTCTGTTGTGCGTTAAGCTGTTGCTGGATGTTTTCAAGGACCTTCAAAATTGACTGCAGCTCTGGAGGAGGGACAGAAGAGGGGGGGCAGGCGGGACAGGTGGGGGAGTTGTGGTGTCAGGAGGGGCCTGAGCTGTCTGGCTGTTGTCTTTGGAATCTGCTGAAGTGGCTTGGTTAAGGAGGAGCCAGAGGGGGTGGCCAGTTTTGCAAGATTGAGAGGTATGGTTGGAGTTTCCACAACGGCGACAGCAGGGGAAGGGAGTGAAATCTTCCTTTTGGAGTCGGTGATGAAATGGGAGTGCACGGCCATTGAAGACAACTGATTGGTTAGTTTTTTGCAACATCAATGCGCGGGTTGTAA